>CM045728.1:69727349-69949849 GCA_024760905.1 Plotosus lineatus | reverse complement strand
TATATATATATATATATATATATATATATATATATATATATATATATATATATATATATATATATATATATATAATAAAGGGACAGGACAAAGACTTTCTATTGAAACTCCATTTATCACTACAGATCTGTTTCGAGGGGTGCTGAAACCATCCTCTCTCTTCAGGTGATTATAAAAGATTCTATAATTCTATAATATTCTTCTATAATCACCTGAAGAGAGAGGATGGTTTCACCATCTTTGTCCTGTCTTTGTCCTGTCCTTTTATTTTTATTGTTATTTGCTCTACCAAAAAGTATTGAGCACTCTCCTACGGAAGGATCTACTCAGAAAATCCTCTATATACATATATATATATATATATATATATATATATATATATATATATATATATATATATATATATACATATATTTCTCATAATATAATAAGTAAAGAATACAAATTTGTCATAGAGTAAGACAATTATGATTAAAATGGTTGGGAACTGTCAGGATTTCAAGGTTAGGTTCTATCAATGAAGGACCTCCAACTGTCATGGTTAAGAGCCAGCTTGCGGGCTTCCGTTCTTGTGATGCCAGCTTCTTTCACGAGGCAATCTAACCAAGACAAACAAGGTCGGCCCCTGGATCTGTTGCCACTGACTAAGCCGAAGAGGGAGAGTTTTGTAAAGTCATCGTGGTTTTTCCTTATTATGTGACAATACCATCGAAGTTGTCTTGCCAGGATTATTTTTGTTATTGGTTGGAAATGGGTGTTGGTTGCCGTTACAATACGCCTTTTGATTTCTTCGTTAGAGATTCGGTGTGTGAAGTGAATGTTGAGCATTCTTCTGTAGCGCTTCATTTCAAAGCTAGTGAGGAGCTGTTTATGTGACTTTGACAGGGGCTAGGTTTCACAGCCGTAAAGAAGGATGCTATGGATGAGGCTAGAGAAGATCTTTCTTTTGGTGGGAATGGAGGCTTTGTTGCAGGCCGAGATCTTGAAGAGGTTGTTGAGGGCAGATCGGGCAGTGGCACAGCACTTTTTGATTTCTTGGGTGAGGTAGCCATTTGAGCACACCATCTGGCCGAGATATTTAAAGCTGTCCACTTTCTTAATAATTTGTCTGAATGGATTGAAGATGTCATCTGTGGCATTGCATTGTTTAGTAGTGACGAGATGTTCTGTCTTCGTGATTGAGACTTTGAGATCGTATTCTCTGGCGGTGTTCCACAGTTTCGCTGTTTGGCGGCTGCAACTTTCTGGGTTGTCTGTGAGTATGTCAATGTCATCTGCAAATGCGAGATAGCAGATTGTGTGTCCCTGGATTCGAATACCATCTTCGGTTTTGAGTGCTGCTTCATTGATGATGTGCTGGAGGAACAAGTTGAAAATGAGGGGGCTGATAATGCAGCCTTGTCAAACGCCGCGCTGATGATGGAAGGGCTCGCTGAGTTTGTTTGAGATTCTCACGATGGAATTAGCTTCAGTGTAAAGGGCTTTAATCAGGTTGATATATTTTGCTGGGATGCCTCCTAGAGATAGAATGTTTCAGACGAATTTATAGTTGACGCTGTCAAAAGCTTTTTCAAAGTTGACAGAAATGTGGTAAATCTGGCGGTCCATTTCCAAATATTTTTCGGCAAGCTGGTTGAGTGTGAAGATGTGATTGATCGTGCACCTCCTTGTTCTGAAAACTGCTTGTTCTTGGTCCAGGATGGTTTCTGCGTAGGTTTGGAGTCGATTTTGAATGATCTTAAGTAAAAATTTTACTGGGGTGGGAGATCAGGGAGAGTGTTTGGTAGTTGGAACAGGCGAGTTTAGATCCTTTCTTATGTAGTGCGATGACTATTGATTGGCACCATCTTTTTGGCCTGGTTTCGTTGCTCCAGACTTTGATTATCAGATTATGGTATGCATTGATGGTTTCAGTTGGGGCTATTTTGAGAAGGTCACCTTGAATACCGTTGATTCCCGGAGCTTTGTTGCTTTTTAAAGATTGAATCACTCTTTCGACTTCATCATAGGTCAGAGGAGGGACAGGGTGATCTTCGGGGATGAATGGCGCTCTGATTCGCTCAGGCATGACTAGGGGGACTTCTTTGTACAACTCTTCACAATAGTCCCTCCATCTGGTTAGAATACTTTGTTGTTCACTTAGAATGTTTCAATCAGCATCTTCAATTTGAGTTATCGAGAAGTTAGACTTCGGGTTAGTTAATTGTCTGGTTGTGTCGTAAGCCAGTTTGGTGCGGTTGGCTTTGATATCCCTGTCAACATCCTCACACTTCTTTGAGATCCAGTCGGCTTTGTCCTTATTTAGCTGGCTGTTAATCCTGCGGGTGAGATGGTTGCGAAGAGGATTATTTTTATTTTGTCTGGCCATTTGTCTTTGAGCTGCAAGCTGGATGGTAACATTAGAAATCCATGGTGTCTTCTTGGATTTCCTCTTTTGGACAATGGGGTTGGCTGCATTAATTATGGTTTCGGCAATTTGGGCTTCTAGATGCTCAATGTCGGGGCTCCAGTCTTTGATCCATTTAAATTGTTCACTAAGTGATGAGGTAAGTAAGAACTTGCTTGCAGTGATACTGGTCGGGTCAAACACAGAGATGCCTTTCTTTCTTTGTGGGCAGATGGCGTAGTTGTATTTGAGGCTGATGATGACTGCTCGATGATCTGAGCCGATGTCGATTTCTGGATAGACACGGCTTCTGATGATCAAGACTTTCGACTTGATGAGGGTATAGTCTATTTTGTTGGATGTTTTTCCATCAGGAGAATGCCAAGTGTTGGTCCGGGATTTTTTGTGTTTGTGTTTGGTGTTACAAGCATACAAATTCCTTCTTTGCATAAAGTCAAGGAGTTCGTCCTCTCTTTCGATTGTGAGTTCATTGCAGTGCTTTCCGATGTTGTTAGGAAAAATGTTTTTCATATCCTTTCCGAGCTTTGTATTGAAATCGCCTTGAATAATTATGATATCGTTTTTCTGGATTTTATTCACGGTAGATTCAAGGTCATTGTACCATGTTGCTATTGTGAAATCATCGGCAGTGCTGGTGAGAGCGTAAACCTGAAAGATGCTTATGTTCTGGGGTCTGACAATGAGATGGATATGCATGATTCTATCAGAAATTGGATTGAATTCTGCAATACTTCCTTTGATGCTTTTGTTAAGCCAGATTCCGACTCTGTGGTGCTTGATTCTTTCATTGCCTGACCAATAGAAAGAGTTGGCTCCTGGAGTATGAGTATAAATTGCTTCCCAGCTTACAGAGTGGTAGTGCCTTACCCCAGCAAGGGCTGCTTGGCTAAGGGATATGTCCCTACTGGTAGATCTGGTTCACCTGTGAGTTGGAGTACTTCCCGTGGTACTTAGCCTAGCCAGCACACTGGGATAGAGGGGCGAACTTTGATAAATAACACGTAGGTTTTTGGCTACCTTTACCAATGGCACCCGACTACCGAATACGAGATGGACACCATCAGTAGCTTTACTGTCCAAACCCAAGCCAATTATGACCCAGATGGATTTCAGTGCAAATGGAAACCTCCTCGAAGACAATCTTACCAAATACAATTGGAACATCATGGGTATTTCAGAGGCCAGATGGACCAATAGTGGAAGCATGACAGGTGTCTCAGGTAGGACATAAGAAATGGGTTGAATTTTTTATTGTTTTTCATAGAAATTTACTGGTTTACCAAGCAGATGTTCTTTTTTTTTCTCCATTTCTTCCCCTAATTTAATCATATCAAATTTAGACTCATCAAATATTACCCTTGCTATCACATGACCCCCCCCCCACTGACCAAGGAAGGGGGAATGCATGTATACACCCCTCTGTGAAATGCATCCATTAGCCCCTCGTATGAATGAGGTCATAGATGCCTATGATTGGCTAGTGATCGCTGTGAATGACATGGAAATGAGCATATGCCTTCCCTCCCTCCCATGACAGTTCGGCCACTTAGCTTCCAGTCATGGTTGGCTTTGGAATTAACGTGGACTCAAACTCGGGATCTCTGTCTTAATAGTCACCCTCCTTGTTAATGAGCCACTCGGGAGCCCTGAGCAGATGTCCTTAGTAATTCCTGCAAATAATATGGTAATATCTTAAAAGTCAAAACTGAGCTTTAAATTTTGAATAGAGTTCTACGCTATGAATAGAGTAATTCGTTAAGCAATCACAAGATTCTTGCTCATTTTTTCTGTTTCCAACGCATCAACTTCAAAAATTGTTTGCTCACTTTTGAGCAAATACATCCTACTCCTTGGCAGGTACTATTGTAATAAGCTATAATGAGAAAATACATATATATTCTGATATATTACAAAATAAATAATAAGCGTTAAGAGTTGAAGTGAGGTGTGGCTTATTAAATGCCACAGGCATTAGAATTATGCAGTGGTTTTGTTTGTAGTGTTACCAATTACAGTCATAGGGAATCACCAACAGAATGAACTTCACTTCCAGAATAATCACTGCCGAATGAATTATAGACTGTCACATAATTATTGTATTTTGCACCTCCTGCAATACACAGTATATTCAAATACACATGCACAATGTGCACATTCTTATAGAGGGCAGAATGTTGGAGTATTAACAGTTTAAAATCACAGGCATGAGCTATGTTGAGATACAACATTGTCCAAGTAATTGGAGTTTATATATTACCTCAATGAATTACCAAGTTAATGTTTCTGGGCTTGAATCTCAAACCACTGCTGAAATGCTGAACCTATATGGACGCTATCCAGAATCAATCGCCAGATTTATTTGTGGATCATGAGGAGTAATAGTGGTCTGCAATTTCTTTATATAATTGAATGGTGCTATCCAGATGCCGGTGGGCCTCCTCCGAAATCCCTGATTATTTTTTTGAAAATATTTATCAGCAGCAGGTGTATATGTTGATGTGGAGCTCCAAGGTAAAATAAGTATTTGTTAATTGACCACATTTTAACTATGAGCTGTTGTAAGTTTTATGCTATGGCAGATGAGAATCTCCATAACAAAATTGATAGCAAGAGCACTGAGAAATTTGGAATAATAATACTTTGCCAGAAGAGCCTAAGGGATTTTGGCTTGAGTATACTATGTATAACACTTAATAAAAGAAGGAAATCTTTTAAAAGGAATCTTTTAATTGGTTACCTGGACTGGATATTCTCTAAGTGCCTCATGCTCAATGTTCCAAATGAATTAATCACTGAACAGGTCATTTTTTGGCTCGTTTCTGTGGTTTCAGGTTTGGGACAGCATAAGCTTTGATGTTAAAGCTTTGATGAACAGGAGGATATGATTTAGTACATTGTAGTTTGGGGAAGGAGTGAGCTCAGATGGAAATTTATGATCTGAGATGTTTGCCTGATTTCAGTTACTGAAGAATTTTATGTCACATATCAATGATGCCAATTCCAAAATTTATTTAACAAACAAAAAGTCCTGTTTGCAGTGAAGGGACACTTTTCACATGAGATCCTGGCTTTGGACTAGAATGATGCTCAGCTCTTCTTCTCAGATGAGTATAAATGGCAGTCTACATTCGAGAGAATAGAATGTTGTAAAAATGTTAATGGCAGAAGAATGCCTTCTTGCTTGTGTATTTTATATAAGTTAGTTTCCCCGCTTCTTTTAGCAAATATGTGAACGCAACAGTGAATGAGCTAAAGTTAATATATTTCCTGTACCCTTGTTTCTTTGCATGACTTAGGCAATACCATGTTTATAACTTATGCCACTCAGGGTATATGAAACATATTATTTTTCTGCTTTAAATAAATGGATCTGGGGCTGTTTCTTTGAAATGGAAAACCGCGGTGGGAGTCCCCCTTTTTTAAAAAAGAGGGACCAAAAGGTGTGTTTCAATTATCATGGAATCACACTCCTCAGCCTACACAGGAAAGTTTATATAGGGGTACTGGAGAGGAGGATGCGGCCGATGGTTGAACCTCAAGAGAAGTGTGGTTTTTGTCCTGGCCGCAGCACCCATGACCAGCTCTACACACTCTACAGGATCCTGGAAAGGGGTATGGGAGTTTTCCCAATCTATTCACATGCGTTTTATGGATTTAGAGAAGGCTTTTGACCATGTCCCTTGGGCTATCTTGTGGGGTGTGCTCCCGTAGGACGGTGTACTGGACCTGTTGCTATGGGCCATTTGGTCTTTCTACCACCTGAGCCAGAGCTTGGTCTATATTGGTAACAATATAGACCAAGAATATAGAATTGGTTTCTGATGAGGGTTGGCGTCTTCCAAGGCTGTCCTTTGTTATCGATTCTATTCATTTTTTTTTTTTTTTTGGACAACCAAATCATAATTTTGCCTTTATGACTTTTGCATAAGTATAGTGCTCTGCTAAACAGAACTGATCTTTATAGAGAATGCATGCATGGATTTTATGCATAGCCCAAAACTTAAAATAGAACATATGTCACACAAAGTGCCATTAAAGATAAGATAAGATAAGATAAGATAATACTTTATCATCCTGGGGAAATGGTTACATCGTAAAACACATAGTACACATCAAAACACTGAATCACAATGTAAATTTCAACAAACACTAAAATCATACGCAATAAATAAATATTATACAAAGAGCACTAAAAGATTGCAGTAAGATATGATTAATTTAGCTGAGATAAAAAAGTGACACACAGTTTGTAAAAGGAAGCCACATGGGGATAAGATGGCAAACAAGTAATAAAAATGATTAACTCTCATTAAAACAACGGATATCAGCTGGTACAAAAGAATGACAGAACCCGTTTGTTCTGGCTATCGGCATGCGCAGACAGGCTCCTGATGGAAGACATTCAAAATCACAACAGAGAAAGTGAGAACTGTCATTTACAATTTTCTGCACTTTTTTTTGACAATTTCCTGCTCGTAAAGTTGGCCGATAGAAGTTACTGATTCTGAGCCAATGATTTTGCGTGCTGTTTTAACAATTTTGTTCAGTTTAGCTTGTTTTGAACAGAAAGGTTACCAAACCAACAAAGTAGATTAAAAGTTAAGATGCTTTGTTATAAAAGTTTCATAGAAAAGAACCATGAGTGAACGATCAATTCTAAAAGTGTTTAAACGACGTAGGAAGTACAACCTCTGCTGACCTTTCTTGTAAACATAATCAACATTATCATTCCAGGATAATTTCGAATCAAGAACAGTGCATAAATATTTGTATGTGTTCACAATTTCAATACCTTCATTGTTGATTGAAACAGGGTCCAAAGAATTACAAGAGTTCCTGAAATCTATAATAATTTCCTTCATTTTTTTTTAGTATTCAAGATCAAAAAGTTATCTTTACCTCATTTTTGTAGTCAAGGTCAGCAGATTTAAGAAGTGAAACAATTGCAGCATCATCAGCAAATTTGATGTTAAAACAGTTTGCTGCCTTACTGACACAATCGTTGGTGTAAATGATAAAAAGAATGGGTGACAAAACACTGCGGTTGAATAGTGTTGAAAGCAGATGGTAAAGGATTCTAACCTATGCACCACTGGTTTCTAGATGTTTGTAGATGAGGTTCAGGAGGGTTAGTGTAGCGTCATCTGTACCCCTTCTCTGTCGGTAGGCAAACTGGAGTGGATCGAGTTGGTCTTCAGCTTCTCGCATTTGTAGCTTTTTAGCAATCCGTTCAAGGCACTTCATGGCTACAGACGTAAGTGCAACTGGGCGGTAGTCATTACACAATTTGGGATTTGGTATCTTTGGAAGTGGAACAATGTGAGATGTTTTCGACATGACAGATGTGGTAGTGATGTTTTTTGGAAAAATTTGCATCACATAACTGATCACAGCATTCCTTAAGAATCACAGAAGCTATATTATCTGGACCGGCACTCTTGCGACAGTTTAATTTCCTAAATGTTTCTCTAACATCATCAGTAGAGATTTCAAGATTATCACTGACAGTGAGGTTGTCCAGAAAAAAAAAACACTTCTTTCTTCCGAAAAGTCATTTACATCAAAACGAGAATAAAAGTCATTAAGCTCAATCTGTAAATGCCAAACTGTCACTAGCATTGATGTCCGATTGGTTCTTATTGGTTCCCAGAATGGTCCTCACACATTTCCATCTGTCCCGAAGATTGTTGTCACAGAATTTCGAGTCTAGTTTTTCCTTATAACCAATCGTACACTCCTTGGAACATCATAGAATATCCTTTTATGTTGACTTAACTCCAAGTTTGTCTCTGGAACAGAACGCACGTTTCTTCTCACACAGCAAAGTTGTTTTGTCACCCATGGTTTGTTGTTAGGATAGATCTTGATTGTGTTAGTTAATATAATAGAGTCTACGCTGAAGTTTATGTAAGAGGTTACAACTTCACACAGTTCGTTAACACTATCAGAGTCCTGCTCGAATACCTCCCAAGCTGTACTGTCGAAGCACGCCTTCAACTCATCTAGATGTTCAGGGCAATAGATTTTCACTGATTTTTCCACTGGTTTTTGAGATTTAAGTTTCTGTTTGTAAGCTGGAATTAAATAAACAGCATTGTGATCAGAGGTTCCTATAGGTGGCTGACAACATGATTTATAGGCATTTTTGATAGTCCCATAACAAAGGTCAATTGTTTTTTTCACCCCGTGTTTTACAGTTTACATACTGATATAGATGTGGTAGTGATGACTTTAGGCTGCAGCCATAAAAGTCACTGAGGATAAGTTGAGGAGCATCCACTGATAGCATATCCATTCTGTAAACTGAATCACACAATGCATCTGTAGCATGTTTGTTGTTTCCATCGGGTGGAATATAAACCACTGCGACAAACACTTGTCCGAACTCCCGTGGTAGATAGAATGGTCTGAAGGACACACACAACAGTTCTATGTCAAGTGTGCAGAGAGTATCCCGTATCACATAATTTGTGCACCATTTAGAGTTGACATACATGCATACCCTGCCGCCACTAGATTCACCAGATTTTGCTTCATCTCTGCCCTGTCGAATCGGGGCACTAAATCCATCGAGGCTAAGGTTAGCACTGTCAATACTGTCTGTTAACCATGTTTCCGAGAAACATCGAAGGCAACTCTCATTATATTGATGAAGAAATTTCACTCATGTTTCAAGCTCTGTGAATTGTTTGTGTAAGCTGCATACATTGGCCAGCAGTAGTGTAGGTAGAGGGGGTCTGTTCTGTCTGGCTCTCACCCGGCGTCTCACTCCACCCCTCTTACCTCTTTTACCTGTCCTTCAGGGTTTCTCGTTGTCACATTCTGGTGGTATATCAATTTTAATCGAGCCAATATCTGTGTAATTCTGGAACTTCAGCAGTTCTGCCTGCTCGTAGTGACGGACTTGCGTGGGGCTTGGACCACCATTGCTGGCGTCCATGACAGTCCATGTTGAACATACGCATGTCAAGTGTTGAAATATCAACAGAAGTGTCAAAATAACACTGACAGATCTCAGCAATTTCTTGTAAGACATCTTAGTTGTTTTTTCAAGGGCGTAGGCTGGGGGGGCCTGCACAGGGTGCACGTGCACCTCCCCACAGCAGGAGTTGGGTTCCGCTGGACAAGAAATTATATGTACAGTATTCTCAATCTTATAAATTTATAAATAAACTTAATGACTGTTATTGAAGAGAAAGCCGGAGATAAATTTAGCATGCAGTAAACCAGAAACCAGAAGTTAACACCGGAAGTTAATGTGTAACGGGCACTGCGCATGTGCAAGCCCAAGCTGACTAATCAACAATCAACAACAGGTGCCTATTTCGGTCGAGTGCCTCACATATTATCAGTAAGCAATAATAGTTGAACACTGTCAATCAAACAAAGTGCGAGTGTGAGAATAAAGCACAGTTTCTTAGTACCGCTTCCGGTTCCTGCACATGTGTGACACAAACATTGACGCACAGAGAATGAATGGCTAAAATAATCATAAGCCATCCAGCCTGTACCTGCAGTCTAATGTTCAGTACTTTTATAAAATGAATAGTATGTCTTTGTGCTGTAAATATGTATTAATATTGATGTGTGCCTTTGAATAAATAAATAACTTTAGTACAATTTGTAAATGTATTTAGGACATGTACTTGCAGATATAGTTTGAAATATATTTGAGAATGTTTTTGGTTGAACTATAATATTTGATTGCAGTTTATAAAGTTTATAAATCTACACACGGGTGTACCCGGTTCCCTCAAAGTGCTTAGTAATAAAATAAATAAAATTATAGCCCCTGAGACTCGAGTTCCGGTCAACCAAGATGTGCACCCCGCCCCCACAGTCAGACCAGCCTACGCCCTTGTCTTTGGGGTTGGAAAAAGTCATGAAACGACACAAATAGACACACAAACAGACAAATCGAAGAGTGCACAGTTTACAACGTGCGTCGCCCAGGAGCAGCACCACCTGTTGTATCTAGATAAATAAAAGAGTATTAACATCATTTGCTTCAGCTATATTACTCTGGAATATTGGAAGCATTAAAGTTTAATTGCAAAACAAACATTTATAAGAGTGATGAGATTTATAAGAGTAATTTTTGTATTATTATATGCTTGCTATCATGAAGGTATGGCGTAGATGATGCAGACAGTAGTTATATGCCCTTAGCATCTTAATATATTTGAAAATCATTATTGAATAATTAATGTCAGGACCACAAGGCAATCAAGTGATTTAACCAGCCATAAAGTAATCAACTCTGTTTTCAGATCCAGATTATTCAACTTTGGGTAAAATTGTAATTATGATTCTAATTAGGTGCAGCCGTAGCTTAATGGCTGGCGAATCGGCTTTGGGATCGAAAGGTCACTGGTTCGATTCCCAAACCAGTAGGAAAAATGTGTGTCAGTGGGAGAGTGAGCTGTACTTCTGTTCATCCACATAGATGGCTGAAGTGCCCTTGAGCAAGACATCTAAAACCCAACTGCTCTCCTGGCTCCCCAATATGTGTGTGGCAGCACACTGCTAACAGTATGTGCTCACTTTGGATTAAATCAGAGAAACACTTTCCCTTGATTTTTAATTATTATAATTAATACAGCATATCAAAATAAAACAATAAAAACATATTGAATATAAAACATAACACTGTGCAAGAAATAAGATTGCACTTATTCTTTATGTACATTAGAGACATGCATGCTTTTAGTATGTATGGCACAGTCTAAATGATCAGTTATGCACTTTAATATGATACATTATCTAGGCTGTGTAACCAGTTATTAAACATCAATAATTTCAGCCAATTAATTTAGAGTTTACATTTAAAAGAAGGATCATTTTCATGAGAATTTTATGATAGCCTCCTACTTCATATCCCAATTAGGAGAACGTCAGAGGGCAAACTATTTGGCCAGTGAGGTATTAATAATACAGTTGTTAAGATATTTGCCTGAGGTATTCTCAACAAAGCCTGTATGCACCAGTGAATGATAATGTACACTCCTTTTTGAACAGAGACAAAAGAAATGGCAAACACAGTAAAGCGCATTTGTTTAAATTCCTCTGCAACTTTCCCTCAAGTATTATATGCATATAGACATAACAGTTCCAGCCAATGAAGTGCTGTCAGTGCAGAAAAGCACTTGAATCCCATGTACAAGAAGCATCACTGTTGAAACTTATTAGTTATTCTAAAAATATAGTTTTTCAATTTTTATTCCGTGCTGCACACAGCTCATAAATTCTCAAAAGCTTAAAAGTGTTCAGTTGTACACTAAACATCTATAAGGTTACACCAATTAAAGGTACTCATGTAAAGTGGATTACATGATCAGCATGGGCCTAGAAAGGAAAGGCTTCTAATCATCTATTAACTCCTCTGAAATGGGAACTTGTCTTTACAAGGACTTTCCGATGCAATTGTTACCTGATAGCTTCTTCTTTTCTTTCGGCTGTTCCCTTCAGGGGTTGCCACAGCGAATCATCTGCCTCCATCTCACCCTATCCTCTGCATCTTCTTCTTTTACACCAACTGCCTTCATGTCCTCCTTCACCACGTCCATGAATCGTCTCTTTGGTCTTCCTCTCGGCCTTCTGCCTGGTAGTTCCAACCTCAGCATCCTACTACCAATATACTCACTATCCCTCCTCTGTACATGTCCAAACCATCTCAATCTAGCCTCTCTGACTTTCTCTCCGAAACCTCTTACATGTGCTGTTCCTCTGATGTGCTCATTCCTGATCCTATCCATCCTCGTTACTCCCAGAGAGAACCTCAACATTTTCATCTCTGCTACCTCCAGCTCTGCCTCCTGTCTTTTCCCCAGGGCCACTGTTTCTAAACCATACATCGCTGGCCTCAACACTGCCTTGTACACTTTTTCTTTTATTCGTGTCTATGCCTTCCTATCACACATCACACCGGACACTTTTCTCCAACCATTCCAACCAGCCTGCACATGCTTCTTCACCTCTTTTCCACACTCTCCATTGCTCTGGATTGTTGAGCCTAAGTACTTAAAATCCTCCACCTTCCTTATCTCTGCTCCCTGTAACCTCACCGTTCCTGTTGGGTCTTTGTCATTCATACACATGTATTCTGTCTTACTGAGGCTAACCTTCATTCCCCTCCTTTCCAAGGCATACCTCCACCTCTCTAGATTTTCCTGCCGAAAGGAAAAGCAGAAGGAAATGGAATGGATGGAGGTAGGATTTTAGAAACAAAACTATCTACATCAATGTCATTACAATAAAATTAAATGTTTCTTTTAGTGCTGCGGCTTTGGAAGCAAAATATCACTTTGCTCACAACAGCAATTTTTGTGGAGCATTTTAAAATGCTGAAAATCACGCAGAGGAAGTGTAAACTAGCAAACTCATGCATTCGCTTATGTTTCATTCATGCCTTGCTCTCACATACTATATAAATTAGGCTTAAAAGCAGAGTTATATTTATTTCATAATTAACAAGTAGTTTTTTCGATGAATGTTTCATATCTGTGTTGATAAGAGAAGTGTAATGACATGAATAAGCTTAAAACTGGTTCTTCAGTGAAGCAAGTTTAATTTTTGTCATTTAGAAGATGTTTATTCTATCACAAGAGTTAAAAAAAAAAAAAATATATATATATATATATATATATATATATATATATATATATAAGTAGAAATAAAAGGACAGAACAAAGACTTTCTATTGAAACTTCATTTTCACTACAGATCTGTTTCGAGGGGTGGTTAAACAGGTCATAACAGAAGAATCATATATATATATATATATATATATATATATATATATATATATATATATATATATATATATATATATATATATATATATGTTATCTTGTTCAAAACTCGGTTCACTTTAACCGAGTGTTAACTTGACATTAAAATTAACACACCTAAGCACCGCCGCAAAATTTTTAACAGTGTGTCAGACAAAGAATTAAGAACCGGCTACCGGGTTGAGAGAGGCTCAATTGCGTACCTGTGCAATCTGCTAGGAGGTGATTTGCTGCGTCCCACGAATAGGGGCCACGCACTGACTGTTGAACTGCAAGTGTTGGTGACCCTTCGCTTTTATGCCAGTGGGAGCTTTCTACAGGTGGTTGGGGACACTGTGGGCTTGGACAAAAGCACGGTATTGAGAATAGTGAGAGATGTTACAGATGCCTTGCTGAGAAGGCGTAATGGCTTTATTTCCTGGCTGACTGAAAATCGCTGACTGCGACAAATTGAGGATGGATTCTTATAAATATTATTAATATTATAGTTCAACCCAAAACATTCTCAAATATATTTCAAACTACATCTGCAAGTACATGTGCTAAATACATTTACAAATTGAGCTAAAGTTATTTATCTACTCAAAGGCACAAACAAATATTAACACATATTTACAGCACAAAGACATACTATTTTCTATATATTTTATTATTTACATTTATTATATATTTTTATATATGTTATTAAAATATATATTTACCATTAGGTTGCAGATACAGGCTGGATGGCTTATAATTATTTTAGCGATTCATTCTCTGTGCATCAATGTTTATGTACTCACACATGTGCAGGAACCGGAGGCGATACCAAGAAACTGCTTTATTCTCACACTCACACTTTGTTTGATCAACAGTGTTCAGCTATTATTGTCTGTTGATTGGTCAGCACGGGCGTGCACATGCGCAGTGCCCGTTACAAGTTAACGTTTGGTTTACTTCCTGACTCTAGTCCGACTTTCTCTTCAATAACAGTCATTAAGTTTATTTATAAGATTGTGAATACACATAATTTCTTTTCCAGTGGAACTCAACTCCTGCTGTGGGGAGGGGGTGCACGTGCACCCTGTGTACCCCCCCCCAGCCTACGCCCTTGATCAGCTGCCTTCTGATGTTTCAGCGGCTGATACCAGGTTGGAAAGTATTCATTGCAGACTTTGCAGATATGCAACATCGCAGGTGGTTGGAGAATCGCGCATTGAGAGTTTCAAACTTACATGGGAAAAAAAAAAAAAAAAAAAAATCATGAGCGCATGTATTATTGTTCATCGACATTTTTATAATATTAAAAAGCGTAGACAGACATCTTACCCCCTCCACCCTAGCATACATTTTGAACGCTTAGAAAAATGTTGAAAATGTTGAATGACCCCTCAGTGCTAACCAGTAACATTTACCACACTGTAAACTTTGATGGCAATGTTAACTAATGATATGACTCACCATGCTTTGACCAACGCAGATTTAACGGTCGGTTATCTAACTTGTGGTTGAGACCTTGCCCGGGGTCTTAGCACAGTGAGGGTCTCAGTGGGATTTGAACACACAACCTCCTGATCATGAGCACAGGACCCTAACCACTACACTACTGGCCCCATAGGGGTTAAAGGAAATGTTTTTTGGGGGGTGGAGGGTGGGGGGGTTCCACGGTAAAATTGTTGACCGGTCTGTGGTGATAAAAAAGGTTGCGGGTCAGTGGCATAGAGGTTAAGGTGATGGGTTACTGATCCAAAGGTTAGTGGTTCAGTAACCACTGTTGAGCCCTCGATCAAGGCCCTTAACCCTCAAATTGCTCAGTTGTATAAAAAAACCTGATAATTGTAAGTCAATAACATGTATCAAATGCTGTAAATATAAGAGTGAATGGCTGGCAAACTCAAAGTCATTCAAATACAAGCCACTCTTTTGAACACCCTGCCATATAGAAAACACCTCATTCTCCATCATGCACTTGTGCCCCCCCCCCAGCATTTCTGATTTTAAATGGGTGATTTACAAAGATGGACTGGCACACATTTGACTTCCTTGAAGCCATATTGCTAAGCAGTAAAGCCCGAACTTAAATAGTATTGATTTAAGACATTGTCCTATGGTCAAAGTTACTTATTCTTTGCTGTTGTTTGTAATTTCAATTCAATTCAGGTTTAATTTTATAACGCTTTTTACAATTGACATTTCCACAAAGCAGCTTTACACAGTAAACAGCAGAAGTAGGGGCTTACAAAGTATAAAAGTTTCACCCCTATGAAGCTAGTGGTGTAGTGGTTAGGGTCCTGCGCTCATGATCGGGAGGTTGTGCATTCGAATCTCACTGAGACTGAGGTCTCAACCACAAGTGTACCTCTTGTCAAGTATGACACTCTCTCTGCCACAAAAAGAAATTATAAGAAAAAAAATTCACGTGGAAAAATAAATCAATAACAAGAACCTGCCAGTCCACATTTCTTTCTCTATTATGTAAATACTGCAATGGCCTGGTGAGCTGTCCAGGGTGTACCATGCCCTCACCCAGGAGTCAGCTGAGATGTCCGCCAGCTTCTCTACAGCCCTCATTAGGATTAAGCGGTTCAGAAAATGAATGAATATTATGTAAATATACCCACACAACATTATCATCATCATCATCATCATCATCATCGTCATCATCAATAATAATAATTATTATTATTACTGTATTTGATGTAATAAGTGCCCTGCTCCAATTAGCTCCTCCCCCCCGTTTTGTTTTGTTGTGTTGTTTTTTTTTTCCTTACATCTAATAACCGCCCATGTGTAGCGTAGGCCTCCGTCAGTCCCGAAGGACTATGGCTGCGCTCTGGCCAGTATCCCAACTGGTGATACTCCCCAGTGCACAGAGCCTGGGTAGGGAGTAATGAGGGACAGGCTGTTACCCAAGCAGCAAGTCCCCCCCTGTCTCGGCGCCACCGGAAGGATCCAATGGAAAGGCAAGTGCCGATACGACTGGGTTCCAGTGCCGCTGCAGGAGAGAAACTACGGCCAATTAGCCTACAGTGCACGTCTTTGGATTGTGGGGGGAAACCGGAGCACCCGGAGGAAACCCGCACAAGCACGGGGAGAACATGCAAACTCCACACAAAAACGCCCAGGCCGGGAATCGAACCCGGGCCTTCTTGCTGTGAGGCGGACGTGCTAACCACTACGCCACCGTGCCGCCAACCGCCCATGTGTACTGGGAGCAAAATCGTACATCGACCTTACTGATTTTATTCGATTAGTCTCTGTAACGGTAAAATGAGGCATTCACTGCCTGTTAAAGTGAGTTTACAAGGTACTTCAAGACCCCCTGCCACTGGGGAATGTCTATAATGTTCATCAGTAACAACACATTTGATTATTCCGCAGTGCTTTAAAAAACAGGAAAATATTTTGCTGTTCTCTTGGTAAATGTCCAACAAGATGAACCATTAGAAACTGCTACAGCAAAACTATGGGATGCTTTGAATGAATGGAGCTATGAGCCAGATATGGACTTATTAGAAAGTGATGGCGAGTATTTTTCATCCGATTCTCCTGCTCACTAACTTCATACATTTAAAGATGTTCCTGTGCTTTGCCATGTGCTAAAGTTGACCTTTGTGTTAATTGGTTCAACGTGCCATGTGCTAAAGTTGTCATTCATGTAGATTGGCTTGATTTTACATCGGGGAAAACATTTAAAGGAACAGCACTAGGAGGGAAAATTAAAGGGCATTTTTTTTTTTTAATTATGCTGTTTTCTGTTTATTTTCAGCTTTCATGTAAGTCAGTTGGTTGATGCCACAAAATGAATAACAAAAATACGAGTACATGTAAAACTCTTTTCTTGTTCTGGTATTATTCATGTTTTCCACCTCTATGGTAATAAGGTTCCACTCCATGTAACATTTTAATAAGCGCCCACCCACTCCAATTTTTTTTTTTAAGCGCCCTAGGCATATTATTATTATTATTATTATTATTATTATTATTATTATTATTATTATAAACATTCCATGAATGTTATTTAACAGCTGAAATCAAGTTGGTTGGGAAGTAGAGCTTGAACTTTTCTAAAATGAAACAAAACAAAACAAAAAACAGGTGATCATGCAAAAGCTGGGAGAATAAAGGCTCATGCTCTGTCTCACCAGAAATCCCCGCGAATGTTTGAAACATGTCCAACAGGTCTTTGTTCACATACCGTCCCCTTGTGGGTTACATTTTCGCGCTCAAATAACCGACATGTAACCAAGAGAATAAAGAATAAAGATTGTTTAGACTCAGATAATAAATAAAAGAGAAATAATTAATTATTTCTTCTGCGGCCCGGTACCAATTGAGCCACGGACCGGTACCAATACCGGAACCACGGCCCAGGGGTTGGGGACCCCTGTTCTACGCCACCACTGCTCTTACTAGAGTTTCATCAAGGAGAGGTCAACACTCTAATGAAGAACAGCATGTGCCTAGTGCACATACTCAACTGGTGACTCATCCCTTTCAATCAGATTTTTAAAAGTTGTCACAAAAATGGCAGGTTGATGATGAAACATTGAAAGTGATCAGAGAAACAAAAGGGGAAAATGAGAATGATAGAAATTTCAGCACCGAAAGAACTTCAGTTATCTAAAATCAGTGTATCACAGAGGCCAGGAGCATTAGCTGGGTTTGCTGTCAGTGCTCCAATGGACCTGAAGGAGGGCATAGCCCACAGAGATATCAACACATGCTCATAATAAGAATGTTTTACAATGTACAAACACCAATGGAAAGGGTAAAGCTTGGTGCGAATCATGCTTTATGGAGTTTCAGTGCAGTGGACTGAAATAAAATGTTGCACTGTACCTGAGTACAACATTTCATACAATGCTTAAAGAGATCTCTGATGCAATTTCTTCAGGCTTTCTCACTACTCATAAGAGCTGATTTGTTTGTTATTTGCTTTCAAATGAAAGCATGATCATATTATTATAAATTACAAACCGATTCACATAGCTTTAAGACTGTGATATATTTATCATGAAGTGAATCATACACAGTGCTATAGGATTACTAAGGGGGAAGGGAGGGGCAAATAAGCCAAAGTCCTTACAATGATTTCCGCTGAACATTAAATATTCATTTCCCTTGGGTAGTAGGACAGCATTCAGGTGGTTATGCACCAGAGCCTAGATGAAGCATTTCCAGTTGGCTTGTTCCGCTGTTGTTTAATAACAGTTTTATTAAAATCTATATTTTAAATCAACTTCGGCATTCCATTTAAGTTTTCATAAAGAAGTTTAATTGCTTAAAGGATTCTCATATTGTTGAATTTAAAATGTGATCGTGATTAACAGCTTGGAAGGTTTATCATGATATATTCCAAAGGCAAAATAATTTTATTTAAGAAGTTTGCCTACTTTTAACAAACTTCCACCTTTTAGTACTGACTGGTAATGATCAAAGTTATACTGTAATGTGAAGAAACAAAGCTAGCAAATAGTCACCTCATGAATTTGCAGTATTTCTAGAATATACATTTAACTCATTAGAAATCAACACATGGGTCACCAAAAGGAAAACTGCTCAAAAGCGTTCATATCCTTTCTGGATAAAACATTAATTAAATTTATTAATTCATATACATATCTTCTTCTTTTCCTTTCGGCTTTTCCCTTCAGGGGTCGCCACAGCAAATCACCTGCCTTCATCTCACCCTGTCCTCTGCATTTTCTTCTCTTACGAAAACGACCTTCATGTCTTCCTTCACCACATCCATAAATCTCTTCTCTGGTCTTCCTCTAGGCCTTCTGCCTGGTAGTTCCAACCTCAGCATCCTACGACCAATATACTCACTATCCCTCCTCTGTACATGTCCAAACCATCTCAATCTAGCCTATCTGACTTTGTCTCTAAAACATCTTACATGTGCTGGCCCTCTGATGTACTCATTTCTGATCCTATCCATCCTCGTTACTCCCAGAGAGAACCTCAACATTTTCATCTCTGCTACCTCCAGCTTTGCCTCCTGTCTTTTCGTCAGCGCCACTGTAAACCACACAACATCGCTGGTCTCATCACCATCTTGTACACGTTACCTTTCATTCTTGCTGATACTCTCCGATCGCACATCACACCGGACACTTTTCTCCAACCATTCCAACCTGCCTGCACACGCTTCTTAACCTCTTTTCCACACTCTCCATTGCTCTGGATTGTTGAGCCTAAGTACTTAAAATCCTCCACCTTCCTTATCTCGGGTCCCTGTAACCGCACCATTCCTCTTTGGTCCTTGTCATTCACACACATGTATTCTGACTTTCTGAGGCTAACTTTCATTCCTCTCCTTTCTAGGGCATACCTCCACCTCTCTAGATTTTGCTCCACTTGTTCTCTGCTCTCACTACAGATCACAATGTCATCTGCAAACATCATAGTCCATGGAGATTCTTGTCTAACCTCGTCTGTCAGCCTGTCCATCACCATGGCAAACAAGAAGGGGCTCAGAGCTGATTTGCTCCTTGATGCAGTCCCGCCTCCACCTTGAATTCTTCGGTCACACCGACAGCACACCTCACCACTGTCTTACATCTCTCATACATGTCCTGCACCACTCGAACATACTTCTCTGCCACTCCAGACTTACTCATGCAATACCACAGTTCTTCTCTTGGCACCCTGTCATATGCTTTCTCCAGATTCACAAAGGCACAATGCAGCTCCCTCTGACCTTCTCTATACTTTTCTATTAACATCCTCAAAGCAAACACTGCATCTGTGGTGCTCTTTCTTGGCATGAAACCAAACTGTTGTTCACAAATGCTGACCTCTGCCCTTAGTCGAGCTTCCACTATTCTTTCCCATAACTTCATTGTATGGCTCATCAACTTTATCCCTCTGTTGTTGCCACAACTCTGCACGTCTCCCTTGTTCTTAAAAATGGGCACCAGCACACTTCTCTTCCATCCCTCCAGCATCTGCTCACTCTCTAAGACCTTGTTGAATGTTTTTGTCAGAAAATCTACTGCTACCTCCCCTAGACACTTCATCGGGACCAACTGCCTTTCCACTCTTCATTCTCTTCAGTGCCCTCCTCACTTCACCCTTACTAATCTTTGCTACTTCCTGATCCTCAACGGTCACCTCTTCTACTTTTTTTTCTCTCTCTGATTTTCCTCATTCATCAGCTCTTCAAAGTACTCTTTCCATCTTCCCAGCATACTTCTGTCATCAGTCAATACATTTCCCTCTCTTATCCTTTATCACTCTAACTTGCTGCACATCCTTCCCATCTCTATCTCTCTGCTGTGCCAACCTGTATAAATTATTTTCTCCCTCCTTACTGTCCAACCTAGCTTACAATATATATATATATATATATATATATAGTAATTTTGTAATATTGTATATATTGTAATATATATATATATATATATATATATATATATATATATATATATATATATATATATATATATATATATATATATATATATATATATATATACATACACTTCCCAGCTTACGAACGAGTTAGGTTCCAGATGACCGTTCGTTAGATAAATTTGTTCGTAAGTTGTTACATGGCATTCTTTAGAGGGGAACATGTGTTTAAACCGTGTATACGTAACCTATACAAGTTTGTACTGTATACAATCTCTCTCTCTCTCTTTTTCTGTCTCTCTCTCTCTCTCTCTCTCTCTCTCTCTCTCTGTCCCTCTCTCACACAGACACACACACACACACACACACACACAGGCAACACTACACCTGGACAATTGAACTGATCAGCTTCCGATTGCCCTTTGAAGGAGCAACGGAGAACCATAATCGAAGTTCGACATAAAGATAGTCTGATCTATTTATTTACCCGAAGTGTATGTAATGCTTCCTAGATAATTCTGTTTGATTGGTGGATTATTTGTGAATCATTTTCCAATATGATTCATGGTTTGTGTCTCACTCAGCCCCACATTGACCCGATAAAGAAAGCCCAAAGCTGCAAAATGCAGCAAAAAGTTTGCCAATACAGTACCTTGAAAACTGATTGAGCTATGCCATTTCTTGTGTCAGCATTCAACTAAACATTTCAAAAGATACTTTAGAGAAAAATGAGCACAAAGATTGCCCTTCTTCCAAGATTATTCGTCCTTAGCAATCAAACATTTTTATGTACCTAGGAAAAGTTTTATGAAGAGATGATAAGAGGAATCTTTCTCATTTTAATCTGACAGACCCTTTTTTAACCCATCAGTCACTGTGGTAACTCCCCAAAAATGAACAAAAAACAACTTTTTTTTCCCCATTTCTGTTTATTCCAATCAGATCAGTATGTATCTTTTTGACCATTATATAAAGGTTCAAATGCCTTCAAATTATACTTATTGAAAAAAAAAACACTGTCAGGTTCAAACAATCACAATGAATATAAGAAAACTATATCTATAAGAAAACTATATAACAAAACTCTCTGATCTCTTTATACAAGTAAGCTTCATAAACTCTGCCCTCAGCATTAGCATCTTCATTTATATCCTGCTCAGCAGAAACAATCATATCTCATCCCAAACACAAAACTGACTCATGCACACTTTTATTAACAGATGTCTCTTCTTCATCAAGATCAAAATCTACATCAACACAGCTGGCATCATCAACTCTGCTCAACAGCTGGCTTCATCAACTCTGCCCTCAATATTTAACATCTTAATCTCTATCCTCACCACCAACACAACTCATGCACACTTTTATTAGCAGATGCCTCTTCTTTATCAACATCAAAATCAAAATCTTCATCATCACAGCTGGCATCATCATCAGTTTGTATTTATGTAAAAGGAATGAAACATTTAAGTATTTTTCAGGTCTTGACCAATTTTCATACAAAACTAAACAAGCCACGATATAGCATGTCCAGTCCAGACAAGATTACACACAAATCAAATAATCAAAAAAATTCCACAATCAAATTTTGCATGCAGAGAAAAATACTGACCAGTGAAATAATCTTCAAGCACACCAAGCATTCCGGCATTTTCAAAGCCCAATTCTCGCATCGAATTTAACATCTGTACTAATGCTTCTAGACATCACAGATGACATTTCACTCTCCTTTACAGAAATTATGTGTATTCACGATCTTAAACTTAATGACTGTTATTGAAGAGAAAGTCAGAGATAAGTTCCGCATGCGGTAAACTAGAGGCAGGAAGTAAACTGGAAATTAATGTGTGACGAGCACTGCACATGTGCAATCCCGAGCTGACCAATCAGTGTGCTCGTTTCAGATCTTCCTTAGCAACTAGCCTGCATTGTTTAAGAGCATATCGTCTTCATAACCTTTATTTTATTAACTGAAACGGCATTTTAATATCAAAACAGTATCCAAAATGGAGAGACTACTTCACGGCTGTTCTTCTGGTGTATGGATTATAGGGTATCTTGTACCGAACTCGGTGAATAATTGCAATGAAAACCAGTAAGTTTGCTACTGTTTTTTAACTAATTTTATGAGGGAACTCATAAGAAAAATGGGGGGAAAAGACATTTTTTGTGAGTTTTAGTCGATTTCATGTAAGCAAGTGATAGTTGAAAACCTGTTTTAATAGTTTATTCAAAAATCCGAATTGCGATAAAAATGGACCATTTTTACTTTTCTGTCCTTTATCTCAAAAGTAGTCGGTGCAACAAGAACAAATGTATCGGTTCTGCTTCTCTTCCCAGACCTCCGTCAGCCACGCCCCTCTGCCGGAGCCTAGTATTAAGTGTACCTCAGGATAATGTTTAATCATATTTTATACTTACATTTATGATATATCTTTCTCTAGATTTTATTCAATTTCTATGACTACTTGTTCTTCAATTTCATTACACTTTCACTTTTAACTCTCGACCTCAGACTGGTTGTTTGTATTTCCAGATGTTCATAAAACGAATGTTCGTAAGTGGGGGAGCGTCTGTATATATATATATATATATATATATATATATACACATATATGTATGTGTGTGTGTGTGTGTGTGTGTGTGTGTGTGTGTGTGTGTGTGTGTGTATACATACAGTAGACCCTTGACTAGTCTCGGTTTTGCACGCACGGTTTGCATATTCGTGGACTGTGGAGCAACTCTCACGTCATTCAAATTCAGCCAATGGCTGTCCTCCTTCCTGCTGATTGTTTGAGATGATGTAACGCCCCTTTTTTCTCATTCGTGCACAAGTTTTCAATGAGCCTTTTTTTAGTGTGTTTTAATTGCCAGTTAAGTTCTATGATGCCACTCAAACGCCTGCTAAGCACCAGAAAAAGGTAATGACGTTGGATGGCGCTTCTGAAGAAATAAGACTTTCTCTGGAAGAAACAACAGTTTCCTCTGAAGTGCTTGAAGAGGAATAATCGTCTGAACTGTTGTAAAACACTCCACTATTAAAGTCTTTTTCCATTTTCTTTTTCAGTACATTACCTAAGTTAATGTTTCGAATGTCTGTGTTTGTGATTTTTTTGTACTGTGGTGTAGCATGTTTCTCATTTTGTTTTGTTTATCCAATTTATTACATTCCTTGTTCCTTTTTGTCCTTTTTGTTATGGTCTGTGTTTTGGGGGACTTTGATTTTGGCGCTGTGCCTCTAACTAACTGTTTACTCTTTGCTTTGGCTGAGGGGCGTGGCTGAGCTGCTTGCACCTGAATTCATTATTCTCATTTACTCCCAATAAACAAAAGCATGCTCACCTCTGTGCCAGAGGATTAACTCACATCACATCACCGCTTGTTTGGTTTGTAATGCCATCTAACTCACTCTAAAACTCTGTTTTATACTTGTTCCGGCTGAGGGGCGTGCCTGAGCTGCTCGGACTTAATGCAGTTCATACCTGAATTCAGTCATCTCATGCCTAATGCAATACCTTCCTCTTGTCGGCATTTTTGAAAACCACAGTGCTGTATGTTTCAAGGAGAATGCATTCAAAGGTGTTTTTATATGTATGCTGTATAATGTTTATATTTTATTAATCAATAAATATCACAGTAAAAAAATAAGTTTTTCTTAATCATTACTACATTTAACTACATTAATACTGAATTAATAAGTAAGACTGTCTATAGAATGTGCTTAAAAAGCATATTTTAGCCCATGTAATAGATACATAGTATTTTACTTCCGGTTGCTGATTCACGTATGTAATATGATACATGGGTTTTACTTCCGGGTACAGAACTCGTGGATTATCTTCATTTGCAAGAAGGGCTGGAACTGAACCCCCATGAATATTGAGGGCCCATATTCATATATACATACATACATACATACATACATACATACATACATACAGTTGTACCTTGACTTACGAGTGTCTCTACTAATGAACTTTCTATAATACGAGCCAAAAATCTGCCCCATCCAACAAGCAAGTTTTCTACTTATGATCTGCCAAATTGATTAGCCCTGTATTATTACGTGTGTATTCCTCTGTGCTCCAAGAATGACTTGTGCAGTGCTTCTCTATTATTTTTTGTTATGCTTGCTATAGGAAGAAAAAAAATCCCCCCCATCCCGCACACCCCATGCGTGACTATAAATAGTGTTTACTGTACTTCATTTTATTTGCCCGTTGCTTTTTCTTAACACCATAGAGTACACAGTGAGAGAACCACTGCCACCTAGTGTAGAGAATGCGCAATCTAACTTATAAAGCTGGTCCACCAGTATGTTAAAAAGCATGTTCCCAGGGCTGGCGTAAGTACTTCCACGTGCACAAAAGTTTTTCTTTTCTTTGGTTTGGATTTTGTTCATTTTTTCCGTCTTATTTTTATTGTGCATATCCCAGTATTGCTAAGATGGGTCGTAAGAAGGTGGCTGATGTATTCAAGAAGAGAAAATCAATTTCTCTTTTAGACAAAGGTTGAAATCATAGCTAAACATGATAAAGGAGTTCACGTGGCTGATCTGTCTAAGGAGTATGGGAAGAATGTATCGACCATCTACAATACTTAACTAGAAGGCCATGTTGAAGAGTGTTAAACCAGAAAAGGGGCTTATTATTTTATCTCAGAAAAAATCAGGACTCAATGATGAGATAGAGAGGCTTCTCCTATTGTGGATCAAGTCGAGAGAGATCAGCGGTGATGGGAGTGTAGCGAAGAAGCAGAAGACAAGTGATCAAAATTAGTGAAGTGAAATAAAACAGTTAAAAATCCAAAATAAAGAAATAAATAGAATGGGGCCAGTGGTGTAGTGGTTAGAGTGCTGGGCTCATGATCAGGAGGTTGTGTGCTCAAATCCTAGTGAGACCCCCACTGTGCTAAGACCCCTGGGCAAGGTCTTAACCACAAGTGTGCTTCTGTTCACCCAGCAGTATAAATGGGTACCAGTAAAATATACTGGGAAGGTAACCTGCGATGGACAAGCGTCCCATCCAGGAGGAGTTGAACTCCTAGTTGCTTCACGCTACAGAAACCAGAGATAAGCACCTGATGAGCCACTTTGGCTCGGGTATAAAAAGGCCAAAATAAATAAAGAAATAAATATAAAGTATAAAAAATAGTGTAAGTTATTGTAAAGTGCTATTCTTAAGTTCAGATGCACTCACTGTAGTTTATTGACATATTGGTTATTCTTGTTTTATTATTATTTATTGTTAATTACAGTACAGACCCTCCCCGACTTACATTCATCCGTTTTACGTTTTTTGTTTTTTTAAGTCAAATTTTGAGTTTAGACGTACCTATGTAGTACGCTGACATGATGCAATGACGTAATGATGCTGTGTCCATTGTTTATAAACGACATTCTGAATGTGCCCCTCCTTCTTGGTTGGTCAGAAGCATAAGCCTACTAGCATGGGTGCAAGTCTCATACACAGAGATGAATTAACTATCTGCCCAGATTGGCACAATCTACCATGCATACTCAGTTAAGCAAAGAGAGTTGTAAAATATGAAAACCCAAATCCAGGAAAGAGAGAACTCTCTGCTCTGCTGGTGATTCACATCAGTGCAGGCTGAGTACTAAACGAGTTCAACGAAGCCCTTGCTCACTTGAAAGCCGGAAGTCCGCATAACCCGAGCTTTGTTTCAAGCAAGTAAACTACTTTCAGCAAGTGTACTACTTTTGGTATTGAGCACCTCACATATTGTAAGCGTTGATTGGCTGTTTTAAGCTTCATGTAAAGTGAGTCGGCTTAGCTTCATGTAATGTGATTCAGCTCAGCTTCATGTCATGTGACCATCCATCGACCATCAGAACCATTTACAAGCAGAAAGATCATATCATAGAGAATGTTAAAGGTTATATTTGATGCTGTATTTGATTTTAATGTGTGAATTTGATTAAAATTTATCAATTTGAAATTAGTTTGCTTGAATTAATTTATTTGAAATTAATGTTGATATTATTTGATATACTTGCTATTATTTTACCTTCCTCTAGTGGGCATTTTTGAAAACTACAGTGCTGTATGTTTCAAGGAAACCAAATTTAAAGGTGTTCTTTATATATACAGTCGGCCCCAACTTACGAAATTAATCCGTTCCAGAGCCTTTTTCGTATAGCGGGGATTTCATAAGTAGGGGTCGCATCTTACATGTTAAACGCCTATTTCGTTCCAAGGCTCCAGTCTTTGGACTGGATAAACCCCATAAACCCTTTAAAAATGATAAAAGTACACCAATTTAGCATGACATATGTGTTAAAAGTAAAAGAAAATTATTTATTAAACTATTTAAACATTTTATTAACATATTAAACCATTTTATTAACAAATTTATTAATTAAACCATTATTAAACATTTTTTATTAACACACACACACACACACACGCCCACAAGACGTGAATTCAAAGCGCAATCCCTGCTTGACCATTTACTGAATTAAAACAACTTAAAAAACTAAACAAAAACTAAAGTGTTATTCTCTCTCTCTCTCTCTCTCTCTCTCTCTCTCTCGCTCTCTCTCTCTCTCTCTCTCTCGGTAGACCACTCACTCCTCTCTTCACCCGAGTGTCCCGACCTTATGGCCGCAAGTCCGATGACATGACTACAAAATCAATCATCGAACTGCAACCTCGGGTGTCCTGGTGCCAAGTGCACTTATTCGGGTTCAGACTGGAGAGGCCGTGCCTTCCACACCCTTCCAGGTCACACTATCATTGCCCACATGGGCATTGAAGTCTCCCAAGACAACAAGTGAGTCTCCCAAGGGAGCGTTCTCCAACACACACCCCAAAGACTCCAAGAAGGGTGGGTACTCTAAACTGTCATTTGGTGCATAAGCACAAATATCAGTCAGAACCTGTCCCCCCAATTGAAGATGGAGGGAAGCTACCCTTTCATCAACCGGTGTGAACCCAAACATTTGGGTCCCAAGGAGGGAGGCAACAAGAATGCCTACACCGGCTCGATGCCTCTCCCTATGAGCAACTTCAGAATGGAATAAGGTCCAGCCTGTCTCGAGATGGGTGGTTCCAGAGCCCAAGCTATGCCTTGAGGTGAGCCAGACTATATCTGGTTGGTATCTCTCCAGCTCACGCACCAGATCAGGCTCCTTCCCCGCCAAAGAGGTGAAATTCCATGTTCCGAGGGTCAGAGTGAGTAGCCGAGGTAGAAAATAATTCAGGGTGTAAATCTAAAGTTTGGCTCTTTGTCAAATCCCTCATGGTTTAGTATTGTTTTGTTGTATGTTTCAATGGATTTAGATTAATAGACAAAGAAAATTTTGGAGCTACGTCAGATGAGGCAGTATTAAAGTTTGACGTTCGGTTATGGATCGGATCTAAATAGTCATCATCACTGATTTAATGGTACATTACAAATCCCTTCCTTTGATATGGCTTTTAACTCTTTAATTGGGCTACCTTTTTTAAATTTTACTATACTGTATTAATCCATCAAGGGAAATTATTGCCTCTACATTTAACCCATCCAAAGTGAACACACACACATACACACAAAAACAAAAACGTGTGGGTGCCTAGAAAACAGTTGGGGGTAAGATGCTTTGCTCAAAGGCACTTCAGCCATGAAGATGGAAAAAGGGAAGGTCCAGTTTGCTCCTCCACGGCCACACACTTTTTTCTGCTCGTTCAGGAATTGAACCAGAGACCTTTCAGTCCCAGAACTGCATCTTGATCCATTAGGCTACAGCTGAGAATTGGTGGGGGTGGAGGGGTGGTGGCTTTTACTGTTCTCGGGTAAAAGCTGTTTTTGAGTTTTGTTGCTGGTCTTCATGTTTCTGTACCACTTTACGGAAGAAAGTGGTACAAACAGTCTATTTCCTGGGTGTGTACGATCCGGCTGGCCTTCTTCTGGTCCCGGACAGCATATATTGTGTCAAGATCTGGTATACCTATGCAGTTCTCATTTTCTGTACAGTTCTCAACACCAAAGTCAAGCCATTTCTGTCCTTAGCAGTACAGCTGCTGTACCATACCATTGCACCGAGACATAAAGTACTTTTTAATGTAGTGCTGTAGAATTCTTGGGCTACTGAGAGGAGAGTCCAGTATGTTTCAGTTTCCTCAAGAACAAAAGCTATTGTTTGACCTTCTTCACCAGGTGTGAGGTTGTAACAGACTAGGAGACGTCAGATGAAATGTCAATGCCAAGGTTCTTCATACTGTCTGCACACTCCACCAACTCCCCATGAATACAAAAATGTGATGGTGGCACGGAAAAACTCCCTCAGTTGACGGGAGGAAGAAACCTCAGTAGGATAGGAACCAGGACCAAACGGGAAAACTTCATTATAGTACAAAATGTAGTCTGGTTGTCTTTGGCATGACTGGCTATGGCAGCACAACTAAAAGAGACACAATCATACCTTTTGACATGTTGCATGGGTTGTTGTTGGTAATGCGTTCCTCGATTCGCTGTTTGTACCTGAGTTTTGTCAGTTGGATGTCCTGTTTCAGTTCTTTCTGGGTCCTGCTGTAAGCCAACCTGAGGCCATCTCTGAAGGCTGTGTGACTTTAAGTAGGGGCCACATTACATTGTCCATCCATGGCTGCTGGTTGGGAAAAGCCACGATGGACTTTGTGTGCAGGACCGTGTCAGTGCAGAAATAAATGTAGGGTAGAACAGCTGACACATGTTCCTCCAGATCAGTGCCCAGTTTTGACACATCCCAGTCTGTTTGCTCAAAGTAGTGCAGATGAAGCCTCCTGATTCCAGATCTGCATGGGTCTGGTGATGGGTTTAGTCCTACAGATCAGAGGTTCATACGGTGGTACCAGCTTCATTGTGATATGGTATGATGTGCCCAAGTGATGAGTTGCAAGAGCTTTGTATGCTCCTGGCTTGTTGCAATAAACGTGATCCAGTGTATTATTATCTCTGGTTGGAAAGTCCATGAATCTGTGAAATTTGGGGAAGCACTAATCTCAGTTCTACATGGTTATAGTCTACAGCCAAAATCACAGTCACATCTGGATTAGTTTCCTTCTTTCTTCCTTTTTTTTTTTTTTTTACATTTGTGGGGACTAGATATGTGAGAATGTATGCTACAATAGCTAGCTCTCGGTTAATACCTAGTGATAATAGTTCACACATTTTATCCCTAACAATCTAAGTAAACTATTGGTATGTATTTAATTAAAAAAATACGGAATTGCAAAAACTAGGGTGAGAAGCTCCGCCATCCGTGGAGAGCTCGGAGTAGATCCGCTGCTCCTCCGCATTGAGAGGGGCCAGTTGAGGTGGCTCGGGCATCTGGTCAGAATGCCCCCCGGACGCCTCCCTGGTGTGGTGTTTCGGGCATGTCCAACCGGGAAGAGACCCCGGGGTCGACCTAGAACACGCTGGAGGGACTACGTCTCTCGGCTTGTCTGGGACCGCCTCAGTGTCCCCCCGGGAGAGCTGGAGGAAGTAGCTCGGGAGAGGGATGTCTGGACCTCTTTGCTAAGGTTGCTGCCCCCGCGACCCGACCCTGGACTAAGCGGAAGAAGATGATGATGATGATGATGATGATGATGATGGAATTGCAAAAACACTTTTTACTAACGGATTACAGTTAACAGTGTGGTAAATCACTCACTATTACAAAAGTAGTTGAATTAATATATTGACCTGTATATGTAAACAATATGAAAGGTGTGTAAAAAAGATATGACCGCCATGAACAATTACTGTATAATAAAAGTTGGAGTTCTTTGTTTGTTTAAAAATGTATATGATGTTATACACTGTTGTGAATACGTTCATGTTTCCTCTGCTCTGAAAAACTCATTAAAATCATAACAATGAGGTAAAAAGCCATTTTAGAGCTGCATCTGGGAATTGCAAGTGGATCCTTCAGACTGAAGATGAGAAACTCTGCCAACTTTTCAAAGTTTTTTTTTTAAATAGCATAAATAAACTATTAATTAATTTATTATATATTACTAATATCACCAGATATTTATATTCAGTCTCTGATTATTAACCGCTAAGTTGCCATCGTCTGGCCTTGGATCAAGGTCCTAAACCCTCAACTGTTCAGTTGCACGGATGTCATAAAAACTCACTCTGGGATATGGGTGTTTGCCAAATACCATAAATGAAAATGTGAATATAAACCATGTGCATGTGTAATATTACACCTTCTTTATTGACAATTTAGTACATGTTCACAATGTGAAGTAGCAATTGCTGCAAACTGACTCCAAATTGGCAACATAAATGCAAAATTAAACAAAGCAATATATTAAAATAATTGAGTTTGTTTAATGGACAAATGCCATAAACAAGGAATACTGTGGCTAACAGATTTGCTTTCATAAAAACTTTTTTTTTATAAACCAAGCATGAGGACTGTACAGATACATTGCAGCCTGAGGTCCTGTATAAACAGCCAAATGTTTTTATATAAATAAATAAATAAATAAAGGCACTTTAAAATGTCTGCATTTATATTTTTGCTTGAGGCACTGTTACTCTCCCATTTCTGAACGAGCAGACTTTATCCGTATCTGTTAGCCATGCAGAGTGTGAATGCCATTCACGAGCGCAAGCATGAAGTGGATTTAAGCCATCTCCTTATCATCAATAAAGAATTAACAAGATCTATCTGCCATTTCATTCAAATGGTAGATAGACCTTGTTAATTCTCATTGACATTATCACCATAGTTTGTGGTTTTAAGTTTTTTAGCAGCCATACCAAACGCCTTGGTTTCATTGGTGTTTTTTTCCCCTAACACTTGTTTTACTTAGTTTGTACTGTGTTAAACAACTGCATGCTATTTTCAATAGCTGTTTAGCATAGCTTGCTTTGTGGGTTGCCAGGCCACTTTAAAGTCCTCATCTCATATATTAATCCTGTCTTCACATGCTTTCATGACAGGTAGCTTTTAACTTGTTTCCAATTCTATAGAAACTTCTAAAGATTATAATGCACAATGCAGAAAGCTATTGGATAATTTCCAGTGAAATACGCACTGGTCCATATGTGACTGTTCACCCAACAGTATAAATGGCTACCAGTAAAAATATACTGGGAAGGTAACCTGCGATGGACTAGCGTCCCATCCAGGAGGAGTTGTACTCCCAGTCGCTTCATGCTATGGAAACCCGGGATAAGCACCGGCCTGATGAACTACCATGGCTTGGGTGTAAAAATCCCAGAGAACTTTACCTACCTTACCAGATGTGACGTATTGCCTATACATTGACCAAGCAGATCAGTATTGTTGCTTCCATATGCCAAAGTACTTCATTAATTAGTTTCTGTGAAGATAATTTCTGGAACACAAACAATCTTGGATTCATAAATGCACAAAACCAACCAGTACTGTCTTAATCTTGTATGCATACCATATCTTATTCAAATACAAAATAATTGAATGCTATAGCTATCCTTATATACACCTTTATGTACAGCCTACAGCTGTTTTTTACTCGCTCCTTAAGTGTCCAGTGTATGCTTTACAAAAGACATAAATAAAACTACATAGAAGGCAGTGGTACTTGCTCTTATTCTTATGATATATAGAAAGGTTGGAGAGTTGGTGATAGAATCCCGACTAGGCCAAAATAACAAACTCCAAGAGGACAGCTTCACCTGTCAGAAGCAGTGGTTTATTGTATCAGTGGAGTCTGTACATTCAGTATGTTTCAGCCTTCAGGCAAAAGTAATAAATCAGACATAAAGGCACTTAAGACTCATGGGAGAAAGAAAATAAGAGAGACCGACCACTCAGTGAGTTGTGCTTAATACTGCATCAGCTGTAGAGAAAAGTTAACCACAAACCACAACATATATTAATATTTCATACAAATTACCACAGTGATCATAGGACATGCATGTACATAACTGGTGCATATTATGACATTATGGTAAAATACCTGAACGAGTTGTTGAGGACAACATGAAGCCTAGAGAAAAGGGTGATGTTACTGCACACTACAAGAAGCGAGATTGACTTGCCGCCGAAGTTTTCTTACAACCCTGCAGAAATATCAGAAGATCCAAATCGTTCAAGAGCCCTTTAAGATCTCTAACAAAACATACTCAACACGCGAGTAGGTATCTCTGCAGCTTGATATAGCAGCACCTCTACTGATACCTGTTTATGTGATTGATGACATTTGTTGTGTTGCAGTTATGTGCATCCTGATATTTTATTTATTTATTTTTTTTACTTTACCGATGTCTTGGTTACGAGTGGCACTCTTAAATTTCAGCATTTCACCAATGTTTTGTTGAGGTTCTTTTGAGTCTGTTTTGGTCATGATAAGTAGAACAAACTTTTCAACATTTGTGACTGGTGCATATGTGCATGGATATTATTACCTTTGAAAAGCAAAAGAATGGAAGAATTAAGAAGTCAAAAGAACAGATTAAAGAAAAATAAAACAAAACAAGACAGGCAACCAGGGCCACAATGCAACCATGCAAGCTGCTTTTGTTAAAATGCTGCCTCTAAACTGCACATTTTAAACCTAAATCTCTGACCCCCTGTCATGTATGCTCCTTGTTAGGCCCCATTTCTTAGGTCATAATGATGCTGATTAAGAGTAAATATAGAGGAGGTGTAAATCAACTCAGAGAGGAAATGGCCAAGCACACTGAAATACATGCATTCATATATTTTCTGAACTGCTTAATCCTAGTTAGTATTGCAGGGAGGATGGCATCCATCTCAGTCGAATCGGAGTGAGGGCAGGGTATACCCTGGACAGCTTGCCATGCCATCTCAGGGCCAATACTCACACAACCATTTATAGTCACACTCACACATAGGGGTGATTTGGAATAGCCAATAAACCGACTGTGCATGTTTTTGGACTGTGGGAGGAAACTGGAGTACACGAAGGAATAACCCAGAGGAGAACATGAAAACCACACACAGAAACACTCGAGCTGGAAATCGAACCAAGGACCTTCTTGCTTGAGGTTGTCTCGCTCACCACTACACCACTTCCCACCCACACTGAAATACAGCACTTGAAAAAAAGTGCTAGTTTAGGTTTCCCATTTACAGAACTTACTAATTATTCAGTTAGCACTGATTATTGATTACATTCTTGGCATACAGAATCATCTCAAAGGCTTTTGGTCAGAATTTTACATTTAATCATCAGTTATATACATTGGATATGAATAGCATGTCAATGTGTAGCTTTGATTTTTAAATCTTGGGAAGAATAATTGTAACAAATATTTTTTTGCTGTAAAAGAGAAGAAGAAGAAGAAGAAGAAGAAGAAGAAGAAGAAGAAGAAGAAATACGTGCACAAGTTTTTATTTATTGGATCTATATTTTTTTTATTTGAAATCAACAAATGGCCAGAACTAGGCAAACAGTGTCATATATGCACACAGCACACTTATTATCAGAATCAGAATACTTTATTGTTCCTGGAGGAAATTGAGTAAATTATCTGGCTAAGATAAGAAAATAAAGAAGATGTAAATATAAAGTAGCTTCAGAAAAGAAGATGCGGAGTCAGAAAAGAAGATGCGGAGTCAGAAAAGAAGATGCGGAGTCAGAAAAGAAGATGCGGAGGACAGGGTGAGGTGGAGGCGGATGATTTGCTGTGGCGACCCCTGAAGGGAGCAGCCGAAAGTAAAAGAAGAAGAAGAAGATCTGGCTAAGATAACTAACTAAATAAATAATAATAAAAAAATTCTGAGCAAGTTTAACCTTACCTATGAACCTTTGGTAACCATGAACAAGTCTCTTGTAGGGCTTGATATTTTACCACTCTTTTGATTAATTTTCATCATCATCATCATCATCATCATCATCATCATCATCATCATCATCATCATCATTATCATCGTCATCATCATCATCATCATCATCATCATCATCATCATCTTCCTCCTCCTCCTCCTCATCATCATCATCATCATCATCATCTTCTTCTTCTTCTTCATCATCATCATCATCATCATCGTTTCCTTTACTGGCTGTGTAGGCCGGGCTACATGGGCAGAAGCCTGACCACAAGTTGTTTGCCTTTGACCCCCCCCCCCCCATAAGGTCTGGCTTCAGGGGGGAGTCTGCGTCCTAGTAAGGCAAAATATGTCCTTTTATCTTGAGCAATGTAGGGTCTTTTAACCATGCTTTGTCTGGACCTTCACCGAGTACCTGTTTGCCTTGGGTGATCATACAAGGACACAATACCCCTGACAACACAGCTCCTAGGATCATAAGGACACACAAACCCTACCACCATGATAAGGTGGCGATTCAAAGTTTGTTTTTTGTTTTTTTTTGATGATTCTATTTTTTCTTGTGTCAAGAGACAGACAGATAGACAGGTCTTGGCATCTAACTCTTGTCACCATTGCTTTTTAGTATCAGATGCAAAGGGATATAGATCAAAGGGCCGGTGACAATGGAGACCTACTATTTACTTTATTCAAAAACATTTTTTGTGACCCTGGTTAAATTGTGTTCTCTATTGTGTCAAGGTGTTCCACTATTCGTGGCACATGAATTTTAGTTGAAGGAATTCATTCCTGGTTTTCCCTAAAAAAAATTTGTCTAGTTAAACATTCATTCATTCATTTTGTGAATCACTTAATCCTAATTTGGGACACAGGGAGGCTAGTGCCTATTTCAGTTGACTCTGGGTAAGGGCAGAGTACACTCTGGACAACTCTCCAGTTCATTGCAGGGCAGCAACACACTGATGACAATACAGCCTACTCCTTTTAAAAGTCAGCAACAGCTCTTTTTACATGTCTTTCATGACAGACTGTGAGATACATGCCAGCCTTTTTAGAGAATGCATATGCCCCTCCATGGAATGCCATGATGCCATGCTTACCACCTGCCTCTTTTTGGTCTGCTGCACATGCGTTGCAGTCTAACATACTTGGAGGAAAAGTACTATCTGCTCCCTTGTACAAATGAGCTCACAGATGCCCATGATTGGCTGGTGATTGCTGGAACAGGGAAGTGAGTGTATGCCATATCCCCCCATATCCTCTTCTTTTCCTGAGTCACACTGATTCCAAGTGTAGTGAATCCTAGTGAGGTTTCTGAGTATAAAGGTCCACCATCATCATGGTCTTCTTTCCCAGGCAGCTGTGGGTAAAGTGCAAGAAGCAAAGGCAGTCAGTCCTCATAGCCTTCATAGACCTAACCAAAACCTTTAACATAGTCACCAGGAACAGTCTCTTCAAGATCCTTTACAAGATGAGATGGCCACCAATGATTCTCAGCATCATAATGCCCTTCAAAACCAACATAAAGGGCACCATGGGACTTGAAACAAACTTTGTCAACACCCAGAGTGGTTGGAAATAGGGCTGTGTCCCTGCCCTACTCTGTTTGGGATTTTCTTTACATCCTTCTGAAGCATGCCTTCATTATTTGGTAATACCTCCAAATCAGTTTGTACAGCATGCTCTTCAATTTGTTCAGACTAAGAACACACTTCAGAGTTCAGATGAAATGCTTGCAGGACTTTCTTTATCATTGACAATGCTGCAGTCACGTTCCCACTCAGCCGATGACCTTCAGTGGTTTATGACTCACTTCAGCAAAGTGTGCCAAGACTTCAGACTCATAATCAGCCTGAATAAAATACAGCATTTAGCATCTGCACCTAGCATCTGCATCTCCAACCATGTCATCTATTTTGTGTACCTGGGTTCAACAACACCTAGCATGTACAGACTGCTGAAACAGAGACACATGTGCGGTTCAGAAATGTTGCAGTTATGTATGATGTCCAAATCTCTGAGGACCTCTACAGTACTAGCATAAGAAAAAAATCCTCATAGGGCAGTGCTTCTCAAATAGTGGGGACACGCCCCCCTTGTGATGCTTGGGGAAGGGGGGGGGGGGGTTACATGGTTTTTTTTTTAATACTCTGCTAGAATTAAGTGTAATTGCGCATCCACTACAGAAGTTGGCAGTGGTCCTCTCATTGTTGCGTTGAGGTGTAGGGAAAAAAGCACCGAGCAAACGATATGAAGAGTGGTAAACACTATTTATAGTCATGTGCGGGGCGCTGGGAGTTCCTCCTAGTGGGGGCGTCACAGAAAATAATTGAGAAGCACTGCCACAGAAACAACTAAATGAACGACCTCCAAGACTAGTGATTCCATAAATTGTGCCAAAAGTTGAATATATTTATACACAATTGTGCCTCGACTTACAAGTGTCCCTTAGAACAAATTTTCCATTATACGAGCTCCAATGCCATCAAAAATCTTCCCAAAATTTTTGACTTACGAGTTCTGCTGGGGAAATCGCTTTTCCAGCCCGATTCGCTTTGTATTCTTCCGCGTGTATTCCTCCACACTCCGAGAGTGCCTTGTGTAGTGTTTCTCAATTACTTTCTGTGATGCCACCTATAGGAAGAAAAAATATGCTAATTTATGCTAAATATTAAAACAATTTGAAATATCCAAAAAATTCAACAAATAAATAAATGTAAAGATAAAAAAAATAGTAGTGCTATTCTTAAGTTCAGATGCACTTACTGTATTGTTTATTGACTTATTGTTTAATGATTATTTATTGTTAATTACAGTATTATTAATGTTTCTGTACATGTATTGTTATTAATGTGAAATGTGTTTATCTTAAAAGTAGGCTGCAAAGCCGTCAGCATGTCTCTGTCCCTTGCTAGAGGGTTGTGACAGGAAGGGCATCTGACGTAAAAAAAGTCTATGCCAAATCAAATGTGCGAGTCAAATGATTCGCTGTGGCGACTCCCGAGAAAAGGGGGAAAAGCTGAAATGAGAAGAAGAAGAAGTTTATCTTAAATACATTTTGTCAAAAATATGTGGTTGAGACAGGTCATATGAGTTTGGGAGCAGATTGTAACGAATATATGTATGTGTGTGTGTGTGTGTGTGTGTGTGTGTGTGTGTGTGTGTGTGTATATATATATATATGTATATATATATATATAATGCAGCCATGAGGTGGGGGGGGGGGCAATAACCAGTGTCTCTCCCCCTCATGCCGGTCCCAAGCCCGGAGAAATGCAGAGGGTTGTGTCAGGAAGGGCATCCGATGTAAAACCAATGCCAAACATTTATGATGCAAATCAGAAGTATTACCCCCATACCGGATTGGTCGAGGCCCGGGTTAACAATGACCGCCATCAGTGCTGTCAATCAACAGGGTGCTGATGGAAATTGGACTACTGTTGGTCGAAGACGTCAAAGAAGGAGAGGTGGGAGGCGTATCTGTAGGCAGAGAGAGAAGAGGAAAGGCATGAGTCTAGGACTGAGAGTGGGGACTTTGAATGTTGGAACTATGCAAAGAAAAGGTAGAGAGCTGGCTGACATGATGCAGAGGAAGAAGGTGGACATACTGTGTGTTCAGGAGACCAGGTGAAAAGGTAGCAAAGCTAAAAGCTTAGGAGCAGGGTTTAAGCAATTTTATGATGGTGTGGATGGGAAGAGAAATGGAGTAGGAGTCATCTTGAAGGAGGAGTTTGTCAGGAATGTTCTAGAAGTGAAAAGAGTGTCAGACAGAGTGATGAGACTCAAGTTAGTAATTGAAGGTGTAATGCTCAATTTGTTAGTGCTTATGCCCCCAGGCAGGATGTGAGCTAGAAGAGAAGGAGAGATTCTGGAGTGACTTAGATGAAGTGATGCAGAGTACCCCCAAAGGTGAAAGAATGGTCATTGATGCAGACTTCAATGGACATGTTGGTGCAGGCAACAGAGGGGACGAGGAAGTGATGGGCAGGTTCGGTATCCAGGACAGGAACGCAGAAGGACAGATGTTGATAGATTTTGCAAAAAGGATGGAAATGGCTGTGGTGAATACTTTCTTCCAAAAGAAACTGGAGCATAGGGTGACTATGGTAGGTAAAAGGTAAAAGCGGAGGTAGGAGCACACAGGTAGACTACATCTTGTGTAGGCGATGTAATTTGAAGGAAGTCAGTGACTGCAAAGTAGTAGTGGGTGAGAGTGTTGCCAAACAGCATAGGATGGTGGTATGCAGGATGACGCTGATGGTGAGGAAGGTGAAGAAGGAAAAGGCAGAGCAGAAGACAAGGTGGTGGAAGTTGAAAAAGGAAGAGTGTCGTGTTGTCTTCAAAGAGGAGTTGAAACAGGCATTAGGTGGCCAGGAAGTGCTTCCAAATGACTGGACAACCACAGCAAATGTGATCAGGGTCACAGGTATGCAAGTACTTGGTGTGTCCTCTGGAAGGAAAGTAGATAAGGAGACTTGGTGGTGGAATGAGGAAGTGCAGGAGTGTGTACAAAGGAAGAGGTTAGCTAAGAAAAAGTGGGACATAGAGAGGACCGAAGAGAGTAAACAGGAGTACAGGGAGACACAGCGTAAGGTGAAAGTAGCAGTGGCTAAGGCCAAACAGAGGGCGTATGATGACTTGTCTAAGGTTGGACAGTAAAGAGGGAGAAAATGATCTATACAGGTTGGCACAGCAGAGAAATAGAGATGGGAAGGACGTGCAGCAAGTTAAATTGATAAAGGACAGAGAAGGAAATGTATTGACTGATGACAGAAGTGTGCTGGGAAGATGGAAAGAGTACTTTGAAGAGCTAATGAATGAGGAAAATGAGAGAGAAAAAAGAGTAGAAGAGGTGACCATTGAGGAGCAGGATGTAGCAAAGATCAGTAAGGGTGAAGTGAGAAGGGCATTGAAGAGGATGAAGAATGGAAAGGCAGTTGATGAAGAATGGAAAGGCTGATGATATTCCTGTGGAGGTATGGAAGTGTCTAGGAGAGGTAGCAGTAGATTTTCTGACAAGAACATTCAACAAGGTCCTAGAGAGTGAGCAGATGCCGGAGGAGTGGAGGAGAAGTGTGCTGGTGCCCATTTTTAAGAACAAGGGAGACGTGCAGAGTTGCAGCAACTACAGAGGGATAAAGTTGATGAGCCATACGATGAAGTTATGGGAAAGAATAGTGGAAGCTAGACTAAGGGCAGAGGTCAGCATTTGTGAACAACAGTTTGGTTTCATGCCAAGAAAGAGCACCACAGATGCAATGTTTGCTTTGAGGATGTTAATAGAGAAGTACAGAGAAGGTCAGAGGGAACTACATTGTGCCTTTGTGGATCTGGAAAAAGCATATGACAGGGTGCCAAGAGAAGAACTGTGGTATTGCATGAGGAAGTCTGGAGTGGAAGAGAAGTATGTTAGAGTGGTGCAGGACATGTATGAGAGATGTAAGACAGTGGTGAGGTGTGCTGTCGGTGTGACCGACGAATTCAAGGTGGAGGTGGGACTGCATAAGGGTCAGCTCTGAGCCCCTTCTTGTTTGCTATGGTGATGGACAGGCTGACAGACGAGGTGAGACAAGAATCTCCATGGACTATGATGTTTGCAGATGACATTGTGATCTGTAGTGAGAGCAGAGAACAAGTGCAGGAAAATCTAGAGAGGTGGGGTATGCCCTGGAAAGGAGAGGAATGAAGGTTAGCCTCAGAAAATCAGAATACATGTGTGTGAATGAGAATGACCTAGGAGGAACGGTGATGTTACAGGGAGCAGAGATAACGAAGGTGGATGATTTTAAGTACTTAGGCTCAACAATCCAGAGCAATGGTGAGTGTGGAAAAGAGGTGAAGAAGCGTGTGCAGGCAGGCTGGAATGGTTGGAGAAAAGTGTCCGGTGTGATGTGCGATAGGAGAGTGTCAGCAAGAATGAAGGGAAAAGTGTACAAGACGGTGGTGAGGCCAGCGATGTTGTATGGCTTAGAAACAGTGGCGCTGAGGAAAAGGCAGGAGGTAGAGCTGGAGGTAGCGGAGATGAAAATGTTGAGGTTCTCTCTGGGAGTAACGAGGATGGATAGGATCAGAAATGAGTATATCAGAGGGACAGCCCATGTAAGATGTTTTGGAGACAAAGTCAGAGAGGCTAGATTGAGATGGGTTGGACATGTACAGGGGAGGGACAGTGAGTATATTGGCAGTAGGATGCTGAGGTTGGAACTACCAGGCAGAAGGCCTCGAGGAAGACCAAAGAAGAGATTTATGGATGTGGTGTAGGAAGACATGAAGGTCGTTGGAGTCAGAAAAGAAGATGCAGAAGATAGGGTGAGATGGAGGCAGATGATTTGCTGTGGCGACCCCTGAAGGGAGCAGCCGAAAGTAAAAGAAGAAGAAGAAGAATATATATATATATATATATATATATATATATATATATATATATATATATATATATATATATATGTGTGTGTGTGTGTGTGTGTGTGTGTGTGTGTGTGTGTGTGTATATATATGTACACATATACTGGCGAGAACGTTTCTCTGCGGAGTTTTCATGTTCTCAACATAATTGAGTGGGATTTCTCACTGTGCTCCAATGCCATCCAGCTGGCTTTTTCAAAGTATCCAAGGTGAAAAGGAATGGTGATGTGTGTTGACCCTACCTTTTCCTGGGATCATCATAGGTGAGCTCCAGATTCCCCATAACCCTACTGACAGGTAAAGGAATTCAGAAAATGAAATAAGATTAATATTTGTCTTATCGATTCCAAAGTCTGTTTATTCTTATGCTCAAACCTACAATAGATGAGCATCCATACTTTGTGTATAGATGTGCCATGCACTAACCATTCATACTGTTTTTGGAGATAAACATATCCTTTTGAAAAATTTTGATTTGAAAAAATCTTCCAAAAGCTTCTGTTTGGTCCATGTTAGGCATATCACATTAATGCTTGTGCACTTAATGTCTTACTCTGTGAGACTTGTCCATATGGCAAACCTTCATGGACAGTTGTAATAATTCATGTCCTTAAGAATGTAAGAGACACTTAATTTGCTATGTTGTTTGAGTGCTGGTTCTATTCAGTCCTACAGCTTATTTGTATGCGCACATGATACACCAACACTATTCCCTCTGCTTGGGCCATGCAAGGCGAATAATGCCCTGAGCCTTGCATGTAATATTAGATTGCCCTAGGTGCACACTTCAGAATTTATTACAAGCAAATGAGAAGGTTTTTTTTAATACACCTTTTTTGCTCATTTGCATGTTAGTTTTATGAGAGGCAATCATATTGTTTGAACATACACCCAGTCTTTCTCTGCTACTTCATTTTCTCCAGTATAGCTAGTTATTAAATCTTTGCATAAACAAATACTGTATGAAAAGAGGAACTGTAACTATGCTATTTAATTTCTTTGCGATTACTGTGACAATCAAATCAATTTGGAATCATGCCAACAAAGGTTAGTTATGTTATAAAAATTCAGTTGGGCTGCAAAATCAACAAATAAACAAACAAATAAAAAAGAATAATATTGAAAGGCATGGGCAAGGAGTAATTAAGGTAATTATTCTTCTTCCACTTAATCCAGGGTTGGGTTGCGGGGGCAGCAGTCTAAGTAGTGAGTTCCAGACGTCCCTCTGTCTACACACTTTCTCCAGGTCTTCCCAGAGAACACCGGGGTATTTCAAGACCAACCAAGACACAGAGTCTCTCAAGCATGTTCTGGGTTGACCTTCGGGTCTCTTTTTGGTTGGCCATGCCTGAAACACCACACCAGGCAGGTGTTTGGGAGGTATTCTTATCAGATGCCCAAACTGCCTCAACTGGGTTCTACGAAAGCAGCAGATCAGCATTTCTATTGCAAGCTTCTCATCCTATTTCCCAGGAAGAACCCACCACCCTGAGAAGTAAGCTCATTTCACCACCTATATTCACAGTCTTACTCTTTCAGTCACTACCCAAAGCTTTTGACCATAGGATAGGCTTGGAACATAGATTGACTGGTAAATTCAGGCTTATGGGGGGTGATCTTGAGATACAGTGTACCAGACTCATCGCTGCAAGCCATTAGATCCCTGTACCACTGGAGGATAAAGCTTAGTCCTCATTGGTAACAACAGGCCAAATTTTTTTCCGGTCAGGGTTGGAGTCCACCAAGACTGTCCTTTGTCTGTTCATAATTTTTATATCCAGAATTTCTAGGCATTTTTCCAGGCTGAGGGGTTCTGTTTTGGTGGCCATAGGATCTAGTCTCTGCTTTTTACAGATATTGTTATCCTTTTGGCTTCATCATGCTCTGTCAGAATCAGCTGAGATGGGCACCAGCCCCCTGCAACCCGAATAAGGATTAAGCACTTCAGAGAATGGATGGACTGATGAAATTGATTAAATAAATAATGAACTATAAGAATGTGATCCTCACTGGCATGATAACTTCTTAAAATATATGAATACAAAAAATAAAATCATATATTGCATTCATTCATTTTATGAACAGCTTAATACTAATTAGGGTCATGGGGAGGCTAGGGCCCATCTCAGAAGACTCTGGGCAAGGGCAGAGTACACCCTGGGCAGCTTGCTAGGCCATTGCAGGGCCAACACTCACACACCCATTCATACGCATGCCTAGGGGCAATTTCGAACAGTAAAATTACCTACTGCACATGTTTTTGGACTGTGGTAGGAACCTAGAGGACCCAGATGAAACTTGCACAAGCTTGTGTAAAACTTGCAAACTCCACATAGAAATGCCCAAACTGAGAATCGAACGCAGGACCTCCGTGCTGTGTGGCGGATACATTACATAACAATAAAAATTATACCAAAACAATATGAGCACTCAACTGTAAAGCACAGATTCACCATTTAAATAAAAGGGTAAACTGCTGAACATAATAGTAAAGAGTGATATCTAAGTGAATTATCACTGCTCAATTTTCATTCATGTAAAGATTTTTTTCCATTACAAAGGCAGTGCTAAACCTACAACAAAACAAATGCCAAAGTTAAACAGCGGAAGAGCTAAAATCGGTTAAGGCCAGCAGTTAACCTAAATTGTGAGTCCCAAACATAGCAAAGGTCAAAAGAACATCAACAGTTCATATTTCAGAAAAAGGAAGGAATTTGTGAATGAGTGCAGGGGTCATGCCAGATTTCTGGTAAGCGTGACCTCTGCTGGCAGGGAGATCTTCTTTTCCTTTCGGCTGTTCCCTTCGGGGGTCGCCACAGCAAACCATCTGCCTCCATCTCACCCTGTCCTCTGCATCTTCTTCTCTTACTCCAATGACCTTCATGTCCTCCTTCAGCACATCCATAAATCTCTTTTTTAGTCTTCCTCTAGGCCTTCTGCCTGGTAGTTCCAACCTCAGCATCCTACTGCCAATATACTCACTATCCCTTCTCTGTACATGTCCAAACCTCAATCTAGCCTCTCTGACTTTGTCTCCAAAACATCTTACATGGGCTGTCCCTCTGAGGGACTCATTTCTAATCCTATTCATTCTCGTTACTCCCAGAGAGAACCTCAACAATTTCATCTCTGCTACCTCCAGCTCTGCCTCCTGCCTTTTCCTCAGCGCCACTGTTTCTAAGCCATACAACATCGCTGGCCTCACCACCATCTTGTACACTTTTCCTTTCATTCTTGTTGACACTCTCCTATCGCACATCACACCGGACACTTTTCTCCAACCATTCCAGCCTGCCTGCACACGCTTCTTCACCTCTTTTCCACACTCTCCATTGCTCTGGACTGTTGAGCCTAAGTACTTAAAATCCTCCACCTTCCTTATCTCTGCTCCCTCTAACATCAACGTTCCTCCTGGGTCTTTCTCATTCACACACATGTATTCTGATTTTCTGAGGCTAACCTTCATCTCTCTCCTTTCCAGGGCATACCTCCACCTCTCTAGCTTTTCCTCCACTTGTTCTCTGCAAACATCATAGTCCATGGAGATAATTGCCTAACCTCGTCTGTCAGCCTGTCCATCACCATCGCAAACAAGAAGGGGCTCAGAGCTGATCCTTGATGCAGTCCCACCTCCACCTTGAATTCGTCGGTCACGCCGACAGCACACCTCACCACTGTCTTACATCTCTCATGCATGTCCTGCACCACTCTAACATACTTCTCTGCCACTCCGGACTTCCTCATGCAATACCACAGTTCTTCTCTTGGCACCCTGTCATATGCTTTTTGAGATGAAATATCCTAATTCATGGCTATATGGTCCTGTCCTTTATTCATCTGATCGTATCTCATTTGCAGAGCTGCTTTATCCTTTATTACGGTCATCGGGACATCCCAGCTGACTCCGAGCCAAACGATTGCAGGGACACTCAAACACAACTACAGGGCTACTTCGCGCTTCAATTAATGCGGCTTCAGTGCATCGCGGTTTTTTTAAATAAATAAATATTCATCGAATTAAAAAATAAGGAAATTAAGGAAGAATAGCTGGAAAAGTTAAGGAAAATGTCACAAAAACAAGGCCAATTATGCCAAAAAAAAAAAAAAACGTAAACCAACACAAAACAAAAAAACAACCCAAAATCTCCCATCAAAACTGGATACATTGTTGCATCTGTGTGTGCTTCTGTACAGCTACGCCCCCTGCCGGAGCCTAGTATTATGTGTACTTCAGGACAATGTTTAATCATTTGTCATACTTATATTTATGATCTATCTTTCTGTAGATTTTATTCCATTTCTATTTCTACTTGTTCTTCAATTTCATTTCACTTTTACTTTCACTTTCTACTTTGGACAGCTTTGTTGGCGGATGTTTGCAAAACGAATTTTGGTAAGTTGGAGAGTGTCTGTATTCATATTTTATTTACATTTTAACTTATTTTTTCAAAGTTTATTTGTTATTATAAGCATTTATAGCATTGGATATGTATTTATTGATATTATATACACATATACATGTACGTATACGTCAGTTGGGGGTGTGGAGTGGGGTTGATCCTACTTCACGAATTCCGATGGTCGTGTGGGGATCTTGGTTCCAATTAACCATGGAAAGTGAGGGCCTGGAGATTGATTATCGGTTGGCCCCAAAAGGTTCTGGACTAACATCCACCGCCTCCGGAGGGGGAAGCAGTTCTCCACAAATACTGTTTACAGTGGAGGTGGGGAGCTGCTCATCTCAACTGGGGATGTCATCGGGAGGTGGAAGGAATACTTTGAGGACCTTGTCAATCCCACCAACACTTCCTACATGGAGGAGGAAGACCGTGGGGGTTTGGGCAGGGGTTTGCCCAACACTGGAGCTGAGGTCACTTTTGCAGTCAATAAACTGCTCTGTGGTCAGGTTCCGGGGGGGGGGGTGGATGAGATGCACTTTGAATATCTCAGGGTTCTGGATGATGTAGGACTGTCTTGGTTGACACGTCTCTGCAACATTGCATGGTCATCAAGGGCTGTACCTCTGGGCTGGCAAACTGGGGTGGTAGTCCCCCTTTTTTTAAAAAAGGGGGGACCGGAGGTTGTTTTCCAATTATCGGGGAATCACACTCTTCAGTTTACCTGGGAAAGTCTATGCAGGGGTACTGAAGAGAAAGATCCGAGCAATAGTCAAACCTTGGATTCAGGAGGAACAATGGGGTTTTCGTTCTGGCCATGGCTCTCTTGACCAACTCTTTATGCTCCACAGAATCTTGAAGGGGGCGTGAGCGTTTGCTCAATCTGTCCTCATGTGTTTGGTGGACTTGGAGAGGGTTTTTGACCATGTCCCTTGGGCTATCTTGTAGGCGTGCTCCGGGAGTACGGCGTTCCGGACTCGTTTCTATAGGTCATTAGATCACTGTATCACCAGAGCCAGAGATTGGTCTGTATTGGTAACATTGGTAACAACTGGTCAAATTTGTTTCCAGTGAGGGTTGGAGTCTGCCACGGCTTTCCTTTGTCACTGATTCTGTTCATAATTTTTATGAACAGAATTTCTAGGTGCAGCCGAGGTGTTGAAGGATTCTGGTTTGGTGGCCATCAGATCTCGTCTCTGCTTTTTGCGGATGACGTTGTCCTTTTGGCGTCATCAAGCAAGGACCTCTAGCTTTCATTGGAGCGATTCATAATTGAGTGAGAAGCGACCAGGAAGAAAATCAGCACCTCCTACTCCGAGATCATGGTTCTCAGTTAGATAAGGGTGGAATGCACCCTTAGGTTCAAGAAGGAGATCCTGCCCCAAGTGGAGGAGTTTCAGTATTTGGGGGTCTTGTCACGAGTGAGGGAAGGATGGAGTGAGAGATCGACAGACAGATCGCTGAAGCCTCTGCTGTAAAGCGGAGCCTGTACCGGTCTGTCATGGTGAAGAGGGAGCTGAACCACAAGGCAAAGCTCTCAGTCAATCTACGTTCCAACCCTCACCTATGGTCACAAGCTTTGGGTAGTGATCAAAAAAATAAAATTGTGGATACAAGCAGCCGAAATGGGTTTCCTTTGCTGGGTGGTGGGTCTCTCCCTTAGTGATAAGGTGAGAAGCTGTACCATCCAGGGAAACCAGGGAACCACTGCTCATTTGCATTGAGAGGGGCCAGTTGAGGTGGCTCGAGTATCTGGTCAGAATACCTCACAGATGCTTCACTGGTGTGGTGTTTCAGGCATGTCCAACCGGGAAGAGTCCCCGGGGTTGACCTAAAGCACACTGGAGAGACAATGTCTCTTGGCTTGTCTGGGAACGCCTCGGTGCCCCCCGGAGACGAGCTGAAGGAAGTGGATGGGGAGAGGAATGTCTCGGACCTTATTGCTTAGGTTTCTTCCCCGCGACTCGACCTTGAAAATGATGATGATGATGATGATGATGATGATTATATATTTAATTGTTATACAGTATTTAAATATAAGCCTACTTAAATGTGATAAATATAAGCCTATTTAAATGTGATAAACCAGAGTCAAACTTCTTTTTTCATATACACACGCTCAGCCAATAAATCTGATTCTGATTCTGATGCAAGTGTACTAACTGTACCTAGTGTAGTTAGGTATAAGTTCCAATGGGTTCTTATATGATGCTGAAGACTATTACATGCCTCTCTTTTGATCTATGTTGGTCAACGACTTTTGGAGAGGGAAATAATAATAATCAGAAATTCCTTATATCTTTTTCACCAATGATTGGTAGGGTCCAAGCCAAGAGATAAAATATTGTTCCTGACTCTATAATGACCTTCAAATTAACTGCTGAGAGTTTCACACAGTTCTGCCACTCACAGGTATGACCTACTTGAACATTTCCAATATTTTTGTCTCATTTGCTCCACTGGGTTTTATGTATTGATGTACAATACTTGTGTTAAAATCTGGTATGTGTTGGGTAACATTTATACCAAAACCAGAACATTCTAACATTCCCCACTATAAAGAGAAGGTCAACCATGTAGTCTGTCTGTGTGCCAGGATAATTAGCCATTAGTTTAATTCTTAGTTCATATTTGCAGTAATGTTAATGCACATAGTTCTGATCAAAATTATCCAAACGTTTTATTTCAATTTATTTACTGAAGATTGCCTGCTTTGAAATTCTTTGACACTTTATTGTATTTTCTTCATTGTTTTTATTCATTTATGGGTAAATTGTTGTGGAGGGCAGTGGTGGTGTAGTGGTATAGGGCGCTGGATCGCTGATCCAAAGGTTGGGGGTTCGAGTCCCACTCTCCACAAGGTTGTCACTGCCCCCCCCCCCCCCCCCCCAGTGCATCTAACTGGGTTATCAAAAGCGAGCCATGTCTCTCACTGTCTATGGTGAGAGGCATGTAAAAGAACCATTGCTGACTTTCGTAAAGAGTAGGCTGCAAAGCCGTCAGCATGTTTCTGTCCCTTGCTAAAAAGGGTTGTGACAGGAAGGGCATCCGACATAAAAACTTCTGTCAAATCAAACGTGCGAATCAGATGATTCGCTGTGGCAACTCCTGAGTAAAAGGGAAAAAGCCGAAAGGAAGACAGACAGACAGGGGTAAATTGTTGTAAACAGTAGTGTCCTGGTGGTAAGGTGCTGGATTACTGATTGTAAGGTTGGGGGTTCAAGTCCCACTGTCAACGGTTGTCAGTTCCCCCCCAGTGCAGCTAACTGGGATATCAAAGGCCAGCCATGTCTCTCAATGTCTATGGTGTGAGGTATGTTAAAAAACCATTGCTGACTTTCGACAAGAGTAGGCTGTATAGCCAACAGCGTGTTTCTGCCCTGCGATGACCTGGTGAACTGTCCACGATGTACTTTGCCCTCGCCCAGAGTCGGCTGAGATGGACACAATCATCCCTATGATCCTAATTAGGATTAAGTGGTTCAGAAAATGAATGAATGAATAAATAAGTGTTTTGATTGTACAGTCATCCCTTAACGTATAATAAGCTACATAAATTATTGAATAAGTTAAAATTAATTGTTTCAATTGAGAATAAGTATAGTGTGTTTAGGAAAGACACATTGCAGTTATTTTAGTACTGACAGTGTGCAAACAGTGGGCAGTGATAAAACGGGCATGGGCTACTGATCCAAAGGTCAGTGGTGCAATCCCCACTGTCACCACTTTTAGGCCCTTGAGAGAGGCCCTTAACCCTCAATTGCTTAGTTGTTTAAAAACAAGTGTTATTTGTTCTGAAGTTAAGACCTTCTGCCAAATAATGTACATGTAACATAAACTGAAAAGCATTAATGTCCTTGACAGTATTTGCACCATAAATAAATGAGATTGTGTTGAGCTTAATCCTTTTCTCAAGTTAGCCTGTATTAATAAACAAATCTGATTTAATGATTTATAACATAAGTTATAGGTGCACCAATTGCTGTAATTTTACTAAAATAAGTAAATAAACAAATACTCATTCTCACTTATAATAAGTGCCTTTGCCTTTTTCCATCTTGCATGCAGTGGAATTGCTCTAAAAGCATATGAGATACCACCTCGTCTGCGATAAATACAAAGTTTCATCATAGACCTGGCACATGCCTTCAGGTTTTCTGCATAATGTATAACCTAGTATGGCTAGAGTGATAGAGAATTAATACTCTGTCGTCAAGCCTGCCAAGGCTTGTGCAGCTTTAGAGGGATTCATGAATGACAGGACCAGTTTAGTGTCATGGGTTGCTCTTCACTCGAAAAAATACCCAATGATTTCCTACCAATATGTAACAAAATATTCTGGCAGTAAAAATATAAATATCAGTTGTCGATCATTACAAAGAATTTTCTCCCATTTGCTAAATCATGGTTGTATGGACAACATATTACACATCTGAAGGTGATAGCCTACTTAACCTTCAAGTGACCGAGTGGGGTCATATATGGCCTCGAGCATACAGTAGGCCATCAACATTCGTGAGGGTTCGGTTTCGGGCCCTTCCGCGAATCGAGATAATCTGCAAGTTCTGTACCCGGAAGTAAAACCCCATGTATCACGTCACATGCGCGAATGAGCAGCCGGAAGTAAAATAATATGTATCTATTACATGCGCTAAAATATGCTTCTTAAACTAACATTCTATAGACATTCTTACTCATTAATTCAGTATTAATGTAGTAAAATGTAGTAATGATTAAGAAAAACTTAATTTATTACTGTGATATTGATTGATACTGAATTGAATTTGATTGACCAACACTATTTGCTTAGGGTTACAAAAGTCCGCAAAACAGTGTAAACACAAAGATCACAGAGACGGCAGCTTGGACAGCTCGCCAGGCCATCATAGGGTGGAAACACACCGACGGCTTTGCAGCCTAATTTTGTCAAAAGTCAGCAATGGTTCTTTTACATGCCTCACACCGTAGACAGTGAGAGACATGGCCCGCCTTTGATAACCCAGTTAGCCTCACTCGGGTTAGTGACAACTTTGTGGAGAGTGGGACTCGATTAGCGATCCAGTGCCTTATACCACTAGACCACTACTGTCCCGTAAACCAATAATTTACATAGAAATATTCCTATATAAAGTCAATGGGGTCACAAATATTAGACAAATACTAGTCGCCAAAATAGCTTGGTCGCTTGAGGGTTAATATTACTAACTTCTGAGAGTATTGAAATAGGGGGAACCACATGTTGACACACATGATGTGAGACCTCTACTTCTGGTTTTCCAACCATTGAAGAAATGCAGATTTGTAAAGTATATATAGACACCAGATGCCCAGCATTACAGTATTCACTCTGAGAACAGTAAGTACTTATGGGACAGGAAGTATCCTCTCTGGACCAGATAGAAGGCATTACTGGGATGAAAATGTGCTATAAGATCAAAAGGGTGGTGTAAGTGTTAGGAATTTGGCATTGAGTGTGGCATTATGAGATGTCAGCTCTAGTGTACCTTGTGCATTAACCAAAAAAAAAAAAAAAAAGAAACAAGAGCAACGAGAGAGAAGGGACAAAATAAATTGTCAGATCAATGTATGTTGACAAGAATTGGTACCAAACACTGTTTCAAACATTCATTAGGCAAAGGAAATTATTCAATTTGGAACTTCATTTTTAACACTGTGTACTATTATTATACTGCAATGTTAATTAGAATGACCTTTCACATTGGACAGCTGAACAACTCATTTGTTTGAGCTTAAGATTTGCGACCGAACGAAGACACGGTGGCTTTGTGGTTGTTAGTGCATTCATTTCACAACAAGAAACTCGAGTTGGGCTCCTGGCCTCACCATGTTTCAATGCAGTTTGCATGTTCTCCTTGTGTCCTCTACTCCAGTTTCCTCACACAGTCCTAAGATATGCACATTAGGCTAAGTGGTTGTTTCAAATTGCCCCTAGATGTGAGAGGGAAATAGTTGCCTGTGTTGGCCTTGCAATGGTCTTGCAAACGGTGCCTTTTCCCACTGTCGGCTAAAATAGGCTTCAGCATCTTTGTGACCAAAGTATGATTAAGCAGCTAAGCAAATAATTAAAAAAAAATTACTGTAACTTCTACAAAGTGTAGGAGTGAAAATATAATTCCACTAATTAAACTGTGAGTGCAAAGCACCTATTTTTGGCACTTACATACAGCAATAATTAGATGACTATACAGAAAACACTGCTCTCTTCCTCTCATTGATCTAAATGACAATGCATTTGAAGATAATTTTCTGTCTTATTTTGTAAGAGCATAAAATACTTTGTATTGACTAGAGTTTGAAGTATTTTAATTCACATAGTTCATTAGCCAGGTTGAGAGCTCCAGCCTAGTTTCATGCTACCACATTACTACTGGTTTTATGGTAGCATGGATTTAACAGTATAACTGCTTTAGAAGACCCAAGATCAAGAAGACCTAAGATCAAAAAGTAAGAATTAACCAGTGATAGATACAAAAATATACAAAAATAAAAAATTATCTATTCTTATATTTTGTTGTAGCACCTTTAGCCTTTTTACAGGCCTTGATCGCCATGGCATTGTTGTTTAAGTTGGTCAAGTAGAGGCTCAGCAACATTATGTGGCATAATGAAGTCAGCTGACAATACACTGAATGAGCAAACATCCTTTTAGTGGACTTTTACTTATCTGATGATATAGATATAACATTGTTGTTCAAATAGTGAGAAAGTAGTTTAGGGAGCATAACAAATCATTTTCGAAAATGAACTGGCACCACAAAGTCCTGACCTTAACCCTGTTTAAGGTCTTTGGAATGGGCTGGAGAATATTTGAATGAGTGGTTTGAATTTCCTTTCATCAGTTCAATATATAAGTGAAAAATTAAACCAACTCTGGAAATAAATGTTGTGATGGTGCTTAAGTTCATGAAAACAATGCCACGGAGATTACTTGTTGCAATCAAGTCAAAAGACAGTCCAACAAAATATTAGAGTGTCTGCCTTTTTATGATTAGCAGTGTATAGTGTAGCAACATTTACTTGTATATACTCACTATCCCTCCTCTGTACATGTCCAAACCATCTCAATCGAGCCTCTCTGACTTTGTCTCCAAAACCTTTTACATGTGCTGTCCCTCTGATGTACTCATTCCTGATCCTATCCATCCTCGTTACTCCCAAAGAGAACCTCAACATTTTCATCTCTGCTACCTCCAGCTCTGCCTCCTGTCTTTTCCTCAGTGCCACTGTTTCTAAACCATACAACATCGCTGGCCTCATCACCGTCTTGTACACTTCCTTACATTCCTGTTGATACCCTCCTATCACATACCACACCGGACACTTTTCTCCAACCATTCCTACCTGCCTACACACGCTTCTTCACCTCTTTTCCACACTCTCAATTGCTATGATCTGTAGAGCCTAAGTACTTAAAATCCTCCACCTTCCTTATCTCTTCTCCCTGTAACCTCACCTTTGCTCTTGGGTCCTTATCATTCACACACATGTATTCTGTCTTACTGAGGCTAACCTTCACTCATCTTTTTTCCAGGGCATACCTCTAGCTCTCTAGATTTTCGTCCAATTGTTCTCTGCTCTCACTACAGATCACAATGTCATCTGCAAACATCATAGTCCATGGAGGTTCTTGTCTCACCTCGTCTGTCAGCCTGTCCATCACCATAGCAAGCAAGAAGGGGCTCAGAGCTAATCCTTGATGCAGGCCAACATCCACCTTGAACTCTTCTGTCATGCCGACAGCACGCCTCATCACTGTCTTACATCTCTCATACATGTCCTGCACCACTCTAACATACTTCTGTGCCACTCCAGACTTTCTCATGCAATACCACAGTTCCTCTCTCGGCACCCTGTCATATGCTTTCTCCAGATCCAGAAAGGCACAATGCAGCTCCCTCTGACCTTCTCTGTACTTCTCTATTAACATCCTCAAAGCAAACACTGCATCTGTGGTGCTCTTTCTTGGCATGAAACCAAACTGTTGTTCACAAATGCTGACATCTGACTTTAGTCTAGCTTCCACTATATAACTTCATTGTATGGCTCATCAACTTTATCCCTTTGTAGTTGCCACAACTCTGCACGTCTGCCTTGTTCTTAAAAATGGGCCCCAGCACACTTCTCCTCCATTCTTCCTGCATCTTCTCACTCTCTAAGACCTTGTTAAATAAAATTGTCAAAAGGTATACTGCAGCCTCTCCCGTACACTTCTATATCTCCACAGGTATGTCATCAGGACCAACTGTCTTTCCACTCTTCATCCTCTTCATTGCCCGCCACACTTTACCCTTACTAATCTTTGCTACGTTTTGGTCCACAACGGTCACCTTTTCACTACTTTTTGTTCACTGTAATTTTCCTCATTCATCAGCTCTTCAAAGTACTTTTTCCATCTTCCCAGCACACTTCTGTCCTTAGTCAATACATTTCCCTCTCTGTCTTTTATCACTCTAACTTGTTGCATGTCCTTCCTATCTCTATTTCTCTGCTGTACCAACCTGTATAAATCATTTTCTCCCTCCTTATTGTTCAACCATCATTCGCCCTCTGTTTGGTCTTTGACACCGCTACCTTCACCTTAAGCTGCGTCTCCCTGTACTCCTGTTTACTCTCTCCAGTCCTCTTATTGTCCCACTTCTTCTTAGCTAACCTCTTCCTTTGTAAACACTCTTGCACTTCCTCATTCCACCACCAAGTCTCTTTATATACTTTCCTTACAGAGGACACACCAAGTACTGTCCTACCTGTCTCTCTGATCTCATTCCCTGTCATTGTCGGGGTCATCTGGAAACACTTCCTGACCAGCCTCTTTCAACTCCTCCTTGAAGACAACATGGCACTCTTCCTTTTTCAATTTCCACCACTTTGTCTTCTGTTCTGCCTTTGTCTTTTCACCTTCCTCACCACCTTCCTCACTATCAGAGTCATCCTGCGCACCACCATCCTATGCTGTTTGGCAACACTCTCACCCACCACTACTCTGCAGTCACTGACTTCCTTCAAATTACATCATCTACACAGGTAGACTACATCTTGTGTAGATGATGTAATTTGAAGGAAGTGAGTGACTGCAGAGTAGTCACTGACTACATCTTGTGTAGATGATGTAATTTGAAGGAAGTCAGTGACTACTCTGCAGTCACTGACTTCCTTCAAATTACATCATCTACACAAGATGGAGTCGACCTATGTGCTCCTGGCTCTGCTTTTATAAGTCACCCTATGCTCCTGTCGGTTGTATTTAACCTGGGCCTCCACCGATCCGGTTTGGAAGTCACATTGATGATTTCATAAAAGATTTGCATAAAAGATTTGGCACAGGGTTTATGTCGGCTACCCTTCCTGACACAACCCTCTGCGTTTGTCCGGGCTTGGGACCGGCGTGAGAAAGAACACTGGCTTGACTGACGACCCCCCCCCACCCCCACGTCATGGCTGCATTATTGCATATCTCAATATGACACATGGAATTCCTCTTTTTTGTAGCAAATGCCAACCCAGTTGTCATTATTAATCCACTTGAACCATTAGCCCTGGACCACCATTATGCATTATGCATTGTAACTCTGCAATTGTCATGAACCTCTCATCCAAGCATAGGCCGAATGCAGAGCAAGTGGGAAATTAAAAATATTTCTGTTTTCTCATTCTTTCCGTGGAAGAAAAGTGCCATAATAATAATTTAATTGAGGTTAAATGAATGAACCTGGCTGTTCAAAAATCCATATCCATCATAATTTAGATGTTATTTCCAGCACTCGCTAAAGGCATATGGGAGATCAGGAACGAACAAGGGCCATGGATTTGTTCAAAAAGAGTGCTAATGTGTGGATCCAAAGCTCCTGTAAATGTGTTATTCATAATGCTAATTGCTCATAATTCATTTGAGTGATTTTAATAAAGTGATCAATCCAGCATACAGCTGGCTTGCCTCTTATCTGTTTATGAATGAGAATGAGAAAGAACTCTTGATAGGTGCTTAAGTAATTAGGCTGACTTACACTTATAACTTTTTATTGCCTCCAAACTTGATTGTTGGTATCACAAGTATAAACCTTTTCCCCCCTTTTCTTTATGCATGCATACATACACACAGACACACACACTCACACACACACACACACACATATATATATATATATATATATATATATATATATATATATATATGTGTATAGGATTTTCTGAGTAGGTCCTTCCGTAGGAGAGTGCTCAATACTTTTTGGTAGAGCACCTGAAGAGAGAGGATGGTTTCACCACCCCTCGAAACAGATTTGTAGTGATAAATGGAGTTTCAATAGAAAGTCTTTGTCCTGTCCTTTTATTTTTGTTTATATATATATAAATATATATATATATATATATATATATATACACACACACACACACACACACACACACACACACACATATATATATATATATATATATATATATATATATATATATATATATATATATACATGCATACACTCAGAATTTCACACCTTGCATGAAAACACAAACTTACATCCATTGAGTTGCAAAATTAATATGTAATATAATCAAGACATTAACAGGGTTAAAATATTTTTTACTTGAAATAATACCTTTGTCCTCCAAACTTTACTTTTGTCAAAAATCATTCATTTGTAGCTATTAAAGCCAAGTAATATTAACTATTCTAAGTCAATTAATCAAGGTAAGATAAAGAAATTTTACCTCATGCTTCCTGAAGCACCCCCACAATTTGGACTGACTTGATGGGTACTTTTCTCATACAGACAAGCTGCTTCCACAACAGCTCATTTAAGTTGAGATCCTTGGTCATTCCATGCCAAATCAAACCAAATTCGCAAAATATTCCCAGTTGACCCTCTCCGATTTTTCATGATTTTTTCTCCCCCAAGTATCTCTTTATTCCTAATAGTTTCACAGAGATAAACTTTTGAATGGGACATCCTCAAGCCCAGTTTACCTGTGAGTGGAATTTGAGCTTTTTTGCATTTTCAAAAAGCAATATCTTGGCAATTCATGCATGTCTTCTTCTTGTCCTTTCGGCTTTTCCCTTCAGGGGTCGCCACAGCGAATCATCTGACTCCATCCCACCCTATCCTCTGCATCTTTTTCTCTTACACCAACTGCCTTCATGTCCTCCTTCACCACATCCATGAATCATCTCTTTGGTCTTCCTCTAGGCCTTCTGCTTGGTAGTTCCAACCTCACCATCCTACTACCAATATATTCACTATCCCTCCTCTGTACATGTCCAAACCATCTCAATCTAGCCTCTCTGACTTTGTCTCCAAAACGTCTTACATGTGCTTTCCCTCTGATGTGCTCATTCCTGATCCTATCCATCCTCGTTACTCCCAAAGAGAACCTCAACATTTTCATCTCTGCTACCTCCAGCTCTATCTTCTGTCTTTTCCCCCGTGCCATTGTTTCTAAACCATACAACATCGCTGGCCTCAACACCATCTTGTACACTTTTCCTTTCATTTTTGCCGATACCTTCCTATCACACTTTTCTCCAACCATTCCAACCAGCCTGCACACACTTCTTCACCTCTTTTCCACACTCTCCATTTCTCTGGATTGTTGAGCCTAAGTACTTAAAATTCTCCACCTTCCTTATCTCTGCTTTTTGTATCCTCACCGTTTCTGTTGGGTCCTTGGCTTTCATACACATGTATACTGTCTTACTGAGGCTACCTTCATTCCCCTCCTTTCCAGGGCATACCTCCACCTCTCTAGGTTTTCCTGCACTTGTTCTCTGTTCTTACTGCAGATCACAATGTCATCTGCAAACATCATAGTCCATGGAGATTCTTGCCTAACCTCGTCTGTCAGCCTGTCCCTCACCATAGGAAACAAGAAGGGGCTCAGAGCTGACCCTTGATGCAGTCCCACCTCCACCTTGAACTCTTCTGTCACACCGACAGCACACTTCACCACTGTCTTACATCTCTCATACATGTCCGGCATGTTTGGCAACATTCTCACCCGCTACTACTTTGCAGTCACTGACTTCCTTCAAATTACATTGCCTACACAAGATGTAGTCTACTTGTGGGCTCCTACCTCCGCTTTTATAAGTCACCCTATGCTCCTCTCTCTTCTGGAAGTATTTACCACAGCCATTTCCATCCTTTTTGCAAAATCTACCAACATCTGTCCTTCTGCGTTCCTGTCCTGGATACCAAACCTACCCATCACTTCCTCGTCCCCTCTGTTGCCTGCACCAACATGTCCATTGAAGTCTGCCCCAATGACTACTCTTTTATCTTTGGGGCTATTCTGCATCACTTCATCTAACTCACTCCAGAATCTCTCCGTCTCTTCTAGCTCACATCCTGCCTGTGGGGCATAAGCACTAACAACATTGAACATCATGCCTTCAATTTCTAACGTGAGACTCATCACTCTGTCTGACACTCTTTTCACTTCTAGAACATTCCTGACAAACTCCTCCTTCAAGATGACTCCGACTCCATTTCTCTTCCCATCCACACCATGAAAAAACAGCTTAAACCCTGCTTCTATGCTTCTAGCCTTGCTACCTTTCCAACTGGTCTGCTGAACACACAGTATGTCCACCTTCCTCCTCTGCATCATGTCAGCCAGCTCTCTACCTTTTCCTGTCATAGTTCCAACATTCAAAGTCCCTACTTTCAGTTGTAGACTCTTCTCTTTCTGCCTACGGACACGCCTCCCGCCTCTCTTTCTTCGACATCTTCGACCAACAGTAGTACAATTTCCACCAGCACCCTGTTGGTTAACAACACTGATGGCGTTCGTTGTTAACCCGGGCCTCGACCGATCCGGTATGAATTTTCTTGATATGACTCGCATGTTTTATTTGGCATTTGTTTTACGCTGGTTGCCCTTCCTGATGCAACCCTCTGCATTTATCCGGGCTTGGGACCGGCGTGAGGGAGAGACACTGGCTTGTGCCCCTCCCTCACGGCTGCATTTGGCAATTCATGCATGTAAGGAACTGAAATTTGGTATGGGCAATATTTAGAAACGCTAATGAAAGAAACCATTTTCAAAAATGACATAGTTTCATTTTTTTATACCATCACAAATATGGCAATGAGATTTCCTTTCGGCTTTTCCCCTTTATTAGATGTCGCCACAGTGAATGATTTGCACGTTTGATTTGGCATATGTTTTTAAGTCGGATGCCCTTCCTGACACAACCCTTTAGCAAGAGATAGAAACAGACTGATGGCTTTGCAGCCTACTCTTTATGAAAGTCAGCAATGGTTCTTTTACATGCCTCTCACTAAAGACAGTGAGGGACATGGCGGGCCTTTGATAACCCAGTTAGCTGCACTGGGGGGACAGTGAAAACCTTGTGGAGAGTGGGACTCGAACTCTCAACCTTAGGATCAGCAATCCAGCGCCCTATACCACCAGACCACCACTGCTCTATCACAAATATGGCATTGTGTTGGCAATTTTTTTTAAAAATTGACACACCTCCTAAAAATAGGGCAGTGGTGTCCTCGTGGTATAGGTGTTGGATTGCTGATCATAAGGTTGGGGGTTTGAGTGCCACTCTCCACAAGGTCCCCCCAGTGCAGCTAACTGGGTTATCAAAGGCCGGACATGTCTTTCACTGTCTATGCTGAGAGGCATGTAAAAAAACATTGCTGACTTTCAACAAGAGTACTGATGCTGCAAAGCCATCAGCGTTTTTCTGCCCTGCGATGGCCTAGCGAGCTGTCCAAGGTGTACTCTGCCCTTGCCCGTAGTTGGCTGGGATCGATGCCAGCCTCCCCGTGACCCTAATTAGGATTAAGCAGTTACAGAAAATGAACTGATGAACCTCCTAAACATAAGATACAAGGAATGAGCCTCAAACTGTTTTTTGTTTTCCCAATCCTTCCTGAGCTTGAGTGGGCTTCCTCTGGGTAATTGCTTCCTCTCACATTCCAAAAGCATGCACATTTGGATCATTGGCTTTTCCAACCTGGCCCCAGCTGTTAATGTAAATGGTTGTTTTTGTGTTGTCCCTGTGAACTCTGCCTTCGTCCACAGTTTTGATTAGCTAGACTCCAGTCCCCACCAGCCCCCAAACCCCTGTAGTACAAAATAATTGAGCAAATGAACAAATTAATTAACTATCATCTGTTAATAAGAATCAGGTGGAAAAAACAGAAACAGAAAAAAAGACATTTAAAACAAAACTTATGTAAGGTGATAACAATGTGATAATATTTTTGCAGTGCACCTTTCCTTCCACCACAGAAAATGGTAGCTGCCAAAATTTAATCAATTGAATTCTAAAGCATTACAGCAATCTAAAGTGAGTTAAACAACCCACTCTGCATGACCTTCTCCGTTACCCCCACTAAAGCTTATGCGATGTCTCTCCATGTTATTCTATACAGTTTGTGGATCTGTATAGGTATTGATCCTCAAGAAGCAAAGCCCAACTTAACAGCGTGGCTGCTTTCTAATACTGTTTCCAGGACACTATTTATAAACTACCCAAAGCAGTTTCCCTTTTAGGAAATTTCCATTCTTCTTTCAAAATGTTATGAGGTCCAGTGAATTTAATATGTTTGGAGGCCCAGTGGATTTATTCGACAATGAAACTCATACAAATCAAAGAGGATAACCGCTCCCTTATTAATTTTCTTATTACAAAACAGGTGGATTACAAATGTGCTAACTTTCTTCCTGTTTTAACTTCCTTGCCAGAAGCTGCATGTGACAATACATGGAAAGTACTTGATACTACACAGTATTACATGTTTATATTGTGAATCATATAGGATACATATAATGCCTACTAATATGTTCAGCAGTTATTAGAAGTTTACTTGGACACTTTGGTGATTATTTGAAATGTACATTCTTGAATCATTAACAGTGTAAAACTATGTTTTTTTTGTTTGTTTGTTTTTTGTTTTTTTGTTTTTTTTGGGGGGGGTTGTTTGTTTTGGGTTTTTTTTTGGATAAAACAAAATAAAATTTAAAACCGCTATGATTAAAGATTTATTATTATTATTATTATTATTGTTATTATTGTTATTATTATTATTGTATATAATAATAATAATAATAATAATAATAATCATCATCATCATCATCATCATCATAATAATAATAAAGGTTTACCATCTTAAAATAAATTATAATGAATCATAAAAATATTTAGAATATAAAATGTATTATTGTTATTAATAGTAGTAGTGGCAATAGTAATCTTATTCAATTTGCCCCCAACTTCAGTAAATTCATAGAAAATTAATTCTCATATCATTTTGCACCAGTTTCATTAGTACCCTACTGATGGCCCGATGTCACACTCAGAAAACCTAACAATAGGTCTAATAAAATCCAAGAATGGCAAACAGACTTATATGATTTTTCTAAAGTTACTTTGTCATCATATGTAATGATAACCTTTGAGAGGCTGATAGAAACAATGCTTCCCTTCAGTCACTGGCCAGAAGGACTGTGGATCTCTGCAGCTTGTTTAACAAGTTCAAAATACCAATGCTGAACAATATGTTTTGATTTGGGCTGGTATACCTTCTATTATAAATAAAATTCTTTAGATGACTGAATTATATTGGCATGCATAAGAAACATTCACATCTAAAAGCAGATGTACAAGTAGTAAGGATAATACAGAGGAATGGAATGAGCAATAGTTTAAATAATGCTCCGAAATTTTAAAAATGTAGCATGTGTACTTCACAGCAAGAAGGAATGGGTTCAATAAGGTGTGTTTCAGTTTGGAGATAGCATGTTTTTACCTTTCCTGCATGGGATTCTTCTGGGTACACTAGTTTCCTCCCACAATCCAAAGTCATGCCCCTCAGATTAATTAGTAGGTTGGGGTACACCCTGAACAGCTCAACACACCATCGCAGGTCCAACACACAGAGAATCATCCACATGCTCTCTCACATCTGATGTGATTTAGAACAGCCAATTAGCCTAGTCTGCATGTTATTGGAATGTGGGAGGAAGCCAGAGTACCTGGAAGAAATCCACTGAAGTATGGGGAGAACATGCAAATTCCACTCAGAAACACCCAGAATCTGGGAATCGAACCCAGTTTTTCTTACTATAAAGCAGATGTGCTAACCACTGCACCACCACACTGCCCCTGATCAAATTACTTATTTTTTATATTCTATAGAACAGCACTAAGGTGCACTTCTGTATAAGCAGCACAACTGAGTGAAGGCAAAAGTGCAATTTTAAATTATAAATTAACGTACAGGGTGTTATCCTAGCTCACAGATTCACACTGTCACACCACAGTGTGATTGCTCTGGATTCAAACCCCAAGGTGCACCTTTCGGTTTGCCATTTTTATGTACCCCGTACCTACATAGGTTTCCTCTGGGTGCTCTGAGTTCTTCCCTCAGTCCAACCAAATCATATGCATTTACACTTAATAGCCCGGAGCACACTTCGGCTTAAGATTTAGCAGTGAATAGGCCAAGATATTTGTGTAAAACTTTGGAAACTTATAATCAATGCTGCCCACTAAAGAATAAAACACCCATGCCTGTGGCGACCCCTGAAGGGAAAAGCCGAAAGGACAAGAAGAAGAAGAAGAATATATATATATATATATATATATATATCTTCTTTTCCTTTCGGCTTTTCCCTTCAGGGGTCGCCACAGCGAATCATCTGCCTCCATCTCACCCTATCCTTTGCATCTTCTTCTCTTGCACCAACGACCTTCATGTCCTCCTTCACCACATCCATGAATCGTCTCTTTGGTTTTCCTCTAGGCCTTTTGCCTGGTAGTTCCAGCCTCAGCATCCTATTACCAATATACTCACTTATATATATATATATATATATATATATATATATATATATATATATATATATATATATATATATATATATATATATATATATATATATATATATATATAAGTGAGTATATTGGTAATAGGATGCTGAGGCTGGAACTATATATATATATATATATATATATATATATAGAGAGAGAGAGAGAGATATTGCTAGATAGACAGATACTGTATATATCAACTGCATATTGTACTTCTCAGCAAATTTTAAGGGTGGCACAGTGGCATAATGGTTAGCACAACCAGATCACAGCAAGAAGGTTGAATGTTCTCCCAATTCATGCATGTGTTTCCTCTGGGTATCCCGGTTTCCTCCTACAGTCAAAAGATAGACATATTAAGCTAATGGGCTGTTCCAAATTTCCTCTGGTGTGTGCCATCCAATGGTATGGCAAGCTGTTCAGGGTGCACCCTGCCTTTTCCCAGTGCCAGCTGAAATAGACCCCAGCCTCCACATGACATTATCAGGACTAAGTTGTTCGGTAATTACGTAAGTGAACCTGCACACTTTAAAGAAAACTAATACTCAATAAAATGTAAGACAAAAATGCTGAATTTGGACCCTTTAGCACTGATGGGCTGTCAGGGCCAGCAAAGCCTTCACTGCTGACTTAAATACTATCAGAAGCACTGACCTACATTTACAAATTAAAATTTAGTATTTGTTCCATTAAATTGTCTTTTATTCCTAATAGTGTATTCTCTTCATTTCGTACCGTGTCGTTTGGCTGCACTGCCTCCAGTGTGAATGTGAGATTTTTTTTTTTTTTTTTTTTTTTTACCAATCAGATTTCAGTTTCTATGTGCTGCCATGTCAATCTAATCTGCCCAGGGTCTTCAGAACCAGCAGTGCTGGCTAATGCCACTTAAAACTATATAAGCAATAGAGCTGTTTATTGAATCAGTCAGATGTCAGATTCGCCTTACTGAGCCAGCTAATTGGCCTACAATAACGTTAGCAATTTTTTGTCCTCTGATTGTTTGATCAGAGCAAAACTAGCTGAATGATCTGTGGTGATCTGCATACAATACATTTGACTTTTTTTTTCTTAAAAATCCATTTTCAAGACAAACTCATCCAAAAAAATAGATATCATAAGCAGAAGTTAAAGAGGTAAAAATACTCTTTTTTTTTTTTTTTTACATTTGGCTGAATGGCAAATTTATAGGGCATTTTCACAATTAAACGATAGTGAAAGTTATTTAATGCCCAGATTTACGGGTAGAAATGCATGAAATGCACCCCCCGCCATCTTGTTATATTGTCTTTTTGTCATATAATATTGTCTATATTATTGTGGTTTGTTTAATTGTGACATTATGGTGGTATTAAGAGGTGTATTATGACCTGAACGCCCAGGTACCAAATGCATGGCCCACCACTGCTTTTTACAGAAATTTTAGAAATGTCCTGAACCACAAATTCTATATATAAGATCTGACATATAGTACATTGCGTATGCACAGGCCTGTTCTAAGTATACACAAGACTATACTCTCTGACTATGTACAACTCAATAATGTATCATTCAATCATTCATTCTCTTTCCATGCTGCTTATTTATTGTGTGTTGTGGGTGAGCTGGAGCCATCCCTACTGACAATGGGCAGACAGCAGGTACACCCTGAACAAGACAACAGTCAGTTGCTCAGCTGGTACAGAAATACAGATAGCCATTCACACTCACATTCACACTTATGGACAATTTAAAGCAGCCAGTTGACCTGATCCACATGTCTTTGGACATACACCCAGTGGAAACCCACACAGGAACAAGGATAATATGTAATTACCACACAGAAAGACAGAACCTGGTAACCAATGTGCCACTCAGGACCCAATTAGTGCAACAGAAATAATTATTAATTGGATTTTTATTTACAGCAAAACAAACATAATGAGCTTGAAAACAAAATCAGATTCATGCACCTTCACTCATGTATGAAACTGTTTACGCTACAGTCTCACCAAGAGGTGCAATATTCATCATTGTTTTTCATTTGACATTTTACATTTAGATGATTTTACATGAGAAACAGGGCATTTCTAATAGCAAAATGAGATAAAATGAAACAAAATGGTTGCTTTTAGTACAGAAACAAATATATGTAAGCATAGTAATAATTAAATGTATTATGTCAATGGACATCCTTACACAAAGAAGACTAACTTGAGCCAAATGTCTGTAAGTATCACACTGCATCTTCTTATCTAGAGGGTTGTTGATTCAATCCTAACCTAGGTTAACATTTTGTGTGTGTGGATTTCAGACTTTGTTTTGAATGTAAGTAGGCAGATTTCCTATGCTAAATTGACCATAGTTGTGAATTTTTGAATGTTCGTGTATGAGGTGGATGAATGTTTGTGCACTCTGGGATGATCTACCACCTTGAGCTCTGTGGGTCTGAAATTGGATCCAGGTCAACCATGAATCTCTTCGATTCAGACCCCAGGTTTTCAGTAGAATTCAAATTTGAAAACATTGCAAAATATTGATATTGTTTCTTGAACTATTTTTGTATTGATTTGGAAGTATGGTTGGCTGGTTGTCTCGTTGAAATCTTATGACCATGTTTTTTTTTCTTTTCTTTACTGACTGAAAGAAGAAACTAGGGCAAAAATATTATTGTATTTGGCAAATATTTATGCTATCATGGTAAACAAGTGCCACCGAATCACAAGTTTCAAAACATTTAATGGTCTATCACCATGAGGATCAGATCACGTGAATCCAGCAGTTAGAAGAACAGATTTTTGTTTTTGTATTTGAATATATTGTGTGTAGTGGTGATTTTTTTTCTTACTGGCATTGAAAGCACAATGGGGAAATGTTTTAGACAGCATGACAGGAGACTATAATCGAGGATAAATTGTAGGTAGCATTTCTGATTGTAACCACACTTTTAAATGCCTTTTTTCACACAAGGAAAAAACTCTAATCAGACCATTAAGGCCTGTTTTTAAGTTGCAAGATAAATTGAATAATTAAGAACGGGTTTAGTCATACATAAACATCTGTATTGCACTCGTATTGTGTCCAAAAAAAACATACAGAGAACATGAATAAATTAACTGAATTTACCAAAATTGCACTGGAAACCTGCTCAGATACAGAATAACCATCCCTTTGACCTTCATCAGACTACTTTTAGTATCCTTAGAAAGCTGTGTTTAAAACATACTGTTTATACCTTGACTAGTGATATATATATATATATATATATGTATATATGTATATACAGTAGGCCCTCGTTATTCGCGGGGGTTTGGTTCTGGGCCTTCCTGCAAATGAAGATTCTCCGTGAGTTCTGTACTCGGAAGTCTAACCCCATGTACAATATTACATGGCGAATGATCAATCGGAAGTAAAATACTATGTATCTATTACATGCGCTAAAATATGCTTCTTAAACACATTCTCTCGACAGTCTTACTCATTAACACAGTATTAGTGTAGCAAAATTTAGTAATGATTAAGAAAAACAATTTTTTACTATGATATTTATTGATTACAATATAAACATTATACAGTGTATATATATATATATATATATATATATATATATATATATATATATATATATATATATATATATATATTTGTATGGTTTAGAAACAGTGGCCCTGGGGAAAAGACAGGAGGCAGAGCTGGAGGTGGCAGAGATGAAAATGTTGAGGTTCTCTTTGGGAGTAACGAGGATGGATAGGATTAGGAATGAACACATCAGAGGGACAGCACATGTAAGACGTCTTGGAGACAAAGTCAGAGAGGCTAGATTGAGATGGTTTGGACATGTACAGAGGAGGGATGTGGTGAAGGAAGACATGAAGGTCATTGGAGTAAGAGAAGAAGATGCAGAAGAATGGGTGAGATGGAGGCGGATGGTTGAGGAGGGATAGTGAGTATATTGGTAGTAGGATGTTGAGGTTGGAACTACCAGGCAGAAGGCCTGGAGGAAGACCAAAGAGATGATTCATGGATGTGGTGAAGGAGGACATGAAGGCAGTTGGTGTAAGAGAAGAAGATGCAGCGAATAGGGTGAGATGGAGGCAGATGATTCGCTGTGGCGACCCCTGAAGGGAAAAGTCGAAAGGACAAGAAGAAGAATAAGAATATATATATATATATATATATATATATATATATATATAAATGTGAGGCACTCCACCGAAAGTAGGCGCTTGTCGCCCAGACCACTTTTGATATAAAGGCCAGAAAAGTAAAAATGGTCCATTTTCATTGAAATTCGGATTTCTGCATAAACCACTAAAACAAGTATTCAACTGTCACTTGCTCACATGACATCAACTAAAACTCACTAAAAATGTTTTTTTTTCCCCCATCTTTCTGATGAGTACCCTCATAAAACTAGATAAAAACAGTAGCAAACTTCCTGGTTTCCATTGCAATTCTTCACCGAGTTCGGTACAAGACACAATCCATCCACTAGAAGATCGGAAGAAGTCTTTCCATTTTGTCTACTGTTTTGCTATTAAAATGCCGTTTCAGTGAATAAAATAAACTCTATGAAGGCGATATGCTCGTAAACAATGCAGGCTAGTTGCTAAGGAAGATCTAAAATGAGCACACTGATTGGTCAGCTCGGGCCTGCACATGCACAGTACCTGTCACACGTTAACTTCTGGTTTACTTCCTGCCTCTAGTTTACTCCAATGTGGGATTTATCTCCGTCTTTCTCTTCAATAACAGTCATTAAGTTTATTTATAATATTGTGCCGGGTGGATATGGGAACTTTGTTACAGAAGGCAACCAATGAACAGTGTGTTGTATGCAAGAAGTTCTAAGGAAGACAGAGAAATGAAAATCCACCAGAAGAGTGATCATCTGGTATGGTGGCAATAGCTGCTGGCGGCACCAGGCCGGGGTACCACCGGAAGTCGCCGAAACCCATACTCATTGAAGTAACCCCACTTGGTCGGTGGCTGACGAGAACCAGAATCACTATCAGTCCATATCTGCCTTTGAAGAAACTGGTCCACCATCTGGCCCAGGTAGGTTAGTTCAGCTAACTTTATCATTCGTTGTGAATACACATAATTTCTGGAAAAGGAGAGTGAAATGTCATCTGTGATGTCTAGCAGCATTAGTATAGATGTTAAATTCGACGCGAGAATTCGGCTTTGAAGATGCTGGAATGCTTGGCGTTCTTGAAGATTATTTCACCGGTTAATATTTTTCTCTGCATGCAAAATTTGATTATGGATTTTTTTTTGATTATTTGATTTGTGTGTAATCTTGTCTGGACTGGACATGCTGCATCGTGGGTTGTTTAGTTCTGTACGAAAATTGATCCAGATCTGAAAAACACTTAAATGTTTCATTCCTTTTACATATGAACAAACTGACGGTGATGATGATGCCAGCTGTGTTGATGAAGATTTTTATTTTTATGTTGATTAAGAAGAGGCATCTGTTAATAAAAGTGTGCATGAGTTGTGTTGGTGGTGAGGATATAGATTAAGATGATAAATATTAAGGGCAGAGTTGATAAAGCCAGCTGTTGAGCAGAGCTGATGATGCCAGCTGTGTTGATAAAGATTTTGATGTTGATGAAGAAGAGATATCTGTTAATAAAAGTTTGCATGAGTCAGTTTTGTTATGTTTGGGATGAGATGTGATCCGTTCTGCTTTGCAGGATGTAGATGAAGATGATGCTGAGGGCAGAGTTAATGAAGCTTACTTGTATAAAGAGATAAGAGAGTTTTGTTATATAGTTTTCTTACATATAGTTTTATTAATTTCAGTGTGATTGTTTGAACCTGACAGTGTTTTTTTTTCCAGTCAGTATCATTTGAAGGCATTTGAACCTTTATATAATTGTCAAGAAGACAAATACTGGTCTTATTGGAAGAAACAGAAATGGAAAAAAAATAGTCATTTTTTGTTCATTTTTGGGGGGTTTCCATGGTGACTAATGGGTTAAAAAAGGGCCTGTCAGATTAAAATGAGGATGATTTCTCTTATCTCTTCATAAAACTTTTCCTAGACATGTTTTCTAAAAATTTATATGGCTGAGATGCATAAAAATGTTTGGTTTCTAAGACAAATGATCTTGGAAGAAGGGCAATCTTTATGCTCATTTTTCTCAAAAACGTCTTTTGAAATTTTTAATTGAATGCTGACACAAGAAATGGCATAGCTCGGTCAGTTTGACTGTGTTAAAAGCTCATTTTTCATTTTTGGACACAAGAGCCGACTTTCGGTGGAGTCGTTCACACACACACACACACACACACACACACACACACACATATATATATATAGTGTATATTTTATATTTTATATAAGGACATGAACTGAGTATAATTTAGTATCTTCAAGAAACACACAGCACTGTAGTTTTCAAAAATGCCCACTAGGGGAAGGTATTGCATTACTTTGCATTGCATTATATCAGGGGTCGGAAACTCGTGGCTCCGGAGCCGCATACAGCTCTTTCACCTCTCTGGCTTCCAGGGGTTAGATAGGTAAACCAGCTTTCACCTGAATAATGGGAGAATCTGCCTAAGACAGAGTCCTGCAACGATCGAGTACCCACATGTACACAGTGGGTACCCTTCCAAAAATGCTCTTTTCGAGTTGAAAATTTCATAAATGAAAATTAACAGTCACGAGTGTGGGAGGATATTAATTTGGTTTGGGCGGGCTGATTTTGTGTGTTCTTGTGGACATGCCTATCAGCTACATTGAGAGTCTCAGTGTTTTTAAATTGCTGTTTTTTCTCAGTGTTTTTAAACTCTTGTGCTCATGGCAAAGGAGTGTTCTTACCATCAGCAGCACAGCGAGAAAGAGAGATTATTTCTTCCACCGGGGCGTGTAATCCAGGAACAGAAATCACAGCTGAGAGACAGTGCATGAGATTTGTTTATACACAGCAATCACCGAATTAATAACTCTCCTCCCAGTGACAAAATAAAAGACTGGGTGTGGTCCAGTCTCAACTCTGAGAATGGGTCGGTCAGTGCAGCATTAAGCATTAATATTATTTAAAAGAATGTTGAGCAGGCTGCTTTTTAAAATAAGTTTTCATATACCTTTCGGTGTTGCGATCCTTTTTGTAAATTAAAACTTTGACAAAACATCATTAATATAACGAATAAAGCTATGAAGATCCCACGAAGGACGTGATGGTGAGGTAGACTACCCAACCCATTAATACATTTGGCTGCACCCCATCCCATGCTTCGTGGGATAGATATTCTTTTTCTTTATAAAAATACAAGAAGGACTCAAACACATTCATTTATTCTCTGAACCACTTAATCCTAGTTAGGGTTGCGGAGAGGATGGCGATTTTTTTTTTTTATTTAAATGTTTTTGTCGCAAGCAGAATTATAATTTAATTGTCTTTGCAGTCATTTAAATCAATGCAACACACTGTCGTTTTATATTAACAGGAAGGAAAACCAGGAAAAACATTGTATGCAGTGTTATTTGATTTTAAATGTCAAAAAATGATTTGTGGCTTCCAGTGTTTTCTTTAATGTGGAAAACAGGGCCAAATGGCTCTTTGAATGGCAAAGGTTGCCGACCCCTGAACTAGAAGTATCCAGAATACTAAGGTAGGTTCCATTCTGATGATGACCTTGTTTCATACAACATTCAACTTCTTAGCACTTTTGCAGCAAAGCGTTTTCCTTCCTGAATCATATCAAGCAGTTCTATTTTTTCATGCGGCATCATTACCATTTTCTGAGCTTCGGCGCATTACCAGAAACCTGAGAAGGTGCGCAGCATTTGGGTGGCATGATGGAGCTTAACTGTAACTGAAAACACACACACTAAAAAAGCATAGGCAATCCACGAATATGCAAAGCCGCGAGTGCAAAATCATGAAAAGTCAAGGGCTTACTGTACTTAGGCTCAATGGTCCATAGCAATGGAGAGTGTGGAAAAGAGGTGAAGAAGCGTGTGCAGGCAGGTTGAAATGCTTGGAGAAAAGTGTCCAGTGTGATGTATGATAGGAGGGTATCGGCAAGAATGAAAGAAAAAGTGTACAAAACGGTGTTGAGGCCAGCGATGTTGTATGGTTTAGAAACAGTGGCACTGGGGGAAAGACAAGAGGCAGAGCTGGAGGTAGCAGAGATGAAAAAGTTGAGGTTTTCACTGGGAGTAACGAGGATGGATAGGATCAGGAATGAGTACATCAGAGGGACAGCACATGTCAGAGATTTTGGAGACAAAGTCAGAGAGGCTCGATTGAGATGGTTTGGACATGTACAGAGGAGGGATAGTGAGTATATTGGCAGTAGGATGCTGAGGTTGGAACTACCAGGCAGAAGGCCTAGAGGAAGACCAAAAAGAAGATTTATGGATGTGATGAAGGAGGACATGAAGGTAGTTGGAGTAAGAGTAGAAGATGCAGAGGATAGGGTGATATGGAGGCAGATGATTCGCTGTGGCGTCCCCTGAACGGAACAGCCGAAATGAAAAGAAGAAGAAGACTTTCATCAGTCACTATTTTGCAACTTCAGATGAAAACAAAATAGGCATAATAATAACGCTTCTGGTTCAGGAGCAAATAAGGCCAGAACTGAGAAGAGCCATGAGTAGTAATGATTGAACAATCTCACTGAGCATACCTGAGCAAAAAGAAACACCTGTCAGTCACATATTTCAATATTAATGACCACTTTGAAAATGGGTTATTTTAAGCGAAATGGTGGCATTCTCAAATCAAGATGTAAAAATCATTAAAAAAAATCTGAAATTTTTATAATGCAAGGGACAATTACATTTTTACAAAATTGTGTACACCTTTGATTGGTTTTGCAAAATAAATATGCAATGTGGACAAATCTCCACTTCCGTTTAAATGAAAATCCGTCAGCACTTGAAAGGTTTGTCTTTTTCTTTTCCTTTCGGCTGTTCCCTTCAGGGGTCGCCACAGCAAACCATCCGCCTCCATCTCACCCATTCTTCTGCATCTTCTTCTCTTACTCCAATGACCTTCATGTCTTCCTTCACCACATCCATCCTCTGTACATGTCCAAACCATCTCAATCTAGCCTCTCTGACGTTGTCTCCAAAACATCTCACATGTGCTGCCCCTCTGAGGTACTCATTTCTGATCCTATTCATCCTCGTTACTCCCAGAGAGAACCTCGACATTTTCATCTCTGCTACCTCCAGCTCTGCCTCCTGTCTTTTCCTCAGCGCCACTGTTTCTAGGCCATACAACATCGCTGGCCTCACCACCGTCTTGTACATTTTTCCTTTCATTTTTGCTGACACTCTCCTTCCGCACATAACACCGGACACTTTTCTCCAACCATTCCAGCCTGCCTGCACACGCTTCTTCACCTCTTTTCCACCCTTTCCATTGCTCTGGATTGTTGAGCCTAAGTACTTAAAATCCTCCACTTTCGTTATCCCTGCTCCCTGTAACATCACCATTTCTCCTGGGTCCTTCTCATTCATACACATGTATTCTGATTTTCTGCGGCTAACCTTCATTCCTCGCATTTCCAGTGCATACCTCCACCTCTCTAGATTTTCCTCCACTTGTTCTCTGCTCTCACTACAGATCACAATGTCATCTGCAAACATCATAGCCCATGGAGATTCTTGCCTAACCTTGTCTGTCCGCCTGTCCATCACCATCGCAAACAAGAAAGGGCTGAGAGCTGACCCTTGATGCAGTCCCACCTCCACCTTGAATTTGTCGATCACGCCGACAGCACACCTCACCACTGTCTTTCATCTCTCATATATGTCCTGCACCACTCTGACATACTTCTCTGCAACTCCAGACTTCTTCATGCAATAGCACAGTTCTTCTCTTCGCACCCTGTCATATGCTTTTTCCAGATCCACAAAGGCACTATGCAGTTCCCTCTGACCTTCTCTGTACTTCTCTATTCACATCCTCAAAGCAAACACTGCATCTGTGGTGCTCTTTCTTGTCATGAAACCAAACTGTTGTTCACAAATGCTGACCTCTGTCCTTAGTCTAGCTTACACTATTCTTTCCCATTACTTCATCGTATGGCTCATCAACTTTATCCTTCTGTAGTTGCCACAACTCTGCACATTTCCCGTATTCTTAAAAATGGGCACCAACACACTTCTCCTCCATTCCTCCGGCATCTGCTCACTCTCTAAGACCTTGTTGAATGTTCTTGTCAGGAAATCTACTGCTACCTCTCCTAGACACTTCCATACCTCCACAGGTATATCATCAGGATCAACTGCCTTTCCATTCTTCATCCTCTGCAGTGCCCTTCTCACTTCACCCTTACTAATCTTTGCTACTTCCTGGTCCTCAACGGTCACCTCTTCGACTCTTTTTTCTCTCTCTCATTTTCCTCATTCATCAGCTCTTCAAAGTACTCTTCCCATCTTCCCTGCACACTTCTGTCATCAGTCAATACATTTCCCTCTCTGTCCTTTATTAATCTAACTTGCTGAATGCCCTTCCCATCTCTATCTCTCTGCTGTGCCAATCTGTATAGATAATTTTTTCCCTCCTTACTGTCCAACCGAGCATATAAGTCATCATACGCCCTCTGTTTGGCTGTTGCCACCACTACTTTCACCTTACGCTGTGTCTCCCTGTACTCCTGTTTACTCTCTTGAGTGCTCTCAATGTCCCACTTCTTCTTGGCTAACCGCTTCCTTTGTACACACTCCTGCACTTCCTCATTCCACCACCAAGTCTCCTTATCTACTTTCCTTCCAGAGGACACACCAAGTACTCTCCTACCTGTCTCTCTGATCACATTTGCTGTGGTTGTCCAGTCATCTGGAAGCACTTCCTGACCACCCAAAGCCTGTTTCAACTCCTCCTTGAAGACAACACAACACTCTTCTTTTTTCAGCTTCCACCACTTTGTTTTCTGCTTTGCCTTTGCTTTGTTCACCTTCCTCAGAATCAGCATCATCCTTCACACCACCATCCTATGCTGTTTGGAAACACTTTCACCTCCTACTACTTTGCAGTCACTGACTTCCTTCAAATTACACCGCCTACACAAGCTGGATTAATTGAAATATCATATTAACATATTCACTGTGCATATGGGTGGCTTGGTGATTTAGTGGTGAGCACATGCACCTCACAGAAAAGATGGCACTAAATTTCCATTTGGGGCATGGTGAGGGTGTTCCAGTGTTTTCTCAGTGGTTCTGAGGGGTTTCCTGCAGGCACTCTGATGTTCCCCATGGTTCAAAGACATGCAGACGAACTGGCTCTTGTGAATTGCCCCTAGGAATGATTGTAAACAGTTGTGTGTTGGCCTTGCAATGATCTATTGAGTGGTTCTGGCGATACTCTGCCTTCATTCAGAACCAGCTGAAATAGGCTTCAGTCTCCTCGCAAAACAAATAAAATTAAGCAGTTAAGCAAATGACTAAATGATGTGCTGGAATTCATTTGAGCATATTGTATGGCAATAAAGTACCCTTTTTTCAGTCTGGGATGAGGATATATGTGACCAGTAAAAAATATGTATTGATGATCAATGAACAAATTATGAGGACTAATTAAAGTTTTGCGAATAACTGTCAGATCTTACTCTCATCCTCTCCTACAGTTTCAACTTATCCTCTTCGTTTGCATGTTTACAGATGTTCAACTGTTTGGGTCCAATAATGTGGTCGGGAAAAAATTGTTTTGTGTTTTGTGGTGAGCTTTTGCCACTTGGATCCTTTTTTGCCTACTGTGATCCTAAGCAAAGTAACAATGCACATTCTTCTTCTTCTTCTTCTTTTACTTTCGGCTGCTCCCTTCAGGGGTCGCCACAGCAAATCATCCGGCTCCACCTCACCCTGTCCTCCGCATCTTCTTTTCTGACTCCAACGACCTTCATATCTTCCTTCACCACATCCATAAATCTCTTCTTTGGTCTTCCTCGAGGCCTTCTGCCTGGTAGTTCCAACCTCAGCATCCTACTGCCAATACACTCACTGTCCCTCCCCTGTACATGTCCAAACCATCTCAATCTAGCCTCTCTGACTTTGTCTCCAAAACATCTTACGTGGGCTGTCCCTCTGATATACTAATTTCTGATCCTATCCATCCTCGTTACTCCCAGAGAGAACCTCAACATTTTCATCTCCGCTACCTCTAGCTCTGCCTCCTGCCTTTTCCTCAGCGCCACTGTTTCTAAGCCATACAACATTGCTGGCCTCACCACCGTCTTGTACACTTTTCCCTTCATTCTTGCTGACAATCTCCTATCGCACATCACACCGGACACATTTCTCCAACCATTCCAGCCTGCCTGCACACGCTTCTTCACCTCTTTTCCACCCTTTCCATTGCTCTGGATTGTTGAGCCTAAGTACTTAAAATCATCCACCTTCGTTATCTCTGCTCCCTGTAACATCACCGTTCCTCCTAGGTCCTTCTCATTCACACACATGTATTCTGATTTTCTGAGGCTAACCTTCATTCCTCTCCTTTCCAGGGCATACCCCACCTCTCTAGATTTTCCTGCACTTGTTCTCTGCTCTCACTACAGATCACAATGTCATCTGCAAACATCATAGTCCATGGAGATTCTTGTCTCACCTCGTCTGTCAGCCTGTCCATCACCATAGCAAACAAGAAGGGGCTCAGAGCTGACCCTTATGCAGTCCCACCTCCACCTTGATTTCATCGGTCACACCGACAGCACACCTCACCACTGTCTTACATCTCTCAGACATGTCCTGCACCACTCTAACATACTTCTCTTCCACTCCAGACTTCCTCATGCAATACCACAGTTCTTCTCTTGGCACCCTGTCATATGCTTTTTCCAGATCCACAAAGGCACAATGTAGTTCCCTCTGACCTTCTCTGTACTTCTCTATTAACATCCTCAAAGGAAACATTGCATCTGTGGTGCTTTTTCTTGGCATGAAACCAAACTGTTGTTCACAAATGCTGACCTCGGCCCTTAGTCTAGCTTCCACTATTCTTTCCCATAACTTCATCATATGGCTCATCAACTTTATCCCTCTGTAGTTGCTGCAACTCTGCACGTCTCCCTTGTTCTTAAAAATGGGCACCAGCACACTTTTCCTCCACTCCTCCGGCATCTGCTCACTCTCTAGGACCTTGTTGAATGTTCTTGTCAGAAAATCTACTGCTACCACTCCTAGACACTTCCATACCTCCACAGGTATATCATCAGGATCAACTGCCTTTCCATTCTTCATCCTCTGCAGTGCCCTTCTCACTTCACCCTTACTGATCTTTGCTACATCCTGCTCCTCAATGATCACCTCTTCTACTCTTTTTTCTCTCTCATTTTCCTCATTCATCTTTTCATCTTCTCAGCATACTTCTGTCATCAGTCAATACATTTCCCTCTCTGTCCTTTATCAATCTAACTTTCTGCACATCCTTCCCATGTCTATTTCTCTGCTGTGCTAACCTGTATAGATCATTTTCTCCCTCCTTACTGTCCAACCTCTCATACAAGTTATCATACGTCCTCTGTTTGGCCTTAGCCACTGCTACTTTCACCTTACGCTGTGTCTCCCTGTACTCCTGTTTACTCTCTTCGGTCCTCTCAATGTCCCACTTCTTCTTAGCTAACCTCTTCCTTTGTACACACTCCTGCACTTCCTCATTCCACCACCAAGTCTCCTTATCTACTTTCCTTCCAGAGGACACACCAAGTACTCTCCTACCTGTGTCCCTGATCACATTTGCTGTGGTTGTCCAGTCATTTGGAAGCACTTCCTGGCCACCCAAAGCCTGTTTCAACTCCTCCTTGAAGACAACACGACACTCTTCCTTTTTCAGCTTCCACCACTTTGTCTTCTGCTCTGCCTTTGCCTTTTTCATCTTTCTCACCATCAGATTCATCCTGCACACCACCGTCCTATGCTGTTTGGCAACACTCTCACCCACTATGACTTTGCAGTCACTGACTTCCTTCAAATTACATCGCCTACACAAGATGTAGTCTACCTGTGTGCTCCTACCCCCGCTTTTATAAGTCACCATATGTTCCTGTTTCTTCTGGAAGAAAGTATTCACCACAGCCATTTCCATCCTTTTTTCAAAATCTATCAACATCTATCCTTCTGCGTTCCTGTCCTGGATACCAAACCTGCCCATCACTTCCTCGTCCCCTCTGTTGCCTGCACCAACATGTCCATTGAAGTCTGCACCTATGACCACTCTTTCACCTCTGGCGGTACTCTGCATCACTTCATCTAAGTCACTCCAGAATCTCTCCTTCTCTTCTAGCTCACATTCTGCCTGTGGGGCATAAGCACTAACAACATTGAGCATTACACCTTCAATTTCTAACTTGAGACTCATTACTCTGTCTGACACTCTTTTCACTTTTAGAACATTCCTGACAAACTCCTCCTTCAAGATGACTCCTACTCCATTTCTCTTCCCATCCACACCGTGATAAAATAGCTTAAACCCTGCTCCTAAGCTTTTAGCATTGCTACCTTTCCACCTGGTCTCCTGAACACACAGTATGTCCACCTTCCTCCTCTGCATCATGTCAGCCAGCTCTCTACCTTTTCTTTGCATAGTTCCAACATTCAAAGTCCCCACTCTCAGTCCTAGACTCATGCCTTTCCTCTTCTCTCTCTGCCTATGGACACGCCTCCCACCTCTCCTTCTTCGACGTCTTCGACCAACAGTAGTCCAATTTCCATCAGCACCCTGTTGATTGACAGCACTGATGGCGGTCGTTGTTAACCCGGGCCTCGACCGATCCGGTATGGGGGTAATACTTCTGATTTGCATCATAAATGTTTGGCATTGGTTTTACGTCGGATGCCCTTCCTGACACAACCCTCTGCATTCCTCCGGGCTTGGGACCGGCATGAGGGGGAGAGACACTGGTTAGTGCCCCCCCCCACCTCATGGCTGCATTCAAAGTAACATTGCACATATAGAGTAGTAATTAGTTGCTCTAGCTTTTCTTTAAAACTGTAAAATGAGGTGAATATTTCAGAATGTTTAAGATATTTTAAAATCTACTGATTCAATATTCCAGGTTTCAAAGTCAGTATATAGATTAATACACCAATAAAATTGACCTTGTGAGCGCAGTCATTCTTTTCAGTTTCAGAAACACTTTAGTCATTATTAGGGTCACAAGGAGGATGAAGCTTATCCCTGAACAGCTCCACCGAACATCCTAGTGCCAACACTGACACACGACCATTCACAATCACATTAATTCCTATTGGCAGTCAAGAATATCCAATTAACCTAATGTATAATCATGGAACTGTAAGGGAACAAGAGAACACCACAGAGGGAAGTTCAAGAAGACAAAGGAGATCCATGCAAGAGGACAGTCAAACCCCACACAGAAACACCCTCATTTGGCACAGGGCTTGAACCCAGAACTTTATTGCTGTAAAGGCAGCGGTGGATTAGTGGTGAATGCGATAAGTTTCCAATCCAAAGGTCAGCAGTTCATTTCTCATTGTCACCACTGCTTGGCCCTTTAGCAAGGCCCTTAATACTCAATTGCACAGTTGCATTAAAAGAAATATAATTGTAAGTTGCTCTGGATAACAGAGTCTGCCAAATGCTGTAAATGTAAACATAAGTCAGAAGTGTGAACTATTACAGAATTGATAACAGTTCTTTGTCGTACTCCCTCCTTCTAATATAGGAATTCAGGGTTCAGCCATTTTAGCTGTGTAATCTCTGATCTCTATGTGTTCTTATTCTGCTTAAAAAGTGCCCATTTGCAAAGAAGTAAGCATTTTAACCCAAGATATAAAATTATTTTTATTGGTTGTTATTTAAATGATGTAATAAAACAACAGAAAAGGTAAACAAAACAATTAATAAAAATATCCATATTTCAGCACACGTCAAGTTCCTGCCACAAAAGCAGTGCATACAAGCAGAAGTCAATCACAGGTTGAATAAGCCATGAAATTTCAGTTTTCTTAATAAGCCATGTATGGAATTTTTCTCTTAGACAAAGCAAATGTTGTACAATCAGATGCATGTTTAGAAAACTGTTGTTAATTATTAATTGCCAGGTTATTTCAAAATCATACAAAAATAAAACAAGCCATTGGAAATTCCTTATTGCTTACACGTTGCTGCCTGACTCCCATTTGTGTTTAAGTTATCCTGGTTTGTATGTTAGCCCGTATCCAAATAGTTGCAATTTGTTGAAGCAAACATGAAAAAATCCAATGAAAGTATCACATTTTTGGTACTGCTGATGCATTATTATGTGCTGAATTGTTATTGTTGAAGGAAGGACTAAACATGTGACAGATTTAATGAGTCATGTTTTACACAAATGATTTTCAAGTTCTGAAAATATGATATACCAAGAACGAATCTATTTGTTGATTATAAAGTCTTTTAAAAAGCCTTTAAAATTTTCTCAAATTTTATTCAGTGATGAAAATCTGTCAGTAAAAGGACTGCAGTACTGTACTAGAAAAGAGTAATTATGTGTTGTACTAGTGAAGGACAACACATTATTATCTACATCTGCCTATTATTGGCTGTGCAAAATTTGACTCTTCAGGTGGTGTTTGTCTCAAATGAAGCTCTTGTGCAAAATCGCCCATTTAAATTGTTAACAAAGCACTCAATTACTTTGTTTCGTTCTTCCAAGATTCTATATGTATACACAGGCATACATATATTTTGTTTTTTGTTTGTTTGCTTGATTATTTGTTTTTGTTATTGTTGTTGTTATTATTGTTGTTATTGTTGTTGTTATTGTTGTTGTTGTTGTTGTTGTGTTTTTTTACACAAGAACACAGAACAGTTTTACTTTCATCACTCCACAAAATGTTGTACAATTTCTCTTTCGGCCAATCAGTCTGCTCTATGGTAAACTGTAACCTCTTCAGCACATGTCTTTTTTTCAACAGTGGCACTTTGTGGGGGTTTCTTGCTGATAGCTTGATAGCAGCATTTACTGCCTTCCTCCCAGAAATGAGGGCAATAATTGGCACCTTTTTTGATAGAATGAATGACTTCATTAATTGAACTCTATACTGCCATTATTATGCAAAATCTTGAGCATGTAAGGAGTTCCATGAGGGCTTCAAAAAGGACCTCTATTCATGCCTCAGGAGGGGGAAGCAGTTCTCCACAAATACTGTTTACAGTGGAAGTTGGGAGATGCTCACCTTGACTGGGGATGTCATCAGGAGGTGGAAAGACAACTTCGGGGACCTCCTCAATCCAACCAACATGGCCTCTGTGGAGGAGGAAGACTCTGCATGTTTGGGTCGGGGTCCACCCATCATTGGAGCTAAGGTCACTGAGGTAGTCAAAAAGCCCCTCTGTGGTTGAACTCGGGGATGGATGAAATCTTTTCTGAATATCTCGGGGCTCTGGATGTTGTAGTAATGTCTTGGTTGACACGTCTCTACATCAAGTGGTTATTGGGGGCTGTACTCCTGGATTGGCAAACCCAGTTCCTTTTATAAAACGGGGACCAAAGGATGTGTTCCACTTATTGTGTCATCACATTGCTCAGCCTATTGTGGGCAACCCATTGTGGTGAAGAGGAAGCTGAGCCACAAGGCAAAGTTCTCAATTTACCAGTTGATGTATGTTCCAACCCTGACATATGGTCATGATTTTTTATGTAGTGACTGAAAGAACAAGATCAAGCGGCTGAAATGAGCCTCTTTCGCTGGGTGACGGGTTATCCCTTAGAAATAGGGTGAGAAGCTCAGCCATCCGGGAGGAGCTTGGAGTTGAACTGCTGCTCCTCTGCATTGAGAGGATCCAGTTGAGTTGGCTCATACATCTAGTTAGAATGCCTCCCGAACACCTTCCTGGTGTAATATTTTGGGCATGTCCAACTGGGAAGGGACCTGGGGTCGACCTAGAACACTCTGGAGGAATTATGTCTCTCGGCTGGGAACTCCTCGGTGCCCTCACGGAAGTGCTGGTGGAAATGGCTGGGGAGAGGGATGTCTGTACCTCACTGCTAAGGTTGCTGCTCCTGCAACCTGACCCCGGATTAACCAGGAGAAGATGATGATAATGACGACGACGACGATGATGATGATTATGATGATGATGATGATAATGAGGACTGCTATTATTTTGAGCATGCCCTTTCAATTAGTGATTCAATTACGCAGAATCAGCAGCATGCATGTCATGACTGTTGAATAGGGTGCATCCGATTTCCCCATTAATCATAGATTTCTATGTCTCCAAGTTAAAACTGTTCTATTATAGAAAAAAATAGCAACTGTGAATTTTGAAATGATTTAGTGAATATTGAGGGGACCACAATGAGGTTATAACCCAGCTAACACGGTTATGCTGTAACATCGTCGCTAAAACGTCACACTAAGTCGCCACAACATTGCAATGAAACATTGCAGTCACGTAACTTTGTAGACTCCCCAGACTGTTGCTGCAATGTTGCAAGCGACATAGTGAACGTGGCAGAAATGTTGCGGCCGACGTAGTGACGTGGCAGGAAAATTGCTGCAATGTTGCAAGTGACGTTGTAGTGAACGTGGCAAAAACGTTGCTGCAACATTGCAGGTGATGTCATCAAGAACTTTGCAAAAATGTTGTGAAGGATGCAGGGAAAACTTGTAGTAGTAACATTAATAAATATTTTATTAACCCAGAACATGCACTCGAAGCATCTGGGGATGGGTACCCCCAGCCTATACCCCTTACAAAATTTATAGTAGACATAAATGTATTAATTATTAAAATTGGAGTCACCGTCATCATCTGAGGTTCCATCGCAGACCAGCTTGATATGGGGTGAGAACTCGACACGACAGGACTCACAGTGTTTTTGTGACAGGAAGCGCGTCCCAAGTTTTGGCAATCAGCCGGTTTGCGGGTTGAAGTTTTTTCATGTCTGTCCATTTGTGTTTGCTTGCCAGCTGTGCTTGGCTTCGTGCAAATGATCCGATCAAAAACGAGGGAAATTTATCTCTTTACTCAAAAACAACATGTGCAGTCTGTGGCTGTTGTTATAATCCAATAAAATTAGAGTTTCAAGGTATCAGACCCACCCACATACTGGAGTACAGAAAGGATCAGCTTTCCGCTTCGCGCCACAGTGACGTGGCATTGAAAATAGATGACTACATTTAAACGCGCTAGATTTACTCATCTGTTTTTATGTTATTTGGTGGGGTTTTTTTTTGTATTTTTATTTAAATGACAGTGAAATTATGTATTCGTTATTCTTTTAAGAAAGGCCACCTGATTTATCTGAGAGCCAAATACAGTCATCAAAAGAGCCACCTTTAGCTCGCGAGCCATAGGTTCCCGACCCCTGATGTCTGTCTGTCTTCCTTTCGGCTTTTTCCCTTTTACTCGGGAGTCGCCACAGCGAATCATCTGATTTGCATGTTTGATTGACAGAGGTTTTTACGTCGGATGCCCTTCCTGTCACAACCCTTTCTAGCAAGGGACAGAAACACGCTGACGACTTTGCAGCCAACTCTTAACGAAAGTCAGCAATGGTTCTTTTACACCATAGAAAGTGAGAGACATGGTCCGTCTTTGACAACCCAGTTCGCTGCACTGGGGGGGACAGTGGGACTCGAACCCCCAACCTTTGGATCATCGATCCAGCACCCTATACCACTAGACCACCACTGCCCCCTGATATATATACTAGTCCTTCTCAAAAAAATTAGCATGTTGTGATAAAGTTCATTATTTTCTGCAATGTACTGATAAAAATTAAACTTTCATATATTTTAGATTCATTGCACACCCAACTGAAATATTTCAGGTCTTTTATTGTTTTAATACTGATGATTTTGGCATACAGCTCATGAAAACCAAAAATCCCTATCTCAAAAAATTAGCATAGCTCATCCGACCAATAAAAAAAAAGTGGTTTTAATACAAAAAAAATTCAACCTTCAAATAATTATGTTCAGTTATGCACTCAATACTTGGTTGGGAATCCCTTTGCAGAAATGACTGCTTCAATGCAGCGTGGCATGGAGGCAATCAGCCTGTGGCACTGCTGAGGTGTTATGGAGGCCCAGGATGCTTCGATAGCGCCTTAAGCTCATCCACAGTGTTGGGTCTGGTGTCTCTCAACTTTCTCTTCACAATATCCCACAGATTCTCTATGGGGTTCAGGTCAGGAGAGTTGGCAGGCCAATTGAGCACAGTAATACCATGGTCAGTAAACCATTTACCAATGGGTTTGGCACTGTCAGCAGGTGCCAGGTCATTCATCTCCATAAAGCTTTTCAGCAGATGGAAGCAAGAAGTGCTCCAAAATCTCCTGATAGCTGAAACACAGTGGACCAACACCAGCAGCTGACCTGGCACCCCAGACCATCACTGACTGTGGGTACTTGACACTGTACTTCAGGCATTTTGGCATTTCCTTCTTCCCAGTCTTCCTCCAGACTCTGGCACCTTGATTTCCGAATGACATGCAAAATTTGCTTTCATCCGAAAAAAGTACTTTCTCCTGCCGCTGTTTCTGGTTCAAAAGTGGCTTAACCTGGGGAATGCAGCACCTGTAGCCCATTTCCTGCACACGCCTGTGCACAGTGGCTCTGGATGTCTCTACTCCAGACTCAGTCCACTGCTTCCACAGGTCCCCCAAGGTCTGGAATCGGCCCTTCTCCACAATCTTCCTCAGGGTCCGGTCACCTCTTCTGGTTGTGCAGCGTTTTCTGCCACACGTTTTTCTTCCCACAGATGTCCCACTGAGGTGCCTTGATACAGCACGCTGGGAACAGCCTATTTGCTCAGAGATTTCTTTCTGTGTCTTACCCTCTTGCTTAAGTTTGTCAATGATGGCCTTCTGGACAGCAGTCAGGTCGGCAGTCTTACCCATGATTGCGGTTTTGAGTAATGAACCAGGCTGGGAGTTTTTAAAAGCCTCAGGAATCTTTTGCAGGTGTTTATAGAGTTAACTCGTTGATTCAGAGATGAAGTTAATCGCTCGTTTAGACTACCTTTTCATGATATGCTAATTTTTTGAGATAAGAATTTTGGGTTTTCATGAGCTGTATGCCAAAATCATCAGTATTAAAACAATAAAAGACCTGAAATATTTCAGTTGGGGTGCAATGAATCTAAAATATATGAAAGTTTAATTTTTATCAGTACATTACAGAATGAACTTCATCACAATATGCTAATTTTTTGAGAAGGACTTGTGTGTATATATATATATATATATATATATATATATATATATATATATATATATATATATATACCGCTCTGGGACATACGGAGAGAAGATGTACTGTACAAAATCATGTAGCTTTAGAATTGTCCATATTTTATTGTTACAGTAACTTCATCAGATTTCATACAAACTATTTGAAAAATAATGCATTTTATCAAAAAAAAACAGATAACATTGATTTTCCCCTACACCGTTTATGGATCAGTTAGTGTATTATGAGTACATTATTAAAACATGTGCATAAAGTTACCATATCAACACTTAACAGTATACAAGTAAGCTGCAATTATGTATTATAATGCCAGGCAAAACTAGTATTTAAATATGCTACATAAAGAACTTACCATTATCACAAATAATCCTCGTGAACAACATCCACTGTCTGTTCATCAGTGAACGCCACCACTAAAACCAAACATCTATTAACAATCAGGAAAACAGATTTCGGTTAAATCTCAGAAACTTTAATATTGTTGGCCAAGATTAAGAATAACGAGTGTTCTTGGAAAAGCGAAAGAAAATCTCTCTCTCTCTCTCTCTCTCTCTCGCTCTCTCTTTGTTCAAGAAAGCGCACAAAACCGGAAAGACACACATGCGCAGTTTACTGGGGCAGCCCTCCACAGGGAGATGTGCTTAGGTGTCTGAACAACAGTGATCATACAGCACATATGTGAGATGCTCCACCGAATGTAGGTGCTTGTCGCACGGACTACTTTCAAGAAAATGGCCAAAAAAAGTAAAAATGGTTATTTTTTATCGAAATTCGGATTTTTTTTTACATAAACCATTAAAACAAGTATTCAACTATCACTTGCTCAAGTGAAATTGACTAAAACTCACTAAAAATGTCTTTTATTTCCATTTTTCTGAGGTGTACCCTCATAAAACTAGATAAAAACAGTAGCCAACTTACCGGTTTTCTTCGCAATTATTCACGGAGTTCAGTACAAGACACGCTATAATCCATACACCAGAAGAACTGTCGTGAAGTCGTCTCTCCATTTTGGATATTGTTTTAACATTAAAATGCTGTTTCAGTGAATAAAATAAAGAAATAAAGACGATATGCACGTAAACAATGCAGGATAGTTACTAAGGAAGATTTGAAACGAGCACCCTGATTGGTGAACTCGGGCTTGCACATGCTCAGTGCCCGTCACACGTTAACTTCCGGTTTACTTCCTGACTTTAGTATAATGCATACGGAACTTATCTCTGACTTTCTCTTCAATAACAGTAAGTAAGCTTCTTTATAAGATTGTGAATATGCATCATTTCTGGAAAAGGAGAGTGAAATATCATCTGTGATCTGTCTAGCAGCATTAGTATCGATGTTAAATTCACTGCTGGAATTCAGCTGTTGATGAAGAAGAGGCATCTGTTAATAAAAGTGTGATGACTGGTGTTTGTGAAGATGTTATTTTATCTACTGAGCAGGATATAGATGAAGATGATGATGCTGAGGGCAGAGTTGATGAAGCTTACTTGTATAAAGAGATCAGAGAGTTTTGTTATATGGTTATCTTATATATATATATATATATATATATATATATATATATATATATATAAGATAGTATATATAGTATATATATACTATAATTAAAAAAAAAAAAAATATATATATATATATATATATATATATATATATTATAGTTTATATATAGCTTTAGTTATACTGTAGTCACTTCACAATCATTTTGTTCATATCAGTATATATATATAGTATATATATATATACACACACACACACACACACACACACACACACATATATATATATATATATATATATATATATATATATATATATATATATATATATATATATATATACATACATACATACATATATATTGTGTATATTTTATATTTATATATAAGTTTTCTTAATTTCAGTGTGATTATTTGAACCTGACAGTGTGTTTTTTTTTCAATCAGTATCATTTGAAGACATTTGAACCTTTATATAATGGTCAAAAATATACATACTGATCTTATTGGAATAAACAGAAACGTTTTTTGTTCATTTTTGGGGCATACCATGGTGACTGGTGGGTTTAAAAAGTGCCTGTTAGATTAAAATGAGGATGAGTTCTCTTATCTCTTCCTAAAACTCTTCCTAAACATGTTTTCTCAGAGTTTACATGGCTGAAGTGCATAAAAATGTTTGGTTGCTAAGGACTAATGATCTTGGAAGAAGTGCAATCTTTGTGCTCATTTTCCTCTAAAACGTCTTTTGAAATTTTTAGTTGAATGCTGACACAAGAAATGGCATAGCTCGCTCAGTTTTTAAGGTATTGCCAAACTTTTTGCTGCATTTTGCAGCTGTGAGTTTACTCTATCTGACTGTGTAAAAATCTCATTTTTCATTTTTGGACCCAAGAGCGTACTTTCGGTGGAGTGGCTCACATATAGGTTCTCCGTTTGATATAAAATCTCTTCCTAACCCTCAGCTAAGTTTAACGTGACTAATGTCAGTGTGCAAAACTAGACCTGGGATCAGACTTTGAGATAGATATAAAACTGTATCAGATATAAAAATATATCTGACTTTTAGATAGACAGAAATTCGTATATTCGTTATTCGGAATTTCGTAAGTGGGGTGGCATTTTACATGTTAAACGCCTAATTCGTTCCAAGGCTCCAGTCTTTGGACTGGATAAACCCCATAAACCCTTTAAAAATGATAAAAGTACACCAATTTTGAATGAAATATGTGTTAAAAGTAAAAGAAAATTATTTATTAAACCATTTAAACATTTAATTAACATATTAAACCATTTTATTGACATATTTATTAATTAAACCATTATTAAACATTTCTTATTAACACACACACACACACACACACACACACACACACACACATCTCTCTCTCTCTCTCTCTCTCTCTCTCTCTCTCTCTCGCGCTGCCGGCCAAGCCCACAAGACGCGGATTCAAAGCGCATTCCCTGCTTGACAAACGCACGTTAATTTGATTCCTTGAGGGATCGGAATTCCAGATGAGCTCAAATGCACCCACATTTATTAAACATTTACTAATTAAAACAACTTAAAAAACTAAAAACTAAAGAGTGGAGCTTCCTTCTGTCTCTATCTGGGAGGCCAGCGGGGCGGGATATTGAGAGACAGCCAATGAGAGGGCAACTGGCACGTCATGTGAAATTTTGATTGGCGTGTTTGGATTTTGAATTTCTTTTCGTAAGAGGGGGTTGTTTCGTATCTCGGGGATGGAAAATGTTTTTAGTAATCCAGGGATTTCGTACACAGGGGTCTTCGGAAGTTGGGGGCCGATAATATATATATATATATATATATATATATATATATATATATATATATATATATATATATATATAGATAGATAGATAGATAGATAGATAGATAGATATATATATAGATAGATATATATACTTTATGTACACATATCTTCCCTTGTGATCTTGCCTCAGATTTCGGTTAAATCTCAGAAAATTTAATATTGCTGGCCAAGATTAAGAACAAAGAGTCTTCTTGGTCTGTTCAAGAAAGGATGCCAAATCGGAAAGACACGCATGTGCAGTTTACTGTGGCAGACCTCACACATTTAGAAGTGAATGGTGAAGATGGTGCTTCCTAGAGGCTGACGTCGCTGGGTTCTTGGAGTCAAATTGTTTCTTTGTTTGTCTTAAATGTTGTTTTTGTTCATTTTCTTTTTTACACTATGATAAAACAGCTTAAACCCTGCTCCTAAGTTTTTCGCTTTGCTACCTTTCCATCTGGTCTCCTGAACACACAGTATGTCCACCTTCCTCCTCTGCATCATGTCAGCCAGCTCTCTATCTTTTCCTTGCATAGTTCCAACATTCAAAGTCCCTACTCTCAGTCCTGGACTCGTGCTTTTCCTCTTCTCTCTCTGCCTACGGACACGCCTCCCACCTCTCCTTCTTCGACGTCTTCGACCAACAGTAGTCCAATTTCCATCAGTACCCAGTTGCCAGAGAGAGAAGAGGAAAGGCATGAGTCTAGGACTGAAAGTAGGGACTTTGAATGTTGGAACTATGACAGGAAAAGGTAGAGAGCTGGCTGACATGATGCAGAGGAGGAAGGTGGACATACTGTGTGTTCAGGAGACCAGGAGGAAAGGTCTGCAAAGGCTAGAACTTATAGGAGCAGGGTTTAAGCTGTTTTATCACGGTGTGGATGGGAAGAGAAATGGAGTCGGAGTCATCTTGAAGGAGGAGTTTGCCAGGAATGTTCTAGAAGTGAAAAGAGTGTCAGACAGAGTGATGAGTCTCAAGTTAGAAATTAAAGGTGTGATGGTCAATGTTGTTAGTGCTTATGCCCCACAGACAGGATGTGAGCGAGAAGAGAAGGAGAGATTCTGGAGGGAGTTAGATGAAGTGATGCAGAGTACCCCCAGAGGTGAAAGAGTAGTCATTGGGGCAGACTTCAATGGACATGTTGGTGCAGGAAACAAAGGGGACGAGGAAGTGATGGGTAGGTTTGGTATCCAGGACAGGAACGCAGAAGGACAGATGTTGGTAGATTTTGCAAAATGGATGGAAATGGCTGTGGTGAATACTTTCTTCCAGAAGAGAGAGGAGCATAGGGTGACTTATAAAAGTGGAGGTAGGAGCACACAGGTAGACTACATCTTGTGCAGGCGATGTAATTTAAAGGTAGTCAGTGACTGCAAAGTCATAGTGGGTGAGAGTGTTGCCAAACAGCATAGGATGGTGGTGTGCAGGATGATGCTGATGGTGAGGAAGGTGAAGAAGGCAAAGGCAGAGCAGAAGACAAAGTGGTGGAAGTTGAAAAGGAAGAGTGTCAGGTTGTCTTCAAGGAGGAGTTGAAACAGGCTTTGGGTGGTCAGGAAGTGCTTCCAGATGACTGGACAACTACAGCTAATGTGATCAGGGAGACAGGTAGGAGAATACTTGGTGTGTCATCTGGAAGGAAAGTAGATAAGGAGACTTGGTGGTGGAATGAGGAAGTGCAGGAGTGTGTACAAAGGAAGAGATTAGCTAAGAACAAGTGGGACATTGAGAAAACCAAGAGAGTAAACAGGAGTACAGGGAGACACAGCGTAAGGCAAAGGTAGCAGTGTCAAAGGCCAAACAGAGCGATTTGATGACTTGTATGCTCGGTTGGAAAGTAAGGAGGAGAAATGATTTATATAGGTTGGCACAGCAGAGAAATAGAGATGGGAAGGACGTGCAGCAAGTTAGATTGATAAAGGACAGAGAGGGAAATGTATTGACTGATGACAGAAGTGTGCTGGGAAGATGGAAAGAGTACTTTGAAGAGCTGATGAATGAGGAAAATGAGAGAGAAAAAAAGAGTAGAAGAGGTGACTGTTGAGGACCAGGAAGTAGCAAAGATTAGTAAGGGTGAAGTGAGGAGGGCATTGAAGAGGATGAAGAATGGAAAGGCAGTTGGTCCTGATGACATACCGGTGGAGGGATGGGAGTGTCTAGGAGAGGGAGCAGTAGATTTTCTGACAAGAACATTTAACAAGGTCTTAGAGAGTGAGAGGATGCCAGAGGAATGGAGGAGAAGTGTGCTGGTGCCCATTTTTAAGAACAAGGGAGACGTGCAGAGTTGTGGCAACTACAGAGGGATAAAGTTGATGAGCCATACGATGAAGTTATGGGAAAGAATAGTGGAAGCTAGACTAAGGGCAGAAGTCAGCATTTGTGAACAACAGTTTGGTTTCATGCCAAGAAAGAGCACCACAGATGCAGTGTTTGCCTTGAGGATGTTAATGGAGAAGTACAGAGAAGGTCAGAGGGAGCTGCATTGTGCCTTTGTGGATCTGGAGAAAGCATATTCCGAGAGAAGAACTGTGGTATTGCATGAGGAAGTCTGGAGTGGCAGAGAAGTATGTTAGAGTGGTGCAGGACATGTATGAGAGATGTAAGACAGTGGTGAGGTGTGCTGTCGGTGTGACACAAGAGTTCAAGGTGGAGGTGGGACTGCATCAAGGGTCAGCTCTCAGCCCCTTCTTGTTTGCTATGGTGATGGACAGGCTGACAGATGAGGTTAGACAAGATTCCCCATGGACTATGATGTTTGCAGATGACATCGTGATCTGTAGTGAGAGCAGAGAACAAGTGCAGGAAAATCTAGAGAGGTGGAGGTATGCCCTGGAAAGGAGGGGAATGAAGATTAGCCTCAGTAAGACAGAATACATGTGCATGAATGACAAGGACCAAAGAGGAACGGTGAGATTACAGGGAGCAGAGATAAGGAAGGTGGAGGATTTTAAGTACTTAGGCTCAACAATCCAGAGCAATGGAGAGTGTGGAAAAGAGGTCAAGAAGCATGTGCAGGCAGGTTGGAATGGTTGCAGAAAAGTGTCCGGTGTGATGTGTGATAGGAGGGTATCGGCAAGAATGAAAGGAAAAGTGTACAAGACGGTGTTGAGGCCAACGATGTTGTATGGGTTAGAAACAGTGGCCCTGGGGAAAAGACAGGAGGCAGAGCTGCAGGGAGCAGAGATGAAAATGTTGAGGGTCTCTTTGGGAGTAACGAGGGTGGATAGGATTAGGAATGAGCACATCAGAGGGACAGCACATGTAAGACGTTTTGGAGACAAAGTCAGAGAGGCTAGATTGAGATGGTTTGGACATGTACAGAGGAGGGATAGTGAGTATATTGGTAATAGGATGCTGAGGCTGGAACTACCAGGCAAAAGGCCTAGAGGAAGACCAAAGAGACGATTCATGGATGTGGTGAAGGAGGACATGAAGGTCGTTGGTGTAAGAGAAGAAGATGCAAAGGATAGGGTGAGATGGAGGCAGATGATTCGCTGTGGCGACCCCTGAAGGGAAAAGCCGAAAGGAAAAGAAGAAGAAGAAGACCCTGTTGGTTGACAGCACTGATGGCGGTCATTGTTAAATGTGAGATAAATGAAAAATGGAGTCGGAGTCATCTTGAAGGAGGGGTTTGTCAGGAATTTTCTAGAAGTGAAAAGAGTGTCAGACAGAGTGATGAGTCTCAAGTTAGAAATTGAAGGTGTGATGGTCAATGTTGTTAGTGCTTATGCCCCACAGACAGGATGTGAGCTAAAAGAGAAGGAGAGATTCTGGAGTGACTTAGCTGAAGTGATGCAGAGGTGAAAGAGTGGTCATTGGTGCAGACTTCAATATACATGTTGGTGCAGGCAACAGAGGAGAGGAGGAAGTGATGGGCAGGTTTGGTATCCAGGACAGGAATACAGAAGGACAGATGTTGATCGATTTTGCAAAAAGGATGGAAATGGCTTAATCTCTGCGAAACAAGATGGACGAGCTTCATGCACGGATTGCAGCGCAGAGGGATCTCCAGGCCTGCTCCATGCTGTGTTTCTGTGAAATATGGCTCGAGGAGAGTACCCAGCGAGGCGACTACACCAGCCGGCTACACGGCCTTCAGAAAGGACCGGAACGCAGCAGCTAGCAACAAAGCCTGCAGCAGAAGAACGGCGGATTCTCGTTAAATAAGCCTGGGTTATGGACTGACTGTATCTCTAAACCTTGCTCTGAGAATGGACAACATCTAATTTTGAAGTTGCGGCCATTTTGTTTACTCAGAGAACTGTTCATTTTTTTTTCCAACAAAACAATGGGCACAGTGCAATATAAATACTGTATAAATAAAATTATAATATTATATAATTAGTGCAATTTCATTATTGCGGTTATCTACTGATTTATTTTTTGTATTATTATTATTATTCAAAACAAACCCCTAAGACACGAGACAACAAAGGAAGCAGTCTCCCTTGCCCGGACGCGGGTCACCGGGGTTCCCTCCTGGAGCCAGGCCCAGGGGAGGGGCTCGAAGGCGAGCGCCTGGTGGTCGGGCTTATGCCCATGGAGCCTGGCCGGGCCCAGCCCGAAAAGGAGACATGGGTCCGCCCTCCCATGGACCCACCACCCGTGGGAGGAGTTTTAGGGGTCGGGTGCAGTGTGAGTTGGGTGGCAGCCAAAGGCATGGGTTCTGTCGGACTGATCCTCGGCTGCTTACTCTGACCTTTGGGACATGGAATGTCACCTCTCTGGCGGGAAAGGAGCCTGATTTGGTGCGTGAGGTGGAGAGATACCGACTAGATATAGTCGGGCTCACCTCAACGCATAGCTTGGGCTCTGGAACCATCCATCTCGAAAGAGGCTGGACCTTCTTCTATTCTGGAGTTGCTCATGGGGAGAGGCGGCGAGCTGGTGTGGGTATTCTTGTTGCTCCCCGTCTCGGTGCCCAAATGTTGGGGTTCTCCCCGGTTGACGAAAGGGTAGCTTCCCTCCGTCTTCAGGTGGGGCGGGCGGGTCCTGACTGTTATTTGTGCTTATGCACCAAATGACAGTTCAGAGTACACACCCTTTTTGGAGTCTTTGGGGGGGGTGTTGGAGAACGCTCCCTCGGGAGACTCGCTCGTTGTCTTGGGAGACTTCAACGCCCATGTGGGCAACGATAGTGTGACCTGGAAGGGTGTGATCGGTAGGTACGGCCTCTCCAGTCTGAATCCGAATGGTGTGTCGTTGTTGGACTTCTGTGCTCGTCATAGTTTGTCTAGCACGAACACCATGTTCGAACATAAGGGTGTCCATAAGTGCACTTGGCACCAGGACACCCTAGGTCGCAGTTCAATGATTGACTTTGTAGTCGTGTCATCGGACTTGCGACCATATGTTCTGGACACTTGGGTGAAGAGAGGAGCTGAGCTGTCTACCGATCACTACCTGGTGGTGAGTTGGCTTCGGTGGTGTGAAAGGTTGCCTTCCAGACCTGGCAGGCCCAAGCGTGTAATCAGGGTCTGCTGGGAACGTTTGGCGGAGCCCCCTGTCCGAGAGGCCTTTAACTCCCACTTCCGGCAGAGCTACAACCACGTTCCGGAGGAGGTGGGGGACATGGAATCCGAATGGGCCATGTTTCAGGCCTCCATTGCTGAGGCCGCAGCCCATAGCTGTGGCCGTAAGGTCATCGGTGCTTGTCGTGGCGGTAATCCCCGAACCCGGTGGTGGACACCTGCGGTGAAGGGGGCCGTCCAGCTGAAGAAGGAGGCCTATCGGGTTTTATTAGCCTGTGGGACTCCTGAGGCAGCAAACGGGTACCGGCAGGCCAAACGTGCTGCAGCCCAGGCTGTCGCAGATGCAAAATCTCGGGCGTGGGAGGAGTTCGGTGAGGGCCTGGAGAGTGATTATCGGTTGGCCTCAAAAAGGTTCTGGGCCACCATCCGACGCCTCAGGAGGGGGAAGCAGTTCTTCACAAACACTGTTTACGGTGGAGGTGGGGAGCTGCTTACCTTGACTGGGGATGTTGTTGAGAGGTGGAGGGAATTCTTTGAGGACCTTCTCAATCCCACCAACACGCCCTCCGTGGAAGAGGAAGACCCTGGGGGTTCGTGTTCGGGTCCGCCCATCACTGGAGTGGAGGTCACTGAGGTTGTCAAAAAGCTCCTCGGTGGTCGAGCTCCGGAGTTGGACGAGATCCGCCCGGAATATCTCAGGGCTCTGGATGTTGTAGGACTGTCTTGGTTGACACGTCTCTGCAACATCGCGTGGTCATCGGGGGCTGTACCTCTGGATTGGCAAACTGGGGTGGTGATCCCAATTTTTAAGAAGGGGGACTGGAGGGTGTGTTCCAATTATCGGGGAATTACACTCCTCAGCCTACCTGGGAAAGTCTATGCAGGGGTACTAGAGAGGAGGATCTGACCGATAGTCGAACCTCGGATTCAGGAGGAACAATGTGGTTTTCGTCCTGGCCGCAGCACTCTTGACCAACTCTATATGCTCCACAGGATTCTGGAGGGGGCATGGGAGTTTGCCCAATCTGTCCACATGTGCTTTGTGGATTTGGAGAAGGCTTTCGACCGTGTCCCTCAAAAGATCTTGTGGGGCGTGCTCCGAGAATACGGCGTTCCGGATCCGTTGCTACGAGCTATTCGGTCGCTGTATCACCGGAGTCAGAGTTTGGTCCGTATTGGTAACAGCAGGTCGGATTCGTTTCCAGTGGGAGTTGGAGTCCGCCAAGGCTGTCCTTTGTCACCGATTCTGTTCATAATTTTTATGGACAGAATTTCTAGGCGCAGTCGAGGCGATGAGGGGTTCTGGTTTGGTGGCCATCGGATATCGTCTCTGCTTTTTGCGGATGATGTTGTCCTTTTGGCTTCATCAAGTCGGGCCCTCCAGCTCTCATTGGAGCGATTCGCGGCTGAGTGCGAAGCAGCCGGGATGAAGATCAGTACCTCCAAGTCCGAGGCCATGGTTCTCAGTCGGACAATGGTGGAATGCACCCTCCGGGTCGGGAATGAGGTCCTGCCCCAAGTGGAGGAGTTTAAGTATCTTGGGGTCTTGTTTACGAGTGAGGGAAGGATGGAGCGAGAGATCAACAGACGGATCGCTGCAGCCTCTGCTGTTAAGCGGTGCCTGTACCAGTCCGTTGTGGTGAAAAAGGAGCTGAGCCGCAAGGCGAAGCTCTCAATTTACCAGTCGATCTACGTTCCAACCCTCACCTATGGTCACGAGCTTTGGGTAATGACTGAAAGAACAAGATCACGGATACAAGCGGTTGAAATGAGCTTTCTTCGCCGGGTGGCGGGGTTCTCCCTTAGAGATAGGGTGAGAAACTCCGCCATCCGGGGAGAGCTCGGAGTAGATCCGCTGCTCCTCCGCATTGAGAGGGGCCAGTTGAGGTGGCTCGGGCATCCGGTCAGAATGCCCCCCGGACGCCTCCCTGGTGTGGTGTTTCGGGCATGTCCAACCGGGAAGAGACCCCGGGGTCGACCTAGAACACGCTGGAGGGACTATGTCTCTCGGCTTGTCTGGGACTGCCTCGGTGTCCCCCCGGGAGAGTTGGAGGAAGTCGCTCGGGAGAGGGATGTCTGGACATTTTTGCTAAGGTTGCTGCCCCCGCGACCCGACCCTGGACTAAGCAGAAGAAGATGAGATGAGATGAGATTATTATTATTATCATCATCATCATTATCCTTTTCTGTTTGTAACTCGACTCCTTGAATAACTGCAGAATTGTGTAAAAAACACAAATGGCTATTCAAAAAATCCTGACTCCTGACTAATGTTAGTGTGCAAAACTCTAGGCCTGGCAGACTTTAAAATGTATTAGTCGCAACACATTTCATATCCTCTCAAAAACATAAGTGAAACCAAGTTAAATTTAGAACTATGAACTTCCAATTGGCATCTGGCTGTGAAGTGTATAGCTTTATATCTTTCCTTGTGATCTTGCCTCACATTTCGGTTAAATCTTCTTCTTTTCTCAGAGGAAATATTGTTGGCCAAGATGAAGAAATCTTCATTCGCTGTGGCGAGCCGAAAGGAAATCTCTTTGTCTGTTCAAGCAAGCGCACCAAACCAGAAAGACTGACATGCGTGTGCACACCTCGCGCAGACTGGGGGTGTGCGACTTTCAGTCTAAACAACGTTGTAATTAAACGTCACATATAAGACCTCAGTGACCGTTTGATATAACGTCGCTATAACGTTAACATGACATTGCATGTAACCTGACTTAATTGCGACCATTCTGCAACGTTGTAGATGATCGCAACAACGTCACGTGTTAGCTGGGAATTCTCTGCAAATGTAGGTTTTTAATTTTCCTGATTCATAGTAGATTAGTGGCATATTTGACCTTTAAACTGTGTAGTATTCCTCATTAATATTCTCGAAAAAAAAAATTCAACCTTTTCACAAGGTTCAAAAACAGTATGAAAACCTTCCACATCAACCCCTGGCAACATTGATAATTGAAGATTTTCCAGAAAATTTGCATAACTTGATACACACACTTAGAAACAGTACATAACATCAGAAATGAATGAAGAAAGGAAGTCATAACATCAGAAATGAATCTTTGACGTGGTGATTATTCTGAGATGGCAGAGTTATGTGCTGTGTTCCCAAGAGCTAGCATACAGTTCTCTTTCAAGCGATCTGGTGCACTACACAAGGCTCTATGGATGGCCAAACTGCTGTATGCAATCAAAATATGTCTTTTCGAAGAACAGATTAGCAATCTGCCTTCCCTCTGAGTGACATCTCCAGCACAAATAAAGAAGATTTGAAACTTTGTGAACTTTCTCAGACTGGTATATTGCCAGTGGTGGTTCAAATGTTCAAAAGGTGTAGGTCAGGGGTCACCAACCTTTTTGAAGCGGAGGGCTATTTCATGGCTACTGAGTAGTACGAAGGGCTACACAGGACCTTTATGTTTTTAACTTCCTAAATAACAAAACCCCAGACCTCTATAGTAATAGTAATGATAATAATAATAGCAGTCGTTGTTACTATGGGAACTGATTGCTCACATATCACTAGTAATTATTTCCCACAATTATATTCAATGATTCACACAATAGTCATGATAAGAAAAACATGCATAAACATGAATCATTTATTTATGTTTATCTGCTCAAACATTTGAAAGTCAGGAGGGATACCTGCTGTATTTGTCGTGCAAAAGATCACTTCTAACATTTCTTAAGCCAAGGAAATCATCAGTCTTATTGTCAGAACAAGTTAGTCAGTTCTTTGAATATGTCATGAAAGAACATTTAACATTTGGTGGCACATTTTTAGCTTAATATTGTTTTTTTAATAAATGAAAATACTCTCTGTTGTTTGTTTTCTCATTTACTGGTGGGAGGCCTGGCACTCATACATAATACACACAATAATTTGACACAGAAATTCTCAGTGAGTCTTGTAAATGTGCATCAATCAGGCGGGTTCTGGTGTTTGTTCTTGATAAAGTTCATGTGGGAAAAGGCTGATTCACAGAGATAGGTTGAACCAAAAAAGCAGGCAATGTTCATCGCTGCTATGGATCCACAACTGTACTTTTCCTCGTCCACAAGGTCCCAAAAGTTTGGTGCAGACTGATGAGCTTTGAGGTGGAGGTCATTTTGCAGTGTTAAGATTTCTATCTCTACCTGACCAGCATCCAAGTTAAATAAAGCACTGAGCTGCTCAGCAGTGGATGTCATGTCCATGTGCATGAAGGGATTTGTAATGAATGACACACATGGCTCCATTTGCTCAAAGTCACAAAACCTGTCTTCAAATTCCTGTCCTAGTCTGTTTATGACTTGGCAGTACATTTTTACAGCTTCACCCAAAGCTGCAGATGCAGAAGCATTGTAATTTAACACCGCCTGCACAGAAGGAAAATGCGCCATTTTTTTCTCTCCCTACTTGCATAAAAAACATGTTCATCTTAGGTTTGAATGAGTTTACTGCACTTATCATGTGAGTGACAGTCTTATCTTTATGTTGCAACTCATGATTGAAATCGTTCAGTTTCTCAGTCAAATCCATTAAAAACACGAGGTCGAGTATCCACTCCGTGTCCTCAAGCAGCGACGCGTCCCCCCTCCCTGACTGCATAAATTCTTTGATTTCACCCAGAAGTGACAAAAAATGCTGCAGAATCTGTCCCCTACTGAGCCATCAGAATTCTGTGTGTAATAAAAGGTCATTATATTCAGAGGCCAGCTCATCCAATAGCACCTTAAATATTCTATTTAGCTTTGGAGCGGATGCTATTTATGATCCTCACGGAACTACAAGCGGGCTAACTTCTCATCATCGTTTCACTGTGTCAGGAAAGAGGTGTGCTGACCGTGCACTAAAGACCTTTGACTTCAAATGAGGCAACTTCATTATAGCCTTCAATGTCAATATGTCAAAATGTTTTGTTTTATTTATTTTTTTACATTATATAACATTTTAAAAAAATCTGCATTAATGTAAAGATTTTTTCCAAAAATTAATGCAACTTTAAAAAAAAAAAATTATATTAAATTCTATTGTGACCAGTGCTATTTTTAGAACATGCCGTGTGGGCGCCTTGAGTGGTCCTCGTGGGTGACCATGCACCCGCAAGCACTGCACTGGTGACCCCTGGTGTAAATGCTCCCTGGAATGATCAACTATTATACCAGACACTAATTAATTAACTCCCATTAATCCTTGTGTCTCAAAGAGTGCTATCACAGCATTGAAAGGATACCTTTGGTCCCTTACTGGTGATATGATACCCCTTGCTCTTTTCAGTGATATTGTACCCAAAGAGGAAAAGCAAGGTCTGGCTACGAAGCTAATTGCTGTCAAACCATCTGAGATTGTCAGAGTACCTGCACAGCGATTTGGTACTGTGTTCAGAAAAAACAAAATTTCCAAAAGAAATTAGCACTGAAACATATCTTGCTGATTTTGTAACCCCAGACTCCTGGTTCACGTTTCATACCCTGAAGCTGGAACCACAGGTTTCTGTTTTAAGATGTTGAAAACTGGGTTGAGATGGTTGATGGTTGGTTATATATTACCAGACATCTGTGGCTAACATGAATTACATAAATGATTATAAATACAAATAAAACGTACAAGATAATTTTTTTGGAAAAGAATGAAACTTTTTGGAAAAGAGGGAAATGATGGGTCTATTGGTTTCTATTACTCTACTACACTTGTGAGTGAATTATTTGCCATGTAGAAATATTATTTAAATGATTGAACAAACAAAGATTGATCAGGTTATTGATGTCTGACTACTATTGTTTTGAACACAATTGTATATGCCCACACACACACACACACACACACACACACACACACACACACACACACACACACACACACATATATATATATATATAATGTGATTTTCTGAGTAGATCCTTCCGTAAGAGAGTGCTCAATACTTTTTGGTAGAGCAAATAACAATAAAAATAAAGGACAGGAAAAATACTTTCTATTGAAACTCCATTTATTACTACAGATCTGTTTCGAGGGGTGGTGAAACCATCCTCTCTCTTCAGGTGATTATAGAAGATAATTATAAAATATATAAAAGATAGAGTCTTCTATAGAGTTTCAATAGAAAGTCTTTGTCCTGTCCTTTTATTTTTTATTACACATTACACATGTATATATGTATGTACGTATGTACTAGTATATGCACAAGTCACTTCTTTTCAGGCTTTTTCATAAACATATATAATCTTTTACACATTTTATTAACACATTTATATTTTATATTAACATGTCATCTATATGTATGTTTCTGTGGTGCATAAAAAATTTAGCTGTAATAATATTTGCATGTATATTTATTCTATCCAACATGAAAGTCTTTTACATATGTCATTTATTTTAATACTTAGTTTTTTCGAATGTGGCATTTACATTGGACAGCAATAGTGGAATAATAGTAAGCACATCCATCTCAAAGCAAGAAGGTCCTTGACTCTGGTCCTAGACATGGCTGTACATATGTGGAGTTTCCATGTTTTCCCTGTACAGTATTTGCATAGGTTTCATCCAGGTATTTTATTCCCTCTCATAGTCCAAAAACATGCACATTAGGAAAATTGGCTGTTTGAAATTATCCCTAGGTCTGGATGTGAGTATGAATGGTTGTGTGTCTGTTGGTCTGCAGTGACCTGGTGACCTGTTCATTGTGTACTCTACTTTTGGCCAAAGTTGGCTGAGCTAGTCTCCAGCCTCCTTAGAACCTTTATCATAAGGAAGTGGTGACTTAGTGGATAAGGTGATGGGTTACTAAGCCAAACATTAGCGGCTTCAATCCCCAGTATCAACTCTGTTGGGCCTTTGAGCAAGGCCCTTTTCCCTCAATTGCTTAGTTGTATTAGAAAAATTATAATTGTTAGTCACTCTAGATAAGAGTCTGCCAAATGCTGTAAATGTAGGATTTAGCAATTTGTCAAATGAGTAAGTGACTGTATTCATAAATGTTCTTTAAAAAAGTGGACTTGTGTTATCTGGGGTGATTATGAAGAGAAGCAACAGGTCCCTATTCATCTTCTGTTGTGATTACTGACTGACTCTTATGCTCAAAGTTATTCCAAGAAATCCTTTCGACAAATCTAAAAATAGCTTAGACATACTAATATCAAGTTTTATGGTAGCTTATATGTTATGCTAGGTTTGGAAGCTAATTTCAATTATGCATTCTTTATGGAGTCGACATGGTGTGTAGTCTACCATTATAGCAGATAATAAAAAAGTGAATGGACGAAATGAAGAGAACTGTTGTTGGCATAATAATATATATATATATATATATATATATATATTTTTAATCTACTTAGAGGCCGAGAATTTAATGCTACACCTCAGCATGTGATTCCAATACAGTGATACCTCTGCTCACGAACATAATTGGTTCCCAGAAAGTGTGTGTGAGGCGAAAAGTTCGTCTTCCGAACATTTATTTCCCATAAGAAACCATTAAAATGAGAATAATCCGTTCCCAGGTCCCCATAAAACATAATTTTCTACTAAATAAGCCTTAAAACTACACAAAAATATACCTTATTTTATGTATAATAAATGTGCTATTGTATTGTAATTAAAGAAATAAACTGTACTGTATAATAAAGTCGTTTTATTTACCTTTGTGATGGTAGTTGATGGCTTGATGGAATGGAGTGGGAGGAGGAGGGAGGGAGGGAGGGACTTACTGTTTGGAAGGAGTGTTTGGAAACGCCTACTGTTTGGAAACACCCTTAGCCACACACGCACCCTTAATAGCTTCCTTGTTCTTAAGGATGGGAGCAATGGTAGACTTAGCGTACTGGTACTGGGACGCTGAGTCACACAAACGCACACCTCGTTCATGTTTTTCAATGATCTCCGCCTGTGGTGGGGTCTTTTTCGGTCCCATAATAGCAAAAGTACACTCAATATGGTCCAAAATGTCTAGCAAACACAAACCACTTCTGCACTCAAAGAAAGGGGGTGACGAACTGTGACGCCATGAGCGTGCGTCAGCTTCTCGTGGCCACCACCGTGGCGCTGTTCGACCGCGTGGTTTGATTCGTCCGCCGAAAACTAGTTCGTCAGCAGAGACAATATGCTCGCAAATTTAATGTTCTTGAGGCGAAAAGTTCGTGAGCTTAAGCGTTCGTCAGCGGAGGTTTTACTGTACTTCAATTTACATGGGCAATTTCAGGGCATAACATAAAGAAATGCACCACACACACACACACACACACACACACACACACACACACACACACACACACACACATTTTAATATATTGTATAAAAATTCAATGGTCATATGTGAAAGATGTGTGGCTTTTGCAAACGAGGGAGAAAACAAAACAGTCTTCCAATGCCATATGTACATATGTCCTTTCACTTCACAGCTTTGTCTTTGTTTTAATATTGTACTAAAACAGATCAAATTATGTTAAATTCAGAGTTAATTCAACCTTGGCTTATAAGCATTGGGTCAGTCAAGTTTCCTGAAAAAAGCTTATATATAAACAATATACTGAAAAAAGTAAATTAATGAACTATCGCCTGGTGTAATTGATATTTAAAAAATGAAAATCATATCCAATCATCCTTAAACTGACTTCAATCAGGTTAGAGCTTCACCCTGTATCTTGTATACAAATTAACCTATTACACAATTAACGAACTAATGAGCTGATAAAGATTCATATCTGCCCAATCAGATTCACATTTATACGCTGCATGTTGACATTGAATCCCATTACTTATATATAAGGGCAATGTTTTACATGCACAGCTGTGAGCCATTATAAGTTATTAAGTTATGCACGATTCTATCGAAATGATCAGTATACTACCCAACTTATATAAATTATTGACAATATCAAATTATTCAAAATCAAAGTAAACATTTTCAGCTTGCTGAATTCTTTATTCTAGTTTACAAATGTTAAGCATACACTTCTGCAACTGATAATATATATATATATATATATATATATATATATATATATATATATATATATATATATATATATATATTTTAGATTTTCATTTCTCAAAAGAAATCCAGCACCACCCCCATACACACACACACACACTCATCACACATACACATACTCTCTCTCTCTCTCTCTCTCTCTCTCTCTCTCTCTCTCTCTCTCTCTCTCTCTCAATGGGTTGTCACTATCTCCCCCAGTGCAGATAACATGGTTATCAAAGGCTGCCCATGTCCCTCACTATCTATGGTGTCATGCATGTAAAAGAACCATTGCGGCCTTTTGTCAAGAGTAGGCTGCATAGCCATCAGCGTCTTTGAGTTCTGTGATGGCCTGGCGAGCCATCCAGGGTGTATCCTGCACTTACTGGAGTCATCTGGGATGGGCACCAGCCTCCCCATGAACCTAATTCGGATTAATTGGTTCAGAAAATGAATGAATGAAGAATTTCCTAATAAATAACAACAGTATTTAATATTTTACATTATTTTATAGATAAGATATTACATTTTATGTTTTAAATGCTTACATGATTAATCTTCACAAAGCTTATCAGTCTCTTCATCTGATTCAAAACCATAACTACCTAATACCTACTACACCTACTGTTCACTGGTGAGTTCACCAGGTCATCGCAGGGCCAACATACACATACACACACAACCATGTTTTTATTTAATTTTCATTTCTATTTACAAAACTTATTAGAATTATCTATCTATAATGCAGCCATGAGGGAGGCACAAACCAGTGTTCACCCTCACGCTGGTCCCAAGCCTGGATAATTGCAGAGGGTTGCGACAGGAAGGGCATCCGGCGTAAAACCTCTGCAAAATTGTGATGCAAATGATCAAAACAAAATTCATACCGGATCGGTCGAGGCCCGGGTTAACAACGACCACCATCAGTGCTGTGAACTAACAGGGTGCTGGTGGAAATTGGACTACTGTTTGTCGAAGAAGGAGAGGCGGGAGGCATGTCCATAGGCGGCTAGAGAAGAGGAAAGGTGTGAGTCTAGGACTGAGAGTAGGGACTTTGAATGTTGGAACTATGAAAGAGAGGGTAGAGAGCTGGCTGACATGATGCAGAGGAGGAAGGTGGACATACTGTGCGTCCAGAAAACGAGGTGGAAAGGTAGCAAGGCTAGAAGCTTAGGAGCAGGGTTGTTTTATCAGCTGTTTTAGCATGGTGTGGATGGGAAGAGAAATGGAGTAGGAGTCATCATGAAGGAGAGGTTTGTCAGGAATGTTCTAGAAGTGAAAAGAGTGTCAGACAGAGTGATGAGTCTCAAGTTGGAAATTGAAGACGTGATGTTTAATATTGTTAGTGCTTATGCCCCACATGCAGAATGTGAGCCAGAAAAAAAGGAGCGATTCTGGAGTGAGTTAGATGAAGTAGATGCAGAGTGCTTCCAGAGGTGAAAGAGTGGTCATTGGTGCAGACTTCAATGGACATGTTGGTGCAGGAAACAGAGGGGACAAGGAAGTGATGGGAACGTTTGGTATCCAGGAGGACAGAAACACAGAAGGACAGATGTTGAAAAATTTTGCAAAAAGGATGGAAATGGCTGTGGTGAATGCTTTCTTCCAGAAGAGACAGGAGAATTGGGTGACTTATAAAAGCAGAGGTAGGAGCACACAGGTAGACTACATCTTGTGTAGGCGATGTGATTTGAAGGGTAGTCAGTGACTGCAAAATAGTAGTGGGTGAGAGTGATACCAAACAGCATTGGATGGTGGTGTGCAGGATGACGCTGATGGTGAGGAAGGTGAAGAAGGCAAAGGCAGAGCAGAAGGCAAAGTGGTGGAAGCTGAAAAAGGAAGAGGGTTGTCTTGTCTTCAAGGAGGAGTTTAAACAGGCATTGGGTGGTAAGGAAGTGCTTCCAGATGACTGGATAACTACAGCAAATGTGATCAGAGAGACAGGTAGGAGAGTACTTGGTGTGTCCTCTGGAAGGAAAGTAGATAAGGAGACTTGGTGGTGGAATAAGTAAGTGCAGGAGTGTGTACAAAGGAGGAAGTTAGCTAAGAAGAAGTGAGACATTGAGAGGACTGAAGAGAGTAAACAGGAGCACAGGGAGGCACAATGTAAGGCGAAGATAGTGGTATCAAAGGCCAAACAAGTATGATGACTTGTATGATAGGTTGGACAGTAAGGAAGGAGAAAATTATTTATACTTTAGGCAGAGCAGAGAAATAGAGATGAGAAAGACGAGCAGCAAGTTAGAGTGATTAAGGACAGAGAGAGAGAAATGTATTGACTGATGACAGACGTGTGCTGGGAAGATGGAAAGAGTACTTTGAAGAACTGATGAATGAGGAAAATGAGAGAGAAAAAAGAGCAGAAGAGGTGACCATTGAGGACCAGGAAGTAGCAAAGATCAGTAAGGGTGAAGTGAGGAGGGCGTTGAAGAGGATAAAGAGTGGAAAGGCAGTTGACTTGCAGAAAATCTAGAGCGGTGGAGGTATACCCTGGAAAGGAGAGGAATGAGGGTTAGCCTCAGTAAGACAGAATACATGTGTGTGAGCGAGAGGGACCCAAGAGGAATGGTGAGATTACAGGGAGTAAGGATAAAGAAGGTGGAGGATTTTAAGTACTTTTAGGCTCAACAATTCAGAGCAATAGAGAGTGTGGAAAAGCGGTGAAGAAGCGTGTGCAGGCAGGTTGGAATGGTTGGAGAAAAGTGTCTGGTGTGATGTTTGATAGGAGGGTATCGGCAAGAATGAAAGGAAAAGTGTACAAGACGGTGTTGCGGCCAGCGATGTTGTATGGTTTAGAAACAGTAGCCCTGGGGGAAAGACAGGAGGCAGAGCTGGAGGTAGCAGAGATGAAAATGTTGAGGTTCTCATTGGGAGTAACGAGGATGGATAGGATCAGGAATGAGTACATCAGAGGGACAGCACATGTAAGAGATTTTGGAGACAAAGTCAGATAGACTAGATTGAGATGGTTTGGACATGTACAGAGGAGGGATAGTGAGATTTCTGGATGTGGTGAAGGAGGACATGAAGGTAATTGGAGTTAGAGTAGAAGATGCAGAGGATAGAGTGACATGGAGGCAGATTATTTGCTGTGGCGTCCCCTGAAGAGAACAGCCGAAAGGAAAAGAAGAAGGTTAAAATTATCTATCTATCTCTCTATCTATCTATCTATCTATCTATCTATCTATCTATCTATCTATCTATCTATCTGTCTGTCTGTCTGTCTGTCTGTCTCTTTGTCTGCCTAGCGATCATGTTGGCTACTTAACTCTTTTGATCATATGCATATTTTTGAGACATCTGAAGGTTTGAAGAGGAAGGTTTTTTTTTGTTTGTTTGTTTTTTTTTTTTGTTTGTTTGTTTTTTACATTTTAAACAGTTAACTTGGGGAGTGACATAGCACAAGAAAAGACAAGGAGATAAGTACAAACTGATGCCGAGAGATACATGTTAAACATAAAGAGTTTTACAACTAGGCATAATAATGAAGATAATCAACAAGAACACAATGGCAATCTCATAAATGGCCAAAATAGGAAGTTAATAAAAAGAAAGAATGTGCTGTTGCCATGACAACGGAGATATGAATCGAGATCATTGCAAGTTTATTTTATTTCCTTAGTTATGTTTTTTTTTCTATTTTCCTTGTATTTATAAGAATTTAGTGGGTTGTCAGTCAAATATGCCAGTATGTATGTCTCCATAAGCCTCCTCCAGTGTCAGATTCCAACCTCAAGCCTTCTTCACAGTGTCAGTCTCCATCGACAGGCCATCTTACTGCGCCTCTAACCTCAATTGCTTTCTTCTCTATCCATCTTACTCACTCAATTGTTGTAATGCCTGTTATTTCCAAGTGTTACATTAAATTATTGGTGGAAAGAAATCAGGTACGCTGAAGTTCACTTTTGCTTTGGTTCCTCTTCTTTTTCTTTTTCTTTCGGCTTTTTCCCTTTTTCAGGGGTCACCACAGCAAATCATTTGATTTGCATGTTAGATTTGGCATAGGTTTTTACGTCGGATGCTTTGGTTCCGCTTATTTATTGAAATTATGGCAGCGGTGGCCTGGTGGTAAAGGTGCTGGATCACTGATCCTAAGGTTGGGGGTTGAAGCCCCACTCTCCACTGGTTGTCACTGCTGTCCCTCCAGTGCAGTAAACTGGGTTATCAAAGGCCGGCCATGTCTCTCACTGTCTATGGTGAGAGGCATGTAAAAGAACCATTACTGACCTTCGTCAAGAGTAGACTGCATACTCATCAGTGTGTTTCTGCCTCGTGATGGCCGATGAGCTGTCCAGGAGGTATTCTGCCCTCGCTAAGAGAAAGCGAATACTTGCAAGGGCCAGTGATGCCAGAAGTGTGTCAACACATCAGTAAGCAGTAAGCAGTATTTACTGAAATTGGAAGAGAAGTTGAAAATATATACATTTAGTCAAAATTATTATTATTATTATTATTATTATTATTATTATTATTATTATTATTATTATTATTATTATGTTGACATATTGCGCTGTGAACTATGCAAGTTCTAGAATATGTTGAATAGTTCATAGCACAATGTAAAAACAACACCACCACCACCAACAACAACAGCAAGAATAATAATAATAATAATAATAATAATAATAATAATAATAATAATAATAATAATAATAATAATAATATTTTAACATATTGTGCAATCAACTATGTAAGTTATTGAATATCTTGGAAATTATTTCATTTTTTCCCCTGGCAGAATAAAGTTAATCAGAATTTCTTTGCTAAATGTTTATTATATACAAATGACAATAACAGTAAAAATCAATTATTAAGCTTTAATCTTTATACACCTTAAATACTCTGACAGTGCCTCACGGGGCAAGAAAATAGGGTGTCTGTCTGAATTCTGCCATACACCAGAGGGAGAGGCTGCTCTTGGGAGAGGCAAGAGTGTTTCTGTGGATGAGCCTATGTGGAAGAAAGACTTGTCTGGGAATAGACATTTGATGTGTTTACCCCAGAGGTTCTAAAAAATGTGTTTATGTGCTGTAAAAGATTTTTAAGAGCGCATCAGTTTTAGAAGAAAATGTCCTAGAAAAAGTATTAGTATATACAAAAGAACAAGGCAGTCCAACTCAACTATGTGGGGATTAAAAGACATCATCCAAAGTATATAATGTTTGAATCAAAATGACAGACACTCATATTTTGTCATGGTCAATTTCAGGAGGCAACATCATTGTCACACTCTAAAAATGAAAAAAAAAAAACCAAAAAAAAAAAAAAAAACATAGAAATCTTGTTTTTTGTTTTGTTTTGTTTTGTTTTGTTTTTTCTTTTTTCTTTTGTTTCTGCATAGAATACACAATCCTTGGCAGAAAAATAAATACAAATAAAAAATTTAAAAAATAAAGAACAAACTGAATAGAAGAATAACCTTTTAATGGTGTTAACATTAGAGTAGAACCAAGCACCAAAGTGTCCAGGGGAGAAAAAAAAAACTGCAAATGGGGAAATTCACTTATTGTACTTAGGTTTCTTGTATGCACAGATAAAGCCATGATTATATTCAGATGCTTGATCTGAAATTTAAACAAGTTTCACAACTGGTGCACCCCTTAACAAACCCGATAATAGCTCCAAAATGGAACCAGAAGTGAGACGACTATATGTATAATACAGCATATAATCGTGCAAGTCCCGAGATAAACAGCTGAAAAAATCTGCGCCAGAAATGCATATTTTACAAGTTAAGGTGGGGCAGTGGTGGCCTAATGCACTGGATCGCTTATCCTAAGGCTGGGGGTTCAAGTCCCACTCTCTACAAGGTTGTCATTGCCCCCCCCCCCCCCAGTGCAGCTAACTGGGTTATCAAAGGCTGGCCATGTCTCTCACTGTCTATGGTGAGAGGCATGTAAAAGAGCCTTTGCTGATTTTCAACAAGATTATTAAGTTGCAAAGCTGTCAGTGTGTTTATGCCCTGTGATGGCCTGGCGAGCTGTCCAGGGTGTATTCTGCCCTCGCTCGGAGTCAGCTGGGATGGGAACCAGCCTCCCCGCGACTCTAGGATTAAGCAGTTACAGAAAATGAACTGAACTGAACAAGTTAAGGTTTGCTCCATAGTTTTTTCACCCAGGAGTCAATCAGTGTTTTAAGAAAATAATTCATATTGCAGACTGTCCCCTAGTGCAGCTAACTGGGATGTCAAAGGCCAGCCATGTCTCTCACTGTCTATGGTGATAGGTGTAAAAGAACCATTGCTGACTTTCGTAAAGAGTAGCTGCATAGCCATCAGCGTGTTTCTGCCTCTTGCTAAAGGGTTGTGTCAGGAAGGGCATCCGACATAAAAACCTATGCCAAATCAAACATGCGAATCAGATGATTGTCTGTGGCGACCCCTGAAAAAGGGAAAAAGCCAAAAGTAAAAGAAAGAAGATTTATATCACAGACTGCTGAAAGGTCGTCGACTTATGAGCTTTTACCAAGACATAATCAGGTTTTTCCATCATATTATATTGCATACTAAATTGTTCATTGGTGCAAAGGTGAGTATGAATGGTTGTTTGTGCCTGTGTTATCTCTATATACTGGTGACCTGTTCAGAGTGTACCTCTCACTCAAAGTTAGTTGAAATTCTCTCCAGCTTCCTCTACAACCTTGAAGGATAAATGATAGCAATGATAGATGGTTGCATGGATGGATGGCTGGATGGCTCGATGGATATTACAAATAATCATTACATTTGTATATGATTACTTAGAAACCATTAATCCAGTAATTTTTCACTGATGCTATGCTGCGTGCTAAATATAATGAATATTTTAAAGTTTTCTAGATCGAATCCAGCTGCACACAAATACACTTACATTTGACACTATAGTAGCACTACATGTCACAAAATGTACAAATTTAAGGGCCACTTTGATCAACCTGAAAACATGCTTTCAAATGTTAGCATTAAAAAGGGGAACTGCAAAGCTCATTCATTTTCTGAATTGCTTAGTCTTATTTAGGGCTGCAGGGAGGCCGGCACCCATCTCAGCTCACTCTGGGGTAAATGGATAAAATGGATAATAAATGGATATAAACATTAAAAAATAATACAAATAAAATTGCTTTTCTAAATAAATTAGTTAATTACTATTATTAAATATAATAATAATAATAATTTGATAGTAGCAGCACATCATGAAAAAGTGGGGAATTTTTTGGCCAGGGTACACTATGGACAGCTCGCCAGGCCATCACAGGGCCAACACTCACACAATCATTCATACTCACACCTAGGGGTGATTTGGAACAGCCAATTAACCTACTGTGCATGTTTCTGTACTGTGGGAGGAAACCCAATTCAAATCGAACTCAGGACCTTCATGCTGTGAAGCATACATGCTACCTACTACACCACCATGCTGCCAAAACCTCAAAATTAAAACTTCTATTTCACTCACTGTTTGTAAGTGGACAAAGAATTAATTTTCAAAACTTTCAAAAATTTCAATCCTACTGTTGCAAGATGCTAATAAAGTAGTCACTGATCCAGAAGAACTGGTACTGGTGGATGAAATATTATGAATAAGTGCAGCAAGCAGTTGTGCTTTATCATATGCATCCATTGTATAGGGTGTTACAAATGGGGGGTTGTATTATTAAAAATAATAAAGTGACCTGAAAATAAAGTTACATCTGGGATGCAAACAATGGCATTCAACACATGAATGTACAAAAAAGTACACACACACACACACACACACACACACACACACACACACACACACACACACACACACACACACACACACACACACACACACACTCATACACAGTGACCTGTGGATAGGTTAAGTCACAAGGGTCAATTACTTGCACAAGGTCTCAAAGGTGACAGCATTCAAGTACCAGGCTTCAAATTCCGATTAACTGATTCATCACTCAGAGAGTGAACCTGGTGAGAGTAACGATCAAAATTTTTGTTATAGAAAAATGAGGAATCACCAAAATGATTACTGTTATTAGAGCAAAGTATTATGCTGCATTTAAGTGTCAATCAATTAACTAATCAATTTATTTATTTATTTATTCATTCATTTATTAGTCAAAAAATCTTTTTTAAGCTTCTCGGTGGTCAGGCTCTGGGGATGGATAAGATCCTTCCTGAATATGTCAGAGCTCAGGATGTTGTTAGGACTATCTTGCTTGATACGTCTCTACATTGTGTGATCATCAGGGGCTGTACCCCTGGATTGGACCATACCCCCGCTTTTTAAAAAGGGGGTCCAAAGGGTGTGTTCCAATTATCGTGGAATCACACTCAGCCTACCCAGGAAAGTCTATGCAGGTGTGCTGGACATCAGGATCCGACTGATAGTTGAACCTTGGATTCACGAGGAACAATGTGGTTTTTGTCCTGGCTGCGACACTTTTGACCAACTCTATATGCTGTGCAGGATCCTGGAGGGGACATGGGAGTTTGGCCAATTTGTCCACATGTGGATTGTGGATTTGGATAAGGCTTTCTGTATCAGTTGGGTTATGTTGTGGGGCATGCTCTGGGAGTATGGCGTTCCGGACCCATATCTATTGGCCATTCGGTCACTGTATCACCAGAGCCAGAGCTTGGTCTGCTTTGATAACAACAGGTCAAATTTATTTCCAGTGAGGGCTGGAGTCTTCTCAGGCTGTCTTTTATCATGATTCTGTTCTTAATTTTTATTGACAGAATTTCTAGGTGCAGCCGAGGCGTTGAGGGGTTCTGGTTTGGTGGCCATTGAATCTCGTTTTTGCTTTTTGCAGATGACATTGTTCTTTGGCTTCATCAATCAAAGATGTCCAGCTCTCATTGGAGCGATTCGCTGTTGAATGCAAAGTTGCCAAAATAAGAATCAGCACCTCCAAGTCCAAGGCCTTGGTTCTCAGCTGGAAAAGGACTGAATGCACCATTTCGGGTCTGGAATGAGATTCTTCCCCAAGTGGAAGAGTTCAAGTATCTTGGGGTCTTGTTCACAATTGGAGGAAGGGAGGAGCGGGAGATCAACATCCAGATAACTGCAGCCTCTGCTGTAAAGTGGAGCTTTAGAGTCCATCGGTGGTGAAGAGAGGGCTGAGATGCAAAGCAAAGCTCTGTTTACCAGTCGACCTACGTTCCAGCCCTCAGCTATGGTCATAAGCCTTGAGTAGTGACTGAAAGAACAAGATCGCGGATACAAGTGGCTGAAATGAGCATCCTTTGCAAGGTGGCGGCGTTCTCCCTTAGAGAAAGGGTGAGAAGCTCAGCCATCCAGGAAGAGTTCGGAGTAGAAACGCCTCCCTGGTGTGGTGTTTTAGGCATGTCCAACCGGCAAGAGACCCCGAAGTCAACCTAGAACATGCTGGAGGGATTTTGTCTCTCGGCCGCTATGGGAATGCCTCAGTGTCCCACTGGAAGAGCTGGAGAAAGTGGCTAGGAAGAGGGATATCTGGACCTCATTGATTAGGCTGTCACTGCGCAACCAGAGCCAGGATTAAACGAATGATGATGATAATGATGATGATGATGATGATGATGATGAATTAATTAATTTACAGATTTTCCACAAAGTCAGTACTGCTCTTACTGACTTTGGACATTCATTATTCCTGGCTGTTCAGGTTGAGACTGTTTTACATACAAAATAAATTCACACCTTTCTTATTAGAGAAAAATCAGCACTTGATGGAATAACTAAGCAAACTTTCAAATCAGAGTAAATATGTCGATTTGTTTTAATTTGGCTATCCTCGCAATATATTCTCTTGCTTCCATTGGCAGACTAAATAGTAAATATATAAATGAAAGCTGTTGACACAAATGAAAACAGATGGCTAATTTAGCTTGCAAAAATACATTTATTTATGCACTGAGATATGAACTGGAGGTGTATATAAATGAAGCAGTGTACAACATCAAAAACCTGTATTATAGTAAACATAAGACAGATCATACTTATTGTAAAAAATAATCCATAGGACTGAAATAAATCAAATAAAACAAAGCCGTGTGTCATTGCATATGAATGAAGTAAATTTAGCCTAGTGTGTGTCATTCCTTTTATCCATATCATTAGAAATTACAGGAGGATTATGGGAAACACTGTTTTGACTTATGTAAGTCCTTTTCTGGAATAATCCATATTGACTATAAATAATTTCTTTCCTCGATTCTGTTTACTATTCTTTAAAACAATTATATGCAAATCAATTTGACATGCTTTATAGTGTGTTTAGGAAAATGTCAAACAAGGTGAAAAGCAAAGAGCGGGATTAAAATAAGCACGTGCGTAGAACTTTCTGGAATTTAGTGGTAGTTTTATTTGTGCATTTATAACCCCAAATCAGAAATATTTTTGAATGTATATTTAATTCATTCATTCGTTTTCTGTAACTGCTTAATCCTAATTAGGATCATGGGGAGGCTGGCGCCCATCCCAGCCGACTCCGGGTGAGGGCAGAGTACACCCTGGACTGCTCGCCAGGCTATCGCAGGGCAGAAACACGCTGATGGCTATGTAGCTACTCTTGTCGAAAGTCAGAGGTATATTTAAGTTGAAATGAAAACAATGTTGTTTAAAAATGTTTTTGTGATGATTTATATATATATATATTTTGCCCTGCAAAGTAAACACATATCAGCATTTTAAAAAGTATTGGAGCAAAGCAACAGCTCTGCAAGTGAGCGAGTTTTTCAAATCTCATTTTTACTTGATTTATGTCAATACCAACCCTAAATTGCACCATTCCAAATTTTTGAAAGTTGTTGCAGAATCAAAATGTACGAATAGATGTGTTTAAATAAAATAATGAAAAAAGATAAATATGAATATTTCCTTGGTTCATATAGTCTGCCAAGAAGTACAAATTAAATATAACTTAGAAATCACTGCTTTTTTCATTTTTATTTGTCTTTTACATACTGTCCCAACTCAGATTTGGAATTATACAACTACAACCAGGCAGCATGTTGGCGTATTGGTTAGCATGCCCACTTCACAGCCAGATGGTCCTGGGTTCCATTCTCTGCTTGGATGTTTCTGGGTGAAGTTTATGTGTTTTCCCCATGCTTGCATGGGTTTTCTCCCACAATCCAAAAACATGCACAGTAGGTTAATTGGCTGTTGTAAATTGACCTTAGGTGTGAATTTTTGTTTGACTGATGGCCTGGCGAGATGTCCACATTGTACCCAGCCCCAGAGTCAGTTGAGATAGGCATCAACCTCCCAGTGACCCTAACTAGGATTAAGCAGCTCAGAAAATGAACACACAAAATGAACACTGTTTCGCACATCACGATTGGGTTGGATTGTAGAAAATTGCTCTACCTTGTGACAGAGAACATGAAAACCTTAAAATTAATGCCACTTGGCTTGATGTCAGTCGGCTACTTTATAGTTATACTCCACCAAGTTAAAAACTTACTTAGTAATTTGTTCTTCTCCAGTGAGCAGAATTCACAAAAATACAATATTCACCACCCCACCACTCTGAATATTTCTACATATTGGCTGACTTTGGTCGAAGGCAGGCTGCACATACATTCACACCTAGGGTCAATCAAGAACACCTAATTAGTCTAGTGTGCATGTCCTTACACTGTGGGAACAAAAAACAGTATACCCAGTGGAATGCCACACAAACATTGAGAGAACATGCAAACTCCACACAGAAACTCCATTCCTGTGCACAGGGCTCGAAGCCAGGACCTTCTTACTGTGATTCCCAAGTGCTCACCAAGATTCTGTGCAGCCCTATGATAAATATTTTGTAACCTTGCTATTTATAAATTTAATAATTCCAGCAGTGTCGAGATGGCATGTATGCATCTATTTAACCCTGATTACCCCACTGTGTAGCAGGTTTTGTCATCTGACAGCATATCACATTATCGGTCAGTGCTTTGCTGTAACAAACAACAATTGCAGAAAACATTTATTTTTGTTCCTAAAACAACTGAGCAAATAAAGCAGCATAATCCATTTTGAGTTTATCATCATGTTTACCCTGGCAGCATTCTCATCCTCAGTGCCACTAAAATGTAAGTTTGACTGTATTCAACAAGAGAAATCAATCCCACCCAACACATTGACATTGAGTCCGGGGAAAACCTGATAATCCCCACAGTGTTCAGCACACTGCTAGTATTCCAGAGGGAAAATTACAATGTATGTGCTTTTTATTCTTACTTATGTTAAAACATGCATCTGTATCACACAAAGATTTTACAGTGTATTGTACTGGTACTCTTCAATCCTATATCTGTTTAATTTTTTTCGATAATTTTCCATACATTACCATCAAAATAATAAGATTCTTCACTTCTCAGAGTCACAGCCTTTACTCTGATGTTAAACATGGTTGAGTTTACAAATAAAAAAACAAGGAAAACCTTGGAAAACCAAGAACACAAAGGAGTCCGGTGTGAAGAGTAGAGAATGAACACTGGACCATAAAATACAAAGTACAAAGATCATGCTGGCAATAAAGATATATAAGGACAGCCGAATGATGTGCTCAAAGAAGGGCACATTATTGATTTTCTGCCCTGCAGTTAACTGTAATGGCTTATTTGAAGTGGCTTTATCTTGTGGGTCACCAAAACCATGTTAATCACATGGGCACCCCAAAATAGAAGATTCTGATCAAACTGGTTTTGAAGCAAATCTCATTTAAAGGTCAACAAATCTTTTCCAGAGGCAAAAAAATCATTCTCTGGTGTTTAGTGCTGTTTCATATATATATATATATATATATATATATATATATATATATATATATATATATATATATATATATATATGGACAGTCGTGGCCTGGTGGTAAAGGTGCTGGATCACTGATCCTAAGGTTGGGGGTTCAAGCAGCACTCATATATATATATATATATATATATATATATATATATATATATATATATATATATATATATATATATATATATATATATATGGTACCGCTACTTACGAGTGTCCCTTATAACAAGTTTCCTTATCTACTTTGCTTCCAGATGACACACAAAGTACTCTCCTACCTGTCTCCCTGATCACATGAGCTGTATTTGTTCAGTCATCTGGAAGTGCTACCTGACCACCCAAAGCCTGTTTCAACTCCTCCTTGAACGCAACACTCTTCCTTTTTCAGCTTCCATCACTTTGTCTTTTGCTCTGCATTTGCCTTCTTCAGCTTCCTCAACATCAGGGTCATCCTACACACCAGCATCCTATGCTGTTTGGCTACACTCTCATCTACTACTACTTTGCAGTCACTGACTTCCTTCAAATTACATCTCCTACACGAGATGTAGTCTACCTGTGTGGTCCTATCTCCGCTTTTATAAGTCACCCTATGCTCCTGTCTCTTCTGGAAGAAAGTATTTACCACAGCCATTTCCATCCGTTTAGCAAAATCTTTCAACATCCGTCCTTCTGCGTTTCTGTCCTGGATACCAAACCTGCCCATCACTTCCTCGTCCCCTCTGTTGCCTGCCCCAACATGTCCATTGAAGTCTACACCAATGACCACTCTTTCACCTCTGGGTGTACTCTGCATTACTTCATCTAACTCACTCCAGAATCTGTCCTTCTCTGCCTAAGGACACGCCTCCCGCCTCTTCTTCTTCGACGTCTTCGACCAACAGTAGTCCAATTTCCACCAGCACCCTGTTGGTTGACAGCACTGATGGTGGTCGTTGTTAACCTGGGCCTCGACTGATCTGGTATGAAATTTTTTGTTGTGACTCACATTTTTTATTTGGCATTTGTTTTACGCCGGATGCCCGGCATTCTTCTCAGCTGTCTGACTCACCTCAACTGGCTCCTCTCAATGCGGAGGAGCAGCGGTTCTACTCCAAGCTTATCCCTGATGGCTCACTCAATCTCTATGGGAGAGCCCCACCACCCGACAAAGGAAGCTCATATCAGCTGCTTGTATCTGCCATTTTATTCATTCAGTCAGTACCCAAATCTTGTGACCATAGGTGAGGGTTGGAATGTAGATCAACTGGTAAATTGAGAGCTTTGCTTTGCCACTCAGCTCCCTCTTCACCACTACGGAACGGTACAGGTACACCGTACAGGCTGCAGTGATCTGTCTGTCGATATCCCAACAGACTTGAAAGACTCCAATCCTCACTGGAAATGAATTTGTCCTGTTGTTCCCAATGCGGACAAAGCTCTGGCTCCAGTGATACAGAGATTGAATTGCCCGTAGCAATGGGTCTGGTACATCGTACTCCTGGAGTACATCCCACAAGGTGTCCCGAGGGACATGGTCCAAAGCCTTCTATAATCCACAGAACACATGTGGATTGACTAGGCAAACTCCCTTTCCACCTCCAGTGTCCTGTAGTACATATATTCTAGGGTCACATGTGCCGCGGCCAGGACGAAAACCACACGATAGTGTGGCCTGGAAGGATATGATTTGTAGGTATGGCCTCTCCAGCCTGAACTCGAATGGTGTTTCATTGTTGGACTTCTGTACTTAACATGGTGTCTCCATCATGAACACCATGTTTGAACATAAGGGTGTCCATAAGTGCACTTGGCACCAGGACACCCTATGCAGTAGTTCGATGATCGACTTTGTGGTCGTGTCACCAAACTTGTTGCCACATATTCTGGACAAGGTTTAAGAGAGAGAAGCCGAGCTGTCAACCAATCATCGCCTGGTGGTGAGCTGGCTCTGATGGCGAGAGAGGCCGCCCTCCAGACCTGGCAGGCACAAGCGAGTAGTTAGGATCTACTGGGAACATTTGCATTCTCTTGTCAGAGGGGCCTCTAACTCCCACCTCTGGCACTGACAATGTTCATTTCTGTAATCACTTAATCCTAATTAGGGTCAAGGGGAGGCTTATGCCCATTCCAGCCGACTCCAGGTGAGGGCAGAGTACACCCTGGACAGCTCGCCAGGCCATCGCAATGTGGAAACACTGATGGCTTTGCAGCATACTCTTGTCAAAAGTCAGCAATGGTTCTTTTACATGCCTCACACCATAGATAGTGAGAGACATGGCTGGCCTTTGATAACCAAGTTAGCTGCACTGGGGGGGAGTGATAACCTATGGTGAGTGGGGCTTGAACCCCCAACCTTAGGACCAGTAATCCAGCACCTATACCACTAGGCCACCACTGCCCGCGCACTCACAATGTAAAAAAAACAAAAAATAAAAATAAATAAATTATTAAAGCCTGGAGTTACTCTCAGATCAAACATTAAATCACTACTGTGAACACAGGCAGCCTAAAAACAGGTAGAAGGTCCATGTTTTAAAAGGGGGGGGGGACTATAGGGTGTGATCCAATTGTGCATCGCTGTGATCTTTACAGGAAATTATTCTCTGAGTGTTTAAAATAACAGTATTGAAATTGTTCCATTTGTAGACAGTACCATATGTTGCATTATAGAATGATGAATTTCAGGGTTTTTGTAAATGCTGCTGCAGCCTTTCTGAACTCATGCATCTTAATGATTGTTCTGCTGTCCACTGACTGCATAGTGGCAGCACATCTACCTTACAGCAAGAAGATTCTGGGTGTTTCTGCGTGGAGTTTGCATGCTCTCCCTGTGCATGCGGGGGTTTTCTCCCTGTCTTTTTGACATACACATCAGGCTAAATGACTGTTCTAAAATGTCCCTAGGTGTGACTGTGAATGGTTGTATGTGTTGGCCCTGTGGTAGCCTGGTGATCTATTAAGGGTGTACCCTGCCTTTGCCCAGTGTTGAGTCAGATCAGCTCGTCTCCCCGCAGCCCTACTAGGATTAGATGGTTTGGGAAATATGTGAGGGGGTGAGTGAGTGTTGTCCATTGGAATTTACTTTAGTCAAGATAGGGCTCACCAGAGCAGTTCTTTTTAGAGAACTGGGCACGTTCACAACCCACACCACAAACTTCTCTACAATTGAAACATCTGACTCAGTTTTTATTAAGTCTTTAGCCCGTAGTTTAATTATTCTGTATGTATTTTTAAAAATGTGTTGAGTTTTGTTCTGTAAAGATCTCTACTCATTGTCACTGTTATTGGTATTGTTGAAGCTAACAAACAAGCTATGGGGAAAAATGGCTACCTAAGAAAACAAAAGTAAATAAGTCCCTCCGATCATATAACACACATATAGTACAAGCCCACCAGTATGCACAGGAAGCGTAGGCACTGTATGCAAACACCAACACTGAAGATTAAAGAGAAGTTTGGTCTCAAACTCGAGGAAATCTGTATAAAGTATATATTCAAGTAAAGGAAACAGAACTAGAGGCACAAATACAAAACACTGAAACCTCTTATGGAACCCAGAAATATGCTGAGGCATGGAGGATAGTGAATGTGATTACTAGAAGGAAAAGGGCAAAAGGATATCAAGTTCAGGGTTTATGACTGGAAGAAAGAATGATTACATGGTTCACTCACTTCAGGAATCTACTTGGTAGTCCTCCAGAGGTAGAAGATCTGCATGAAGACATACCAAGTATCTTTGCGGACCTGGACATCAATGATGACTTGTTCACTATAGAAGAGCTTAGAAAAGTGAAATCTTTTTTGGAAGAAATTGGAAGCAGCTGGCCCAGATGAAGTACCAACTGAAGTATTCAAGTTATTTGACTTTGACAGCATAGGTCTAGATCTCTGCACCCAAGCTCTGATTAAAAAATAAATAAATAAAAGACAAAAAACCTGACAAACCTGATTTGTGGTCCTATGTGAACATTATTCTTGTACCTAAATCTAGGGGCCTGTCAAAGGCAGATAATTACAGGGGGATCAGTTTGATGTGCATTGTAGCCAAGATGTACAATCATTTGATTTTAAACCAAAGCAGGTGTGTCATTGATACTCAGCTCAAAGTAAACCAGAACGCTTTCCAGCCAAAGCGATGCACAGCTGCCCAAATACTAACACTCAGAAGAATAATCGAGGGAGTTAAGGCAAATAACATCGACGTTGTTGTGACCTTCATCGACTTCAAGAAGGCATCCACCGGGGTAAAATTATGCATATTTTAAAGCCTATGTTTTCCCACCTAACCTATTGCAAGCTATCGAGAAGATGTATGCAAACACACACACACACACACACACACACACACACACACACACACACACACACACACACACACACACACACACACACACAAAAGATTACAATTGATGGTGAAACTGAAATGTTTAACATCACAGCCGTTGTATTGTAGGATGACACACTAGCTCATTTTCTCTTTATAATTGTGCTGGACTACATACTGAGAAAAGCGATGAGTGGGAAAGAACAAGAACTTAGATTTGCCATTAAGCCACGTAGATACAAAAAGGCATCCAAAATAAGTTCTTGCTGACCTTAAATTTGCAGATGATATAGCAATACTATCGGATGAGATAACTCAAGCACAGAAACTACTATTAACAGTAGAAAGAGTGCAGCAAAGTTGACTTTGTATTATACACAAAGACAACAAAATCATTTGCTAATAATACTGAAGAACCTCCACCATTACATGCATCTGATGGAAGGATGACTTTAATATCTAGAGTCCTGGGTCGAAAACTCTGAAAAGGATATTGGTGTAAGGAAAACACAAGCCTGGGAAGCTTTGAATGATATAACGGTGATTTGGAAGTCCGATATGAGAAAAGATTTAAAAATCTGATTTTTCACAGCCACCATCAAATCAATCTTATTTTATTGGTGTGAGAGCTGGGCTCTTTCAAAAGCACAAGAAAAGTCACTGGAGGGCAAATACACTAGGAAAGCTCTAAACATCCACTGGAGCACTTGCACACCAAACCACCATCTCTATGGAGAACATCCAGTCGTCAGTAACAAAATTGTTTCTCGTAGACTACACTGCTTTCGCCACTCACTAAATGCACAAAGCTCAGTCTAATTGGAGCCCACTTCATGGGCACCACAGAAGAGGTAGACCAAAAACTACTTTCATTGACTCTCTGAAGAGGGGTGTCAGAGTGCCTGAGGCAAAGGAAATTGCCGCATTGATGGCTGAAAAGACGCTTTGGAAAGAGCTAGTGGTAGCCCACCTTCGGGCATCCAAGAAGTACTAGTACTGTTATTGTGTGTGGCTATAATTATAACTGTGACCACAGACTGTAAGCAAATATTGTATATATATATATGGGGGCACTAATTAAGGGCTCGCAAACATATAGTGTATTTAAACATGTTGGCCTGTCAGGTTGGTCAGCATTGTCACCAATTATACGAAATTAGATTTAGATCGGCCCTTTAGGTTAGTTAGCCTGAAAATAGAGAAGCTGTATGTTTTTTATCTGTTCCTGTTTTCTTCCCCCTCTCTCTCTCTCTCTCTCTGACTTCCTCCTTCCATCTCATCTAGATAGAGACGTGACAATGCTTCATCTGTACCACATCACTGTTACTAAGAAAAATGGTGTATCCATGGCAACAAGGAACACATCAGATGATAAATTGTCTGACAATGTGGTGTAGAGGGAATTGCTTCATGCTTTCTAACCGTGAGTCGTGCCTAGACAGATCCAGCAACACACAAACCAACCCCCATCCCCACTTCACACACGTATAATAATAAATAAAGTGTGTAACCACCAATAAGTTAAATTTAAATTTTAAAAAAAGTATACCTACAATATGCACTATCAAATATTCTCGAGAGGGCAAGATGATTGAAATGCGCATGAGTGTACACTCATTCACCTACTTACTCTAGTAGCACTACTTCAAAGATAATAATAATAAATATAATCAAAAATTTAATTATTGAAACACTTAAAATAATTATAATGTCAAACTTAAGATTCATATTTTAGTAGAGGGGTCCGCAAACATTTTCAGGTAAGGATCAATTTTATTATATAAACACACACTATATAGATGTACTTTATTAACATAATACAACCATTCAAACATCAGGCTCATTACGTATTTAAATATGTATAATGTTATTTGGGGTTGAGCATTGTAGCTGTAGAATTTCTTTTTTATTTAAGAGTTTTCAGGATGACTCATAGATGGATACATATGAGAGCTCAGTATTATATATAATTTTAATAATGCTGAGTTTTGAGCATTCTTCAGTTGTAACAAAGTCTAGAAAATGTGCTATTTATTTTATAAGATTAGTGTCTGACAATAGGGCTTAAATTTTACAACCGAACATATTTATTTGTAAGTTCACCGTCCTTCTCAGCTCTCAAGTGAGCTTAGACCTAGCCGGGATTGGCCAGGTTGTGCATGTATGGGGCAGCAGTACAGAAAAGGCTGTGCTCCCTGCAGTGTCTCTATGCCTCCCCTCTGCTGCGATTCATAATTCAGAGCACCTCTGGGTCAGGGCTCAAATAAGGCAATTCTTGGAAAAGAATGAGTGCTGAGATGAGTAAAGGCCACATATCTCTGCTATAGATTTGAGGATTAGGAGTCATATAGAACTAGTCATATAGTGGTTCTTAGGCTGAGTTGATGTGCAAAAAGGTACTTGTCAGGCATATTGATGAGTACATTGGATCTGAACAAGTCAAGTGATGAATACCCCTAATGAAAAAGCAGGGCTTGTCACCTATTTATAGATGAGTCATTCAATCGGCCATTGGAAAAAGAACTAAGGTATATACATCAAGATTATTATCATTTGTTTTAAAAAGCCACGTTTTCTGTCTCACGTCCAGTTTATGGCCCTAAATGTGAACTTTTCATCATTCCCTTTCAGTGATGAACACATTGAGACACTCAACACAGATCAATGGTTTACTATCATACATTTACTGACAGTGACTTTGTTATGTATGCATAATGGGTTCTAGCGGATGAGCCCCCACTTGTTACGGATAGGAAAATTTAGAGGATTGAAATTGCCCCGTGAAACCAGCAAAGCACAACAGACCACGACATAAACTATATAGACTTTAATAATATTAACAAAATAAAACAAAATTCATAACTTACATCTTAGAGCTAAACCACATACAAATTATCAGAGGGTCCCATAGTCACCAAGCACCCGCAACAGGGTAAATTTAGAGATGGCGCATGGGTTTGTGGGAGGAAAGGCTTGCAATCCCACGTGTCGAAAGAAACCAATGATGAACATCCTCGCGTGGGCTGTGTGTGACCGTGGATGATGGACTTTGACGATGCCGAACAACGAAACTTGGTTGATGCGCGTTCCATGGTTCACCTTGGATGAGTTGATCCTCCAAGATGAGTTTCCCTAGATGATCTGCCCGAAAGGACACGGTCCTTAATATAGATTCCCTACTGTTCGGGAATTTTCCATTCTGGAAAATTCCACATCACTTGACCCCACTAGGTCCCCTTATGGAAAATCTCAGACCCAAACAGCTGAGTCACACCACATGACTTCACAGCACATTAACTGAACATAATTACACTCAACGTTTATACAGCCATTATTTTTATATTTACCTTCACACAAATATTTACATGCCCATAATAGACTTGAACTAAGCTGAACATGTATGCTACAGTGGTATGAAAAAGTATCTGAACCTTTTGGAATTTCTCACATTTCTGCATAAAATCACCATCAAATGTGATCTGATCTTTGTCAAAATCACACAGATGAAAAAAACAGTGTCTGCTTTAACTAAAACCACCCAAACATTTATAGGTTTCCATATTTTAATGAGGATAGCATGCAAACAATGACAGAAGGAGAAGCACACGCCTGATTCCACTCAGCAATCACTGGGCTATAAAGATGAGCAGTGCGCTCCTCCTGGTGCTAGAAGATTGTCTCTCTTCGCAACCCCATTTCCCCGTGATCTCTCTGGCTCCTGTTCTCAGCTCCGTGTTCGACCAGTTCCCACTCTGAAGTTTCCTTAGTTTATAGTTTTCGTTTTTCACCGCATCTCTAACAGTGACTACGATTTCCCCGTGCTCTAGTGCCTTCCCTGTGAACAATAAACCTCATCTGTTTTCATCATACTCTTATGCATTTTCAAGACCGGCTGAATGTTCCTAGTGTCACAGAATCTTCTAGCCAAAAATAAACCTAGCAGAGACCACCCAACTCCAGGAACCACTGTCCCACCAGGGACTCCTGTTGGAATAGCATGACTCCACTCTGCACCAAATTGTGGACAGCCTCCAGAGATTGAATACCTGCATGGTTCAGCTCGGTGAAAGGCTGGATGCCATTGCTACCCAACTCACTGTCTCCCCGTCCACTGACCCTTCACTCTCTGCACCGACGGAATTGCCAGCCCTGTTCACCACGTGCCGACAACCACTTATCCCCACGCCAGCAAGATATTCGGGCATGATTGGCATGTGTGCTCACTTCCTCTACCAGTGCTCGCTGATCTTCAGTCAGCAGCCGCTGACATACAACACCGACCAAGCCTTTGTGATGAGCCTGCTAACAGATCAAGCCTTGTCGTGGGCCCTAGCAGTCACCACCCATACCCCGGAGTTAAGCTCGCACTACAATCGGTTTGTGCTGGAGATGAAGAGAGTTTTCAATCATCCGGCAAAAGGGGAGGAGGCGAGCAGCCAGCTGTTGTGGATCCAACAAGGCTCGCAGTCAGTGTCCGAATAGTCAATAGTATTCCGGATCCTCACCATAAAGAGCGGCTGGAATGACCCCGCACTCCGGGGAGCCTTCCTGCAGAGACTGAAGGACGAGCTAACGGCAAAAGCTGAGACAGCAACACTTAAGGATCTGATCTCCTTGGGTCCAAGGCTGGATAATAGACTAGGAGAGAGAAAGATCACGGGAAGAGCGGTTTATCTCCATCGTCCCGCTCCCCAGCACCCCCTTGAGGCCCAACCTCAGCTCACCTCGAACCTCCTTGCGCTTCTCCCCTCTGGCGGAAAACGACTCCCTCGAGCCCATGCAGCTGGGCCACACCAAGCTGACGTCGGAGGAAAGGCATCGGTGGGTGGCTAATTGTCTCTGCATTTACTTCTCAGAAAAGGGGCATTACCTCACCCAGTGCCCAGCGCGGCCAGGTCCAACAGTCAGGAGAGGAGCAGCGGTGAGAGAACCCTCCAAGATGCCTGGGAAGTGCCTGCAGGTTCAAGGTATGCTGCACTCTACACAACATACCCACTCAGTCATCGTATTCATTGACTCAGGCGCCGACGCCAATTTCATTGACTCGGGAGTGGTTGAGCTCCACGACCTACCCATACACAAACTCAAAACCCTGAAGGAGGTGGTAGCCATTGGCGACCAACTCATCGCTCATGTCACTCACAAGATGAAACCTGTCAAGCTCAGTCTGTCCAGTAATCATGAGCGTTTGGAGCTGTTTTTCCTCTCTGTTCCTCTCACTCCCCTGGTGTTGGGATGGCCGTGGCTACAGACTCATAACTCCCACATAACCCCGCACTGGCGCATGCTCACCATATGCATCTGAAGTGACCACTACCTCCAACACTGCCTACTGGCTGCCATACAACCCCCCAGTTTCATAAACCCTTGTTGAGTTGGGGATATGGGTTTGACTGGCGTCCCAAAAGAATACCACGACTTAAAAGAAGCATTCAGTCAGGACCGGGCCACTACAATTGCGCCACTGAATTGTTCCCAGGTTCCATGCTCCCTTCTCAGCGACTCTGTAACCTCTCAAAGTCTGAGAAGGAAGCCATGGAGACTTACATAACTGAGTTGCTGACTGTAGGTCTTATCCAGCCTTCATCGTCCCTGGTAGGTGCCGCGTTTTTCTTTGTGCAGAAGAAGGACAAAACGCCAAGACCCTGCATTGATTACATGGGCCTGAGCAGTATCACTGTAAAGAATAAGTATCCCCTCCCTCTCATTGACTCTGCCTTCACCCCTTTCCACAATGCCGTCATTTTGTCTAAACTGGACCTCAGAAATGCTTACCACTTAGTCCGGATTCAGGTGGGGGTGGGGTGGGGGTGGAAGACAGCTTTTAACACGCCTCTGGGTTACTTCGAATATCTGGTCATGCAGTTCGGTCTAACCAATGCCCTGGCGGTTTTCCAAGCCTTAGTCAACGACGTACTTAGGGACATGTTGAACCGGTTCGTGTTTGGTTACCTGGACAACATCTTGATCTTCTCCAAGGACCACAACGAGCATCTCCGTCATGTGAGAATGGTTTTAATGAGGCGCCAAGAAAATACATTATTTGTTAAAGTCGAGAAGTGCAAGTTTCATGTCTCCTTAGTTTCCTTCCTAGGGTACATCGTGAAGAAGGTGCAAATAAGACTGGATCCGGAGAAGGTGAAGCTGGTGGCAGAGTGGCCAGCTCTGGAGACACAGAAACAGTTGCAGAAGTTCCTGGGGTTTGCAAACTTCTGATGACGTTCCTGATATCACACTAGGCTCCCCTTCCATCCCACCAGTGTTACCCACAAAACCCCTTACCCAACATGTTCTGCTTATATGGTCTTGCACTCAGTGTCACATTCTGATTGCATTGCTGAGTATGCAGCATCCATCCATTCATCCACTTTCTGAATCATTTAATCCTAATTGGGTCGCAGAGAGACTGGCGCCCATCTCAGCTGACTCTGGGCGAGGGCAGAGAACACCCTTTACAGCTTGTCAGGCCATTGCAGGGCAGAAGCACACTGATGGCTTTGCAGCCTACTCTTGACGAAAGTCAGCAATGGCTCTTTTACATGCCTCTCACCATAGACAGTGAGAGACATGGCCAACCTTTGATAACCCAGTAAGCTGCATTGGGAGGAGTATGAGGCATATCTTACATAATTGATGAAAATTTAGAAGGCATATCTTAAAAATAGGTCATCTAGCATCTATATACTTACCTTTAAGCTCAGAGATTTTTATCTTTCGAGACAGGATGATCATTCAAGACAGCACTCGTTGAGCTCAAAAACGGTTTAAGTTGATTAATTTATTATTTTTTATATTCAGAAAAAACTTATAGATTTATTTAGAGAAAAATACATCTTTAATCTGACAGAAATTCTCAGATTTGTTAGCACACACCGATCAGGGTAGAAGCTGGAGTCAGTCCCATCTGACTTTGGGCAAGAGGTGCAATAAATCAAATGCAGGGCTGGCACAGGAAGACAAGCAGCCAGTCACACTTATATTTACACCTATGGCCAATTTTGAGTAGTCAGATGATGTAACCCATGTCTTTGGACTCTGGAAGGAAACAGACATTCCTGGTGGAAACCCGCCCAAATATAGGGAGAGCATGCAAACTCTGTATTGCTAACCACCAGCATGATACCCTGATTAGAGCATATGCAGTAACAGTGCATATACTGATAATGTGAAATGATAATTGAACAGTACATGTTACAGCATGATATATATTTGTGATATAAATATAAATAGCGACTAGATTGAGTTTGGAGCAAAACAATGAGGCTCTTAGAATGGTTCACAAGACAAATTGCACACATTTCAACAATGGCCCAACTTTGAGCAGCTCTATTTACTGCACATATGACAAGCTCATTAAAACTGGATCAGTAGATCACAATTAACTATTTGTGGTTGTCTGATGATCTCTTGTAAATATATTGCTTGTAATAAGCTTCCTTGCATAGCATAAAGTAATAGAGATGATACAGAGACTGTGGCCTTCTTCAGTTGCCTACTTGAATATTCAGTAACATTCAAAGAGAAAATTGAACATGTACCTTGCAACAATACCGTGAAATGTTTATTTTAAAAAGTGTGCCAATGATGGTGTACAAGTGAAACCCCTTTCAAACAATGAAGTCACAGTTTACAGTGATATTGTGCTGTCAGATGCGGAGTTTTTATAATTTTTTCCACCTTGTACATTTGCACTTTACATCATACTTTAGAGTTGCACACAGTGTGAATTGAAAAGCCTCCAAAAGAGCACTTCTGAAAGGAATTACATTCAAAACATAACAAAACCAAATAGGCACCAGTTTTAAACAGCCTCTGATCACACAGGCACTTTTGCAACAAATTAACTTTAAGAATAAAACAGTTTTCTTTGGACTGATATAAACAGAATCTTTAAAAAAAAAACTTTTTGTTGTTATTTATTGATGTATACTACTTATTATTAACCTCAACAAGAACATATTATAATATGCCCTGTTATTCTTTTGCCAGCAGCATGGTAAGCATAGCAGTTAGCACACTCACCTCACGTCAAGATGACCCTGGGTTCAAGTCCTGGCTTGTTCAAAGGCATTTTTGTGTAGGGTTTGTATGTTCTCCCCATGCTTCTGTGGGTTCCCCTGGGTACTCCAGTTTCTTCCCATAGTATTAAGAAAACCTTCAACTGGTTGTCCTAAATTGCCACATGATCGTGTGTGTGTGTGTGTGTGTGTGTGTGTGTGTGTGTGTGTGTGTGTGTGTGTGTGTGTGTGTGTGTGTGTGTGTGTGTGTGTGGGTGTGTGTGTGTGTTGGCCCTGTGATTGACTGGAGAACTGCTCAGTGTGTACCCCACCTTCACCTAGAGTCAACTGAGACAGGATCCAGGCAAGATTAAAAAGTTCAGCAAATGAATGAATTAATATTCCATTGCCAGGTCGTATTAATACGTAGCTCTCTCTCTCTCTGTGTGTGTGTGTGTGTGTGTGTGTGTGTGTGTGTGTGTGTGTGTGTGTGTGTAGATGAGCAAAATCATACTCAAATATCTTGTCAATCATAAAATGTGTACCTGGTTTCCCCCATTTTAACTTTATTTATCTTGACCTTGTAAACTAGTATAAGTTTTTAAATGTGTTGAAATTTTAACAGTGCTCATCATTTATCAACAACTGAGTAAAACTGAGTGTATAGATTCTGAGTAAACAAAACATTTTTAACAAATTCACTAAAGTTTCAAAAACTTGAATTTTGTTTGTACTTTTATAAATGTATGGATCTATGTACATGTGCTTCTAAATCCCAGTCAGTATTTACCAGGTATTTGCACCGCACATACAATCTATATTTAATGATGCCTCCAATCAATTATAAACGACAAACCACACAAGGACGAAATCACAAAATGATGAGACATTACAAAAGAGTTTGTCAGAGGCAGAAAGGAAATATTTCAAGTCAGATCTGGACGAATAAAAAACAGTTATTCACCAAAAGCGAAATCACTCATTAATGCTGAAGTCAGAACAAATCATTGTGTTTAGTATATACTACAGTAACTTAAATAAGGTTTGTATGGTTTAGTTTTCCAATTTAATTGAGACAATCATTCTGTTGAGTTTAAGGAGTAGATAATATCTAATAGTAAATACTATATAGAAAAGGCTCAGAAATATCTTAGAGACTTTAGAGATTAATTGGAATCATCATCATGATTTTCCTCCACTTAATTGGGGGTCTGGTCCCTGGGCAGCAGTTGAAGCAATGAGGTCCAGATGTCCCTCTCCCAAGCCACTTCCTCCAGCTCTTCAAGGGGAACACAGAGGCGTTCCCAAACCATTCGAGAGACATAATGCCTTCAGCGTGTTTTCGATGGACCCTGGGGCCTCTTCCTGGTTGGACATTCCCGAAACAAAAGACCAGTGAGGTGTTTGGGAGGCATTCTAACCAGATGTCCGAGCCACCTGAATTTGCTCCTCTAAGCGGTTCTACTCCAAGTTCCTCCTGGATGGTTAAGCTTCTCACCCTATCTCAAAAGGAGAGCCCTGCCTCCCTGTGAAGAAAGCTCATTTCAGCCGCTTATTTCTGTGATCTTGTTCTTTTGATCACTACCGAAAGATCATGAAGATAGGTAAGAACAGGAATATAGATTGAATGGTAAATTAGGAGTTTTGCCTTGTAAGAAGGCGCCCTCTTCATCACATTGGACCGGTATAAGCTCTACTTTACGGCAGAGGCTGCAGCGATCCGCCTATCGATCACCTGCTCCATCCTTCCCCCACTTGTAGTGGTGAGATAGTTGAACTACTCCACCTGCGGAAGAACCCCATTCCAGATTCGAAGGATGCATTCCACCCTTTTCCAACTGAGAACCATAGTCTCAAATATGGAGATGCTGATTCTCATTCTGGCAACTCCGCACTTTGCTGCAAATTGCTCCAATGAGAGCTGGAGGCCCCAGTTTGATGACGCCAAAAAGAAAACATCAGTCACAAAAAGCAGAGACAATTTCTGACCAAAGAACCCTTGAACACCTCAGCTGCGCCTAGCAATTCTTTCCATAAAAATTATGAACAGAATCGGTGAACAAAGAACAGTCTTGGCAGACTCCAACCCTCACCAAAAACAAATTTGACCTTTTACCACCACTGCGGACCAAGCACTGACTCTGGTGATACATAGACTGAATGGCCTGTAGGAACAGGTCCGGTACGCTGTACTCCTGGAGCACCCCCACTAGGGACACAGTAGACAGCATTCTTTAAATCCACAAAGCACTTGTTGATAGATTGGGCAAACTCCCATGTGACCGCCAGGATCCTGTAGAGCAGGAGTGGCCAACCCGCAACTACCGAGCCGCATGCAGCACTTTGCCTGGTTACATGCGGCTGTTATGTTCATATCGAAGTTTTTGTTTGTGTTTTTTTTTTAATGTGTGTGTGTTTGCTTTGCCAGAGTTCAATGTGGTATTTTCATCAAATGCGCATGTGCATGAGATGAAACTACCTCAAAGCTTACCAGTATGGCAAAATCATTGAAGTAAAAAAAAGTGTGTCAAGCTTGCTCTGAAAATGGTAGAAAAAAAATGCACAGCAAAATGAAAATATGAAGAAGAATTTAGGAGGTTTTTAACAGAGAGGGAAAGTTTATATTTTTTGTTGAAAGTAATGGTAAGAAATTCTGTCTTATATGACATGCGTCATTAGCACATTTCAAAGTTTCAAATCTTCAGCGCTACTTCATCTCACGTCATGCTAACTTTGACCAGGAATTTCCAAAAGGGACTGAACTTTGCAAGCACAAGTTGTTCACTTTGAAAAGAGAGGCAGAAAAGCAGATGCAGTTTTTCCAAAAATTTACGATGCGCTCAGAGACTGTAATTCTTGCATCATATCAACTATCTTTGAAACATGGCACGGGCCAAAAAGCCATACAATGAAAGACAGTTTGTTAAAAAAAATCCATTAGTGACTTTGTTGAAATCTTGTCTCCTGAAAACGACGAATTAAAAAGCATGGTATTGGACGTCCAACTGTCCCACCACACTACTGAACACAGAATATTACTTACTGAATCAGAGTTGCACTCTGACCTTCAAAGATGTGTGAATTTACAATAAATCTGGCTGAGCAGAGGTGTGTGTGTGTATGTGTGTGTGTGTGTGTGTGTGTGTGTGTGAGAGAGAGAGAGAGAGAGAGAGAGAGAGAGAGAGAGAGAGAGAGAGAGAGATTGGGTGATGTTCATGAGTGCCCATGTGTATGATGTGGCTCTGTGCAGTAACACAGTTAAAAAAATGTGGCTCTTGGTCTCAGAATGGTTGGCCACTCCTGCTGTGGAGTGTATAGAGTTGGTTGAGAGTGCCGTGGCCAGGACAGAAATTGATTCTCCTCTCCAGCACCCTTGCATAGACTTTCCCGGGTAGGCTGAGGAGTGTGATTCCATGATAATTGAACACACCCTCCAATTACCCTTTTAAGGGGGGGGCTACTACCGTGTATGCCAATCCAAAGGTACGGCCCCGATGACCACGCAATATTGCAGAGACGTGTCAACGAACTGCGATATCCAGGGCAGATCTCATCCCCTCATTGAATCGCCACCTTATCGTAATGAAGGGGTTTGCATGTCCTAATGATCCTAGGAGCTATGTTGTTGGGGGCATTATACTTCTGGTAGGGTCATCCAAGGCAAACAGATTGTAGCTGAAGTTACAGACAAAGTGAGGTTCAAAGACCCCTCTGGATAAATTTAAAAAGGACATACTTTCCTTTGCCCAGACACGAGCCACCGGGGTCTCCCACTGAAGACAGGCCTGGGGAGGGGCTAGAAGGCAAGCACCTGGTGGTCAAGCTTCTGCCCACGGAGCCCAACTAGGCCCAGCCCGAAAAGGAGACATAGGTCCACCCTCTTATGAACTCACTTCCTGTGGGAGGGCGATGTTAATTGGGTGTTAGCTGAACGCATGGGTTCTATCGAACCGATGCTCAGCTACTGACTCTGACTCTTGGGACATGGAATAGAAGGAGCCTAATCTAGTGCGTGAGGTAGAGAGACACTGACTACATATAGGCAGAGTCACCTCAACACATAGTTTGGGCTCTGAAACCACCCATCTCAAGAGGGGCTGGACCTTATTCCAGTCTAGAGTTGCTCATGGAGAGACGCGACTAGCATGTGTTTCCATGTTGCCTCTCATCTCGGTCCCCACATGTTGGGGTTCTCCCTGGTTGATGAAAGGGTAACTTCAGGTGCCTGTGTGTGTGTGTGTGTGTGTGTGGGGGGGGGGGGTCCTGACTGTTGTTTGTGCATCAAATGACAGTGCAGAGTACCCACCCTTCTTGGAAGTCTTGGAAGGTGGTGTGTTGGGGAATGCTCCCCTGGGAAACTAACTCATTGTCCTGGAAGACTTTAATGCCGATGTGAGCAATGATAGCGTAGTGTAATTTGAATTGAAAATACTTAAATCAAAACAGCTGACACAGTTTGTCACAGTCCTTTGGATCAATCAGTATGATTACTTCATGCTTTCAAATGGAAAAGTAAACCATACGAATTTAATTTTTATTCTCATCTCATTTCCTGTAGAATATACTAAAACAACTTTAGCCCCCAGTCCAGCTAACTGGGTTATCAAAGGCGGGCCATGTCTCTCACTGTCTATGGTGAGAGGCATGTAAAAGAACCATTGCTGACTTTCGTAAAGAGTAGCTGCAAAGTCGTCAGCGTGTTTCTGGCCCTTGCTCAAGGGTTGTGACAGGAAGGGTAGCCGACGTAAAAACCTCTGCCAAAACCAACGTGCGAATCAGATGATTCGCTGTGGCGACTCCCGAGAAAAAAGGGATTCAAAACAGATGCTATTAGCTAGTCAGTGCCCTTAGCCCAGGGGTGTCAAACTCGTGCCAGAAAGGGCCATGTGGCTGCAGGTTTTTGTTTTAACCAAGCAGCAGCACACCTGACTTTGCTCATTTAATCAACTGAGCTGAGTGTTCAGGCAGTTGATTGGTCAGTCTCTGTACAGAGCACACAGATTGACCAATCAGCTGCCTGAACACTCAGATGAGTTGATTAAATGAGCAAAGTCAGGTGTGCTGCTGCTTGGTTGAAACAAAAACCTGCAGCCACATGGCCCTTTCTGGCACGAGTTTGACACCCCTGCCCTTAGCTAGATTAAAACACCATGCCTCAATCCCATGGGTAAAAATGTAAACTATAAAAATCTCATTGTAGATTTCTGTTCATTATGTTTCTCCATAGTACTACCCAAATTCTGTAAAACTAGGCTTTATTTCAATTGATGGCCCGTGGGGCCGAATCCAGCACATTGCACAAGCACTTTAAATTGGCTAATCTATTTTAAAGTCTAGTAAGTAAAAAAATGTATATTAAATAATTAATAAAATAAAAAAGTCAATATCTTTTTAGATGATTCTGTGTCACAACTGTTTCTAGCAGTGATTAGCCCAGCCTCACAAGCTATTATCATGAAAAAAAAATCACCATTTGAGGTAGCCACTCTCCGTGCCCTTTTCTGGCCAATACACTGATACATTGCTAGCGCAGTAGCCTGATAACTTGGACAAAATATCTCTTTTTTACTATAAAAACATGAGAAGTTGATCAAGAGAAAGGGTGGATAAACAGTGAATAGGCAGAAGAGTGTTTGTATTTGTCTGCTTGAAGCCTGTGTACCTGCTGTACAGCAAGAGCACAAATATCAGTATGCAAAGTACATAACTTTACAAATCCTTTTTAAGAAACCCAACGCTAACTCTAGCATGACTGTCCAACTGGGTTCTGATGTTACCAGAAGATTTTGTTGCTCTTGCTTTGGTTCACTTATGAACATCATTAAAACTCATATTGCGCATCTCTCACTCTGCACATGCACTCCAGTGCTTGAGTGCTGCACTGACAACATATACACCTGACTTCACTGCTCTTTCTAAATCAAAACATGTAATTTCTCTCATTAGATGTGAAAAATTGGTGATTAAATTAGTAATGTAACAGTTCTGTTCATCAAATAGTAATTAGGACTGATTTATGAAGAGGTTTAATATTGCAGTTATGGTATTCTATCAATGTGTGAATATTCCAATTATCTTTTTCTTATTATAATATTTAAAACTGAATCTTTCTCTCTTTTTGTTCACTTTTTGTTCACTTTTTCTTGGTATTATTATAATTCAAAACCTTGCTTTTCTTTCTTGATATTCATTTAATTCTCTTCTTATTATTATGATTATCATTCTCTATGATTAATAATATGACTACACCTCCATATACTGATATCCCTGTAGTTGTATTTAATCCCATACTACAGTCCTGTCTTTTTGTTGGTACAGTTGTTTCAAATGTATGTTTTCTTTTAAAGCTATTAATTCTAAATGTCTGTGTGTGTGTGTGTGTGTGTGTGTGTGTGTGTGTGTGTGTGTGTGTGTGTGTGTGTGTGTGTGTGTGTGTGTGTGTGTGTGTGTTTTTGAATGTAGAAATTCTTTAGGAATACATGTCATGATATAATACAATGGACTAATGTTATTATGCATTTACAAAATAAAATATTTGGACGTCGATGTTGTACTTTATTTGAAGCTTTAAATGTGATTAGTCAGTTTTCGGGCCCTATTTCTTTGGATCCCCATTTGGGATTGTTGATTTAAATAAATATCCCTGCTGTAAAGGGTTTAAAGCGACACTGTTATACAGCTCTTACGCTTTGTACATTCCTGTACTGGGAGCTCACCTGTGTCAGTCTTCATTAAAAATAAATAAAAAGAAGCCATAAAATTCTCCACACTAGGCTCTGTGGCTGTTACTAAAATGAGTACTCCCCCTTGAGATTTTATCTCAGGGAATATTCAGCGATAATCCCCTCAACTGTTAATTTGGTCAGGATAGTGAACCGATTAGATTGGACCATTCTTATATAATATATGAGTAAAGATATTATTTAACAACATAGATAGCAAAGTCATAGTATGTGCAAAATATGGAGAGGAACCAAGAGCCTGACTTAAATGAGTTCAGATTTAACATAAATAACACAAACCACCACAAAATGTGAAAAGAAGCAAGAAAGTTTGTGATATTAATACCCCCATTTCACTGGAGCACGGAAGACTTACAGAAGCAAAAATGTTGTCATCCACAAATGTTTCACAATTATTCCCTCATTTTCCATGTTAATTCCATATGATTCCATATGTATTCCTTAAATCTTCTTCCACTTCCGGCAGACCATAATCTTCATGTTCATAAGCACGTTAACAGAATTTTTTTTTTTGTGAGTGTTCCCTTTGGTTCCGTAGTCCTTCTGTAAACATTCCGTCATTTCCACAAATGGTTCATAATCTTTCCTTTTATATTGCAAGTGTTCCGTAACTTATCCGCACGTCTTCCCTCCTCTTCTGGTCAAAAGCGGCCACAGAACAGTCGCATTCATGTACAGATTTACACGGAATACACATGGCACGAAATACATATTCTTCTTCTCTTCTTCTTTTCCTTTTGGCTTTTCCCTTCAGGGGTCGCCACAGCGAATCATCTGCCTCCATCTCACCCTATCCTTTGCATCTTCTTCTCTTACACCAACGACCTTCATGTCCTCCTTCACCACATCCATGAATCGTCTCTTTGGTCTTCCTCTAGGCCTTTTGCCTGGTAGTTCCAGCCTCAGCATCCTATTACCAATATACTCACTATCCCTCCTCTGTACATGTCCAAACCATCTCAATCTAGCCTCTCTGACTTTGTCTCCAAAACATCTTACATGTGCTGTCCCTCTGATGTACTCATTCCTGATCCTATCCATCCTCGTTACTCCCAAAGAGAACCTCAACATTTTCATCTCTGCTACCTCCAGCTCTGCCTCCTGTCTTTTCCCCAGGGCCACTGTTTCTAACCCATACAACATTGTTGGCCTCAACACCGTCTTGTACACTTTTCCTTTCATTCTTGCCGATACCCTCCTATCACACATCACACCGGACACTTTTCTCCAACCATTCCAACCTGCCTGCACACGCTTCTTGACCTCTTTTCCACACTCTCCATTGCTCTGGATTGTTGAGCCTAAGTACTTAAAATCCTTCACCTTTCTTATCTCTGCTCCCTGTAATCTCACCGTTCCTCTTGGGTCCTTGTCATTCATGCACATGTATTCTGTCTTACTGAGGCTAATCTTCATTCCGCTCCTTTCCAGGGCATACCTCCACCTCTTTAGATTTTCCTGCACTTGTTCTCTGCTCTCACTACAGATCACAAGGTCATCTGCAAACATCATATTCCATGGGGAATCTTGTCTAACCTCGTCTGTCAGCCTGTCCATTCATGTCCTCCTTCACCACATCCATGAATCGTCTCTTTGGTCTTCCTCTAGGCCTTTTGCCCACCTCCACCTTGAACTCTTGTGTCACACCGACAGCACACCTCACCACTGTCTTACATCTCTCATACATGTCCTGCACCACTCTAACATACTTCTCTGCCACTCCAGACTTCCTCATGCAGTACCACAGGTCTTCTCTCGGCACCCTGTCATATGCTTTCTCCAGATCCACAAAGGCACAATGCAGCTCCCTCTGACCTTCTCTGTACTTCTCCATTAACATCCTCAAGGCAAACACTGCATCTGTGGTGCTCTTTCTTGGCATGAAACCAAACTGTTGTTCACAAATGCTGACCTCTGCTCTTAGTCTAGCTTCCACTATTCTTTCCCATAACTTCATCGTATGGCTCATCAACTTTATCCCTCTGTAGTTGCCACAACTCTGCACGTCTCCCTTGTTCTTAAAAATGGGCACCAGCACACTTCTCCTCCATTCCTCTGGCATCCTCTCACTCTCTAAGACCTTGTTGAATGTTCTTGTCAGAAAATCTACTGCTACCTCTCCTAGACACCTCCATACCTCCACTGGTATGTCATCAGGACCAACTGCCTTTCCATTCTTCATCCTCTTCAATGCCCTCCTCACTTCACCCTTACTAATCTTTGCTACTTCCTGGTCCTCAACAGTCACCCCTTCTACTCTTTTTTCTCTCTCATTTTCCTCATTCATCAGCTCTTCAAAATACTCTTTCCATCTTCCCAGCACACTTCTGTCATCAGTCAATACATTTCCCTCTCTGTCCTTTATCAATCTAACTTGCTGCACGTCCTTCCCATCTCGATTTCGCTGCTGTGCCAACCTGTATAAATCATTTTCTCCCACCTTACTTTCCAACCAAGCATACAAGTCATCAAACGCGCTCTGTTTGGCCTTTGACACTGCTACCTTTGCCTTACGCTGTGTCTCCCTGTACTCCTGTTTACTCTCTTCGGTTTTCTCAATGTCCCACTTCTTCTTAGCTAACCTCTTCCTTTGTACACACTCCTGCACTTCCTCATTCCACCACCAAGTCTCCTTATCTACTTTCCTTCCAGATGACACACCAAGTATTCTCCTACCTGTCTCCCTGATCACATTAGCTGTAGTTGTCCAGTCATCTGGAAGCACTTCCTGACCACCCAAAGCCAGTTTCAACTCCTCCTTGAAGACAACCCGACCCTCTTCCTTTTTGAACTTCCACAACTTTGTCTTCTGCTCTGCTTTTGCCTTCTTCACCTTCATCACCATCAGCATCATCCTGCACACCACCACCCTATGCTGTTTGGCAACACTCTCACCCGCTACTACTTTTCAGTCACTGACTTCCTTTAAATTACATCGCCTGCACAAGATGTAGTCTACCTGTGTGCTCCTACCTCCACTTTTATAAGTCACCCTATGCTCCTCTCTCTTCTGGAAGAAAGTATTCACCACAGCCATTTCCATCCTTTTTGCAAAATCTATCAACATCTGTCCTTCTGCGTTCCTGTCCTGGATACCAAACCTGCCCATCACTTCCTCGTCCCCTCTGTTTCCTGCACCAACATGTCCATTGAAGTCTGCCCCAATGACCACTCTTTCACCTCTGGGGGTACTCTGCATCACTTCATATAACTCCCTCCAGAATCTCTCCTTCTCTTCTCGCTCACATCCTGTCTGTGGGGCATAAGCACTAACAACATTGACCATCACACCTTCAATTTTTAACTTGAGACTCATCACTCTGTCTGACACTCTTTTCACTTCTAGAACATTCCTGACAAACTCCTCCTTCAAGATGACTCCGACTCCATTTCTCTTCCCATCCACACCATGATAAAACAGCTTAAACCCTGCTCCTATGCTTCTAGCCTTGTTACCTTTCCACCTGGTCTCCTGAACACACAGTATGTCCACCTTCCTCCTCTGCATCATGTCAGTCAGCTCTCTACCTTTTCCTGTCATAGTTCCAACATTCAAAGTCCCTACTTTCAGTCTTAGACTCATGCCTTTCCTCTTCTCTCTCTGGCAACGGACACGCCTCCCGCCTCTCCTTCTTCGACGTCTTCGACCAACAGTAGTCCAATTTCCATCAGCACCCTGTTGGTTGACGGTACTGATGGCGGTCGTTGTTAACCCGGGCCTCGACCGATCCGGTATGTCATTCTTTCTTCTGATTCGCATAGTTTATTTGGCTTTTGTTTTACGCCGGATGCCCTTCCTGACGCAACCCTCTGCATTTATCCGGGCTTGGGACCGGCGTGAGGGAGAGACACTGGTTTGTGCCCCCCCCCTCACAGCTGCATTGCATGAAATACATATGGAACAATAAAAAAACACTGTGAAACATCCATGAACATTACTTGGAACAAAGCGGAACGGTCAAGGAATACATATGTAACGTTTATGGAATAATTAAGGACAGCACGGAGAACACTCACAGAACTCACTTCGACTATAAATACAGCCGCGAAAGACAAAGAACCATTCATTTCGAAAAGCACGACAATGCCGAAACACAAGAGAAACCCCACTACCAAGAGACCATGGTCTCCAACAGCGGAAAACCCAGTGGAAGAGTCTGTTCAAAAAGCTGAGGTCGACGCCGAGTCGGATGTAGCTTCCGTCATTGATGCCAATGTCGCCTCTGGCCCAAGCAAGAAGCCAAAAGTTTATATCAAACTAAACGACAATGAGGAACAGCTCGTCGTGAAGTTCATCCAGGTGAACGAGTGCCCTTACAACAAGAAGCTCCGATCCTGGACAGCCAAACATCTGAAGGCCAAGCTCTGGGCTGATCAGGCTTCACTTATGGAGAAGACTGTCGACGAGCTGAAGCAGTGGTTCCAGATTGTGCGGCCGAGGCTGGGAAAACTGAGACATTGGAAATCGGGGCAAGCTGACATGAACGTGTCTGAGAGGGACCAGTGGATCTATGACAGCTTGAGCTTCCTATGTCCACACATTGTTGAGGTACAGAGGAGGAACATTGTTTCTCTGAAGGCAAAGATTGCTGCTGCAGCTGGCTCCGGAGGTTCCATGTCCACGACCACTGGAGAACGTCCGCTGCCATCAACGTCAGAGGGGGCGGATGACATTGCATCTATCAACCTCCAGCTGGCAGAAGAGGCAACACTCATCACCCCCCTCGCCACAATGCCTGTTACAATAGTATCCATGTCCACCTTAACTCGGACCAGATGTGAAAAGGCAAAGTCTGGATCTGAAATGTCCACCCTTGACAACAGAGCAAACAGGACTCTGCAGCAGCCGAGCAGCTGGTGAACCAGAGAAGGGACGTGATGACGGCTGATGAATCAGAGAGGGCGAGTTTGACTAGTTTTGCGGCAGCTGTCCTGAAGAATCTCCCAAAACCTGTGTACAGGCATGCAAAGCTAAAGATACAAGAACTGCTGAATGACTGCTTAGACAGAGCTGAAACCTTTGAGATGCAGCAGCAGGAGCAACCACCTCCTACGCAGCTGCAGTTGCAGCAGCTCCAGCCTCAGCAGTAACACCACCAGCAGCTTTCTCAGCATCATCAACCACCACCTCTGCACCACCAGTGACATCAGCAACATTAGTGGCAGCCCCCACCGATGCAGTGTCCCATGCATCTGCCTGGTCCATCCATGTCTATTTGGGGACCTCAAGATGTGAGGGGTCAACACAACAGTGCACACAGCAATCAACGTCGTCTGCAGAAGAGCAGCAACCACAACCCAGCAGACCAGTCAGTTGCCCTCTGGTTACATGTACCTGCAACCACCACTGCAGCTAGAGACACAAGTGGGAGTGAGACCAGCCTGTCGAACATTTCCAGTATGCTCAGATGGTGTTGTGATAATTTAGAGGACTCAAACTCCACTAGTGAACTGTGACACTGTTGTGTTTTTTTATTTCAATTTATTTTTTCTGTTTTCTGTTTGTTAATGTTTAATATGGAATAAAGTTTTGAAATTATAATCACTGTGGTTTTGACTTCTGTGCATTTTTTGTAGTTAGGAATGATTTATTGAAGGTGCACATATTTGGAACAGGGGTCACCACAGCAAATCAGGGGTCACCACAGCAAATCGTCTGCCTCCATCTCACCCTGTCCTCTGCATCTTCTACTCTTACTCCAACTACCTTCATGTGTTCCTTCACCACATCCATAAATCTTCTCTTTGGTCTTCCTCTAGGCCATCTGCCTGTTAGTTCCAACCTTAGCATCCTACTACCAATATAATCACTATCCCTCCTTTGTACATGTCCACCCATCTCAATCTAGCCTCTCTGACTTTGTCTCCAAAATCTCTGACATGTGCTGTCCCTCTGATGTACTCATTCCTGATCCTATCCATACTCGTTACTTCCAAAGATAACCTCAATATTTTCATCTCTGCTACCTCTAGCTCTATTTATATATATATAGGCTCAACAATATAGAGCAGTGCAAAGTGTGGAATAGAGGTGAAGAAGGGTGTGCAGGCAGGTTGGAATGGTTGGAGAAAAGTGTCCGGTGTGATATGTGATAGGTGCGTACAAGAATGAAAGGAAAAGTGTACAAGACAGTGTTGAGGCCAGCGATGTTGTATGGTTTAGAAACAGTGGCCCTGGGGAAAAGACAGGAGGCAGAGCTGGAGGTAGCAGAGATGAAAATGTTGAGGTTCTCTTTGGGAGTAACATGGATGGATAGGATCAGGAATGAGCACATCGGAGGGACAGCACATATAAGAGGTTTTGGAGAAAAAGTCAGAGAGGCTAGATTGAGATGGTTTGGACATGTACAGAGGGGGGATAGTGAGTATATTGGTAGTAGGATGCTGAGGTTGAAACTAACAGGCAGAAGGCCTAAGAGTAGAGGAAGACCAAAGAGAAGATTCATGGATATGGTGAAGGAGGACATGAAGGACATTGCGGAAAAGCCGAAAGGAAAAGAATATATATATATATATATATATATATATATATATATATATATATATATATATATATATATATACAGTGAGACCTCTCCTCACGAACATAATTGGTTCCCAGAAAGTGTGTGTAAGGCGAACAGTTCGTCTTCTGAACATTTATTTCACATAAGAAACCATTAAAATGAGATTAATCCATTCCCAGGTCCCCATAAAACATAATTTTCTACTAAATAAGCCTTAAAACTACACAAAAATATACCTTATTTTATGTATAATAAATGTGCTATTGTATTGTAATTAAAAATAAATTGTACTGTATAATAAAGTCATTTTACACATACATACATAGATATATACATATATATATATACATATATACATATATATATATATATATATATATATATATATATATATATATATATATATATATATTTATATATATACACATACATACACATATACATATATATATATATATATATATATATATATATATATATATATGTATATATGTATATATATATATGTATATATCTATGTATGTATGTGTAAAATGACTTTATTATACAGTACAATTTATTTTTTTAATTACAATACAATAGCACATTTATTATACATAAAATAAGGTATATTTTTGTGTAGTTTTAAGGCTTATTTAGTAGAAAATTATGTTTTATGGGGACCTGGGAATGGATTAATCTCATTTTAATGGTTTCTTATGTGAAATAAATGTTCAGAAGACGAACTGTTCGCCTTACACACACTTTCTGGGAACCAATTATGTTCGTGAGCAGAGGTATCACTGTATATATATATATATATATATATATATATATATATATATATATATATATATATATATATATATATATATTTATATATATACACATATATATACATATACATATATATATATATATATATATATATATATATATATATATATATATATATATAGAGGATTTTCTGAGTAGATCCTTCCGTAGGAGAGTGCTCAATACTTTTTGGTAGAGCAAATAACAAAAATAAAAGGACAGGACAAAGACTTTCTATTGAAACTCCATTTATCACTACAGATCTGTTTCGAGGGGTGGTGAAACCACCCTCTCTCTTCAGGTGATTCTTCTATAAACAGATATCGAAACAGATCTGTAGTGATAAATGGAGTTTCAATAGAAAGTCTTTGTCCTGTCCTTTTATTTTGTTTTTATATATATATATATATATATATATATATATATATATATATATATATATATATATATGTATATATATATATATATATATATATATATATATAAAAGAAAATATATATAGAGAGAGGTGACAAGCACTACTACTACGACCACAACTACCACCGCTGGCTAGCAGCTTGCCTGTGAAAAGGGGAGCCGAGTGAATAAGTCTCTCCCTGTCAGTACATATCCTCTCCACCATCAAACCCCATGTAGTGCCTCCTCGTGGCGACACATGGTAACTGAGTACCTTGCGGACTGAGGCTGAACTACAGGGGACTCGGAGGAGGTTTGGCCCCCAGACATGCAGGCCCACCAGCGTGTGGACACACCCTGATGCCCATGACCCAAACCCCCAACTATGGGTTAAATAGTCCCACTGCCTTGTGGATTCCCTTGGTTGGGAGAAGGCTAAGGAGTAAACCCTACAGAAATCCGGAGTGGAGCCCCTAAGGCAGTTGGTCTGAGGATTCCCCTACCTTCTGGCAACTCCTGCAGCTGCGCTGGTACCAAATTGTACTGGATCTTCCTTTTCTTTGGATGCTATCAGCAAGGCCGAGAGGGGGGACTTGACGTCTGGGTAGCACAAGTTCTCCATAGTTCCCGCCCAGGCTCGTAGCGTACTGGAGAGGACACTCCAGTGTTCATGCAAGACTTCGGCTCAACACGGGAAGTAGCAGTTACCGGTTAAAAGCTCATTCCGATTGGCATAGGATACGGGCGCCTGGGGCTACTTCCGACAGTGAGAGAGACCATCGTGTCTCACTGGACAGCTACCGCCCGCTCCAAGCTGGGCAGCCCCCAGCCAGTAAGGTGCTGTCCCGCCACAGCTCGCCTGCCTTGCTGGGTGTATAGGGCTTAGGGACTTACAATCCCGACAAGCAAGCTGTAAATTCCAAAAATGGATAAATACGAAGACTCCAGCTCTTCGGATAGCAAGCTGGAATGTACGGACTATGTGTCCTGGACTGACAAGTGATCTTCAGCAAATTGACGATGCCCGTAAGACTGCAGTCATCGACCATGAACTGACACGTCTGAATATCGACATTGCTTGTCTACAGGAAAGCCGCCTGGCTGACAGTGGTACTATCAAAGAGGCCAAGTACACCTTCTACTAGCAGGACCTGCCACAAGACGACCTGAGACTGCAAGGTGTAGGGTTCGCTGTGAAGAACTCACTGACTACGGCGATTGAACCTCCTACCAGTGGATCAGAGAGAATCCTCGCTTTACGCCTCTCTACAACTGCAGGTTTTGTAAATCTCCTCAGCATCTATGCACCAACACTCAGTTCCACCCCAGAGGCCAAGAACCAGTTTTACGAGGCTCTGGATGATGCAATTTCTAGGATCCCCAGCACTGAAGGACTTTACCTACTAGGAGACTTCAATGCTAGAGTGGGTGCCGACTGTGACACCTGGCCTTCCTGCCTTGGTCACCACGGTATAGGCAGGATGAATGAGAATGGACAGAGGTTGTTTGAACTGTGCTGCCATCATGGCCTGTGTGTAACAAATACATACTTCAAGTGCAAAGACCGCCACAAAGTTTCCTGGAGACACCCCAGATCTCTCCACTGGCACCAACTAGACCTTAACCCCACCAGGCGCACGGATCTGAGCAGCATTCTCCACACTAGAAGTTTCCATAGCGCAGACTGCGACACAGACCGCACCCTCGTTGGAAGCAGGATAAGGCTGACAACAAAGAGGATCCATCACTCCAAAACAAAAGGCCTCCCACGCATCAACACCTGCTCCTCAAGGGATCCCCAGCGAATCCAACTGTTTCATGACACAGTCAAGGAGAAGTTGGCTTTGCAGACTCCTGGCAAAGACATCAACAGCAAGTGGAGCTTCTGAGAGATACTATCTACACAACAGCCCTCACTGCATTTTGGAAAAAGGAGTGTCGGAGTGTAGACTGGTACAAGGCTCACTGGGAGGAGATGCAGCCTGTGACAGAAGCCAAGAGGGAAGCCCTCCTAACATACAAGCAAAACCCCAGCACCAGTACTTGGGACACCCTCAAAGCTGCACGAAACAAGGCCCAGCAGACAGCCCGCCGCTGTGCAAATGACTTCTGGCTGAACCTCTGCAGCAAGATCCAAATGGCAGCTGACACTGGCAATGCAATGGCCATGTACAATGGCATCAAGACAGCTACTGGCCCAACCACAATTGAGACTGCACCCCTCAAGACCAAGACCGGGTTGGTGATCATGGACCAAGGCAAGCAGCTTGAACACTGGGTGGAACATTACCTGGAGCTGTACGCAACCAAGAATGTGGTGACCGATGCAGCATTAAATGCCATGCCAAACTTACCTGTCATGGAGGATCTGGCTTACCTGCCTTCAGTGGACGAACTGGGCAAAGCCATTGATTGTCTGACCTGTGGAAAAGCCCCTGGAAAGGATGGCATCCCACCTGAAGTCTTGAAGAGTGGCAAGCCAGCACTCCTGCAGCACCTCCATGAGCTGCTGTGCTTATGCTGGAAGGAAGGGTTCATCCCCCAGGACATGCGCGATGCAAACATTGTAACCCTCTACAAAAACAAGGGTGATCGCAGTGACTGTAACAGCTACCATAGCATCTCCCTCCTTAGCATCATAGGGAAAGTCTTTGCTCGTGTTGTCCTTACTCGCCTTCAGATTCTTGCTTCTCGGGTGTACCCAGAATCGCAGTGTGGTTTCAGGGCAGGCCGATCCACAGTCGATATGATCTTCTCACTTTGTCAACTGCAAGAGAAGTGTCGGGAGCAGCAGAAGCCCCTGTACATTGCTTTCATAGACCTGACTAAAGCATTCGACCTGGTCAGCAGAAGCGGACTCTTCAGCCTCCTGCAGAAGATTGGATGTCCTCAAAGGTTACTCCAAATCGTGACCTCCTTTCACGAGGACATGCATAGCACAGTCTGCTTCAATGGTGGGACTTCTGCAGCCTTCCCAGTGAGCAGTGGTGTGAAGCAAGGCTGCGTCCTAGCTTCGACACTCTTTGGGATATTCTTCTCGATGCTTCTTCAGTATGCCTTCTCTGACTGTGAGGAAGGGATCCATATCCACACCAGGTCAGATGGAAAATTGTTTAACATAGCTCGACTGCGCGCTAAGACAAAGGTGAGGCAGGTCCTCATCCGTGATGACGCTGCACTGACGTCCCACACTGAGGCTGGTCTTCAAGAGCTAGTCAATCGCCTGTCCCATGCCTGTAATGAATTCGGACTGACCATCAGCCTGAAGAAGACAAACATCCTGGCCCAGGGCACAAACACAGTCCCAAACATCAACATAAATTACACGCAACTTGAGGTCGTGGACTCCTTCACCTACCTGGGATCCACTATCACCAACACTCTCTCTCTTGACATAGAGATCTCATGCAGAATCGGGAAAGCCGCCGCAGTGATGTCCAAACTGAACAAGCGTGTATGGAGTAATACCCAGCTAATGGAGAACACCAAGCTACGTGTCTACCAGGCCTGTGTACTCAGCACACTCCTTTATGGCAGTGAGGCCTGGTCCACGAACGCTGGTCAGGAAAAGCGGCTCAACAGCTTCCACCTCCGCTGTCTCAGGCGTCTGCTCCATATAAAATGGCAAGACAAAGTAACCAACACCGAGGTACTACAGCGTGCTTGCATGCCAAGTCTGCTCGCACTGCTGAGCCAGAGACGACCGAGGTGGTTGGGTCACGTACGGCGAATGGACGAGGGGCACATTCCTAAAGACATGTTGTATGGAGAGCTGAGTGAGGGCTCCCGCTGCACAGGAAGACCACAGCTTCGGTACAAGGACGTGTGCAAGCGGGACATGAAATTATCTGGCATCGACATCAACACCTGGGAAGGCACTGCTGAAACACGCCAACTCTGGAAGACCACTGTCAACGAGGGGATCAACAAAGCTGAAACTAACAGAATAAACAAGCTAGCTGAGAAAAGAGCAAAGAGGAAAGAAAGGGCAACCCCATGGCTCCTCAAAGCCATTTTGTATGCAGTAATTGTTTAAGAAACTGTCACTCTAGGGTGGGCCTTTACAGTCACTACCGCAAATGCCTATCATAGCGCTACACCATCGTCTCTCGAGACGTACGGCTGCCGACGATGATATATATATATATATATATATATATATATATATATATATATATATATATATGTCTGTCTTCCTTTCGGCTTTTTCCCTTTTACTCGGGAGTCGCCACAGCAAATCATCTGATTTGCACGTTTGATTTGGCAGAGGTTTTTACGTCGGATGCCCTTCCTGTCACAACCCTTTTAGAAAGGGACAGAAACACGCTGACGACTTTGCAACCTACTCTTTTTACGAAAGTCAGCAATGGTTCTTTTACATGCCTCTCACCATAGACAGTGAGAGACATGGTCCGCCTTTGATAACCCAGTTAGCCGCACTGGGGGGACAGTGACAACCTTGTGGAGAGTGGGAGTCGAACCCCCAACCTTTGGATCAGCGATCCAGCTCCCTATACCACGAGACCACCACTGCCCCTATATATATATATATATATATATATATATATATATATATATATATATATATATATATATATATATATATAGGATTTTCTGAGTAGATCCTTCCGTAGGAGAGTGCTCAATACTTTTGGTAGAGCAAATAAACAAAGGACAGGACAAAGGCTTTCTATTGAAACTCCATTTATCACTACAGATCTGTTTCGAGGGTGGTGAAACCATCCCTCTCTTCAGGTGATTACAGAAGAATCTTCTGTAATCACCTGAAGAGAGGGATAGTTTCACCACCCTCAAACAGATCTGTAGTGATAAATGGAGTTTCAATAGAAAGCCTTTGTCCTGTCCTTTATATATATATATCTATATATATATATATATATATATATATATATATATATATATATATGTATATATATATATATATATATATTTATTTATATATTTATACACATATACACACACACACACAAACCGGATTCCAAAAATATGTGCACACTATACAAATAAAAACTGAATGCAATGATGTGTAAGTGCCAAATTTTCATATGTTATTCTGAATAGAACAGATTACAGGGTCAAAAGTTTTAACTGAGAAAATGTATCATTTTAAAGGAAAATATCTTGAGTTTAAATTTCATGGTGTCAATAAATCTCAAAAAAAGTTGGGAGAGGTGGCAATAAGAGGCTGGGAAAGTCAATTGCACTAATAACAAACAGCTGGAAGATCAATTACCACTAACGAGGTCCATAGGCAACATAACATAACATAACATAACATAACATAACATGAGTGGTGAGAACAGGCCATTCAGCCCAACTAAGCTCACCATTGTCCTATTCTAAAGTGACTCTAACCTTAAAGACGCACCATGACTAGATGGTATCCAGCACTAGATCAAGTCTGCTTTTGAAGACTTGTAAGGTTTCTGCTTCGACAACGTGGTTAGGCAATCTATTCCACACTGAAATTACCCTCTGCGAGAAAAAATATTTCCTAATATTTGTGCTAAATTTACCCTTGAATAACTTCCATTTATGACCCCTAGTTCTACTTACAGAACTTGGCCTAAGTAATCGGGCATAGTTGACTTTATTAATCCCCTTAAGATACTTAAAGACCTCAATCAGATCACCTCTAATTCTCCTTTTTTGAAGACTGAAAAGGTTTAGGATCCTCAGCCTCTCCTCATAGGATTCCTTTTTTATACCCGGAATTCCTTTTTTATACCCGGAAACATGACTGAGTATCAAAAGAGCTTCATAGAGTTTCAGTGTTTCGCAGAAGCGAAGATGGGTAAAAGATCACCAATTCCCCCAATGTTGCACAGAAAAATAGTGGAGCAATGTCAGAGAGGTGTTTCCCATCGAAAAATTGTGAACAGATTGAAGTTATCATTAATTACAGTGCATAACTTTATCCAAAGATTCAGAGAATCTGGAACAATCTCTGTGCGTAAGGGTCAAGGCCAAAAAACTATACTGGATGCCCATGATCTTTGAATCCTTAAATGGCACTGTACAATGAACAGGAATGTTACTGTAAGGGAAATCACAGAATGGGCTCAGGAATACTTCCAGAACCCATTGTCGGTGAACACAACTACCATGCCATCCACCGTTGCCAGCTGAAACTCTACAGTACAAAAAAGAAGCCATTTCTAAACAGGACCCAGGAGCACAGATGTTTTCACTGGGCCAGGGGTCATTTAAAATGGTACTGATAATATAACAGTTTAAAGTTTTGACCCATCATTTATGTTCTATTCAGAATAAAATATTGAAATTTGGCACTTCCACATTATTGCATTCAGTTTTTATTCACAATTTCTATAGTGTGCAAACTTTGTTTGGAATCCGGCTTGTGTATCTAAATATGTACACAGTAGTACCTTGACTTACAAAATTATTCCATTCCGAGGGCATGCTCGTGAACCAAAATGTTCTTTACATAAAACAAAAATTCCCATAGGAAATGATAGAAAACCAATTAATCCCTTCCGACCCCCTCCCAATCTCATATAACCTGCAACAAACACATATATTTGACCTAATATATTCAAGATAAACATGTAAAAACATTTCATATTAATAATAATATATGTCCATTAACATTATTAATAATTAATAATAAATACTAATAAAACAAGAACAATAAGCCCACTAACCTTTGCGATCGTCAACTGTGGCGAAGCTGTCACATGGGCAGGCATAAGGGGGTGAGATCATAGATGAAGAGGAGAATTTTGTGCATGTGCACGCTACAAATGCTAGGGAGAAAAGGTTTGTGGTGATCTCCCACAAGGCCAGTGCTTCTCAAATATTTTGGCGGTGTGATGCCGGGGGGGCACTTATGACCCTGGGGAACATGCTTTTTTGCCATACTGCACTAGATTTAAGTGTAATTGCATCATCTACAGTAGGTGGCAGTGGCGCTCTCGCTGTGTTCCCTATGGTGTAGGGGAAAAGCACAGAGCAAATGATATGAAGTGCAGTAAACACTATTTATAGTTGCGCGAGGGGTTCAGGGGGAGGTGTGAATTTGTTTTTTTCCTTTCTATGGGGGGGGGGGTATCACAGAAAATAATTCAGAAGCACTGCACAAGATGTTCTCAGAGAACCGAGGAATACACGTGGAAGAACACGAGGCTAATCGGCCCGGAAAAGCCATTTCTCCAGCAGAGATTGTAAATCAAAACTTTGCTCATTGGATGAAGGAGATTTTTGGTGGGATCAAAGTTCATATAATGGAAAATTCATTGTTAAAGACACTCGTAAGTCAAGGTACCACTGTATAGTGGTATGAAAAAGTATCTGAACCTTTTGGAATTTCTCACATTTCTGCATAAAATCACCATCAAATGTGATCTGATCTTTGTCAAAATCACACAGATGAAGAAACAGTGTCTGCTTTAACTAAAACCACCCCACCACATTTATAGGTTTTCATATTTTAATGAGGATAGCATGCAAACAATGACAGAAGGGTGAGGAATAAGTAACTGAACCATCACATTTAATATTTTATGGCCCCCCTTTGGCAGCAATAACTTCAACCAGATGCTTCCTGTAGCTGCAAATCAGTCTGGCACATCATTCAGGACTAATCTTGGCCCATTCTTCTTTACAAAACTGCTGTAGTTCAGTTAGATTCCTGGAATGTCTGGCATGAATCGCTGTCTTGAGGTCATGCCACAGCATCTCAATGGGGATCAAGTCTGAACTTTGACTTGGCCACTCCATGTTGTGGATCATCTTCTTGTTGCAGCATCCATCCTCTTTTTAGCTTCAACTGTCTGACAGACGGCCTCAGGTTTTCCTGCAAAACACCCTGATAAACTTTTGAATTAATTTTTCCATTAATGATTGCAAGTTGTCCAGGCCCCGAGGCAGCAAAACAGCCTCAAACCATGATGCACCCTCCAGCATGCTTCCTGGTGGAGATGAGGTGTTGATGTTGGTGAGCTGTTCCATTTTTCCTCCACACATGACGTTGTGTGTTCCTCCCAAACAATTCAACTTTGGTTTCATCAGTCCACAAAATATTTTGCCAAAACTTCTGTGGAGTTTCAAAGTGCCTTTTTGCGATCATTAAACGAGCAACAATGGTTTTTTTAGACAGCAGTGGAGTCCTCTCATGAACACCATTCTTGGCCATTGTTTTACATATAGTTGATATGTGCACGGAGATATTGGACTGTGCCAGTGATCTCTGTAAGTCTTTAGCAGACACTCTAGAGCTTTTTTTACCTCTCTGAGTATTCTGCGCTGAACCCTTGGTGTCATCTTTGGTGGACGGCCACTCCTTGGGAGAGAAGCAACAGTGCCAAACTCAATCTATTTGTAGACAACTTCTCTGACTGTCGATTGATGAACATCCAGACTTTTAGAGATGGTTTTGTATCCTTTCCCAGCTGTATGCAAATCAACAATTCTTGATCGCAGGTCTTCAGACAGATCTTTTGAGCAAGCCATGGTGCACATCAGACAATGCTTCTCATCAAGACAATTATTACCAGGTGTGTGTTTTATAGTGGGCAGGGCAGCTTTAAGCCACTCATCAGTGATTGGGCACACACCTGACTTAAATTGTTTGGTAAAAATTGGTTTCAATTGCTCTTTAAATCTCCTTAGGCAGAGGGTTCAGTTACTTATTCCTCCCCCTTCTGTCATTGTTTGCATGCTATCCTCATTAAAATATGAAAACCTATAACTGTTTGTGTGGTTTTAGTTAAAGCAGACACTGTTTTTTCATCTGTGTGATTTTGACAAAGATCAGATCACATTTGATGGTGATTTTATACAGAAATGTGAGAAATTCCAAAAGGTTCAGATACGTTTTCATACCACTGTATGTGTGTATATGTATATACGGGGCAGTTGTGGCCTGGTGGTAAAGGGCGCTGGACCGCTGATCCTGAGGATGGGGGTTTGAGTCTCACTTTCCACAAGGTTGTCATTGTAACCCCAGTGCAGCTAACTGGGTTATCAAAGGCCGGCCATGTCTCCCCCTGTCTATGGTGAGAGGCATGTAAAAGAGTCATTGCTTGCTTTTGTAAAAAGTAGCTGCATAGCCATCAGCATCAAACATGTGAATTAGATGATTCACTGTGGCGACCCCTGAAACAGGTCAAAAGCCAAAAGGAAAAGAACATTAATCTGTTCCAGAGCTTTTTTCGTAACCTGCATTTTTCATAAGTTGAACCGCATTTTACATGTAAAACGTGTGATTCGTTCCAAGGCTTCCAATACTACCCCTAAACCCTTTAAAAATTATAAAAGCCTTCTTCTGCTTCAATATCATACCGATGGTAGACGGGTTTGGCCATATTTCTTTGTGATATCACTCGAGCCTGTTTCTTCTTCTGAATGACGAATTTACGAATCTGAATGGGCCATGTTTCATGCCTCTATTGTTGAGGTGGCAGCACATAGCTGTGGCTAGAAGGTCATTAGTACCTGTCATTGGTGCTTGGCAGTAACTCCTGAACTTGGTGTTGGACACCTGTGGTGAAGGGAGACGTCCAGGTGAAAAAGGAGGCCTATTGGGTCTTTTTGGCCTGTGGGACTGCAGAGGCAGCAGACAGGTATGGGCAGGCCAATTGTGCTGCAGTCCAAGCTGTCGGCAATGCAAAATATCAGGCTAGGGAGGAGTCCCTTAAGAGCCTAGAAAGCAATTATCGGTGGCCTCAAAAAGGTTCTGGACCACCATCTGACACCTCAGGTGAGGGGAGCAGTTCTCCACAAATACCATTTATAGTGGAAGTGGGGAGCTGCTTGACTTGAAAGGGGATGTTGTCAGGAGGTGGAAGGAATACTTCAAGGACCTCATAACTCCTACCAACTCTGTGGAGGAGAAGAAAGACCCTGGGGGTTTGCGTGGGGGTCCACCTATGACTGGAGCTGAGGTCACTGAGGTAGTCAAAAGGCTCCTTGGTAGTCAGGCTCCAGTGTGAATGAAGTCTGCCCTGAATATCTCAGGGCTCTGCATGTTGTAGGACTGTCTTGGCTAACATGTCTGTAACGTTGCGTGGTCATCGGGGGCTGTACATCTGGATTGGTAAACCGGGGTGGTAGCCCAATTTTTAAAAAGGGGGAATGGAAGGTGTGTTCCAATTATCATGTAATCACACTCCTCTGCCTACTCGGGAAACTATGCAGGGTTACTGAAGAGGAGGCTCCGACCAATAGTTGAACCTCAGATTCAGGAGGAATAATGTGGTTTTCATCCTGGCTGCGGCACTCTCAACCAACTCCAGGCATGTCATTGGGTAATTTTAAAATACAGGCAAGCCTCGGTTCTCGAATGCTTTAGATGTCGAACAAATTCGTATTCGACCAAAAATTTCTGATTTTTTTTTTGTTCCGGAAGTTGAACAAAATCCGAAAGCTGAATGTGAAACAAGCCCAAGAAAAGTTGAGAAAAAATGAGAAAAAACAAGACCGAGAGGGAGGGGAAATGCAAGTCCAGAAGTTGTTGAGCTGAAGAGGTGTGACGATAAATCAATTTACTAATAAATCGATCTATTTTCAAACACGATTTTAAAATCGATTTATTTTGTGTTTTTACGATTTTTTATCAATTCATGTAAAGAAACAAAGGATTCACAAAAAGCGAAATATAAAATATGAAATAACGCTGAAATAACATCTTACAATTGTCAATGGGTGCCGCCATTTTCCTCCGTTGCTATGGAAATCTCACAAGGAATGAGACTTTGCAAAAACAAGAATGGCGATTGCTGCTGAATTCGTCAAGTCGGCAGCGGCACACAAAAGCCCAGTTTGGGCTCATTTCTTGCAATCCCGTGACAAGAAACAAGTGTTTGTGCAGACTTTGCGAGATGAAATTCCCTTACCACGGCAACACAACTAATCTGCAGAATCACATTCTACGTCATCACAAGACAATTGACATTGATGTCAAACCAAAAGTTAGCCTACACGGTGAGTCGGTAGCGAAGAGACTTCATGTTGAATCGACGGTTCCGATTCCACTTTCCCACTGCTGTCAAAGTTTGCTCAATCCATTTTGTGCATACCACCCACTTCAGTCCCATATGAGAGAGTTTTTTCAAATGCAGGAGATGTGATCATAGCACAGAGGGCTGCATTAAAGCGGAAATATGTTGGCAGAATGATATTCCTTAAAAAGAACTTCCAGATTTGAATATCAAGTTATCAACCAGTATTATTCAAAACACATTAACACAGTTTAGCAGTAACAGTTTTACAATAATTTATTGTGAAATTGTTATTGCTAAATTAGTTTAATGTTAATTCAATCTGTTTGACTATGTTGACAAATTAGTTAATTTGTATTATGACTGTTTACTGTTAATGTTCATAGTTTAAACATTAGGAAGAAAACATGACCATTGTTCAGAGTCATTTATGATTAAGGATTGGTTCTTTAATATATTTATGCTATTGAGTTGACATTTGAAATATAAATACTCCAGCATGAATGTGAATTGGATTAAAAATTAATATGCATTTGATCTGTGCAAATTCCAAAAGTAAGAACCGAGAAGCAAGTATTTGTTGTTGAATTTTTGCTCTGAATGCAGAAACTGACACTGTAAGTGGTAGATTAAGATTACATTCACAATATGTAACTGGTGGAAAACTGGAAACAAATAAAGGTTATGGTTGTTTATTTTCATGTTTTGATATGTTAATAATTGTAGTTGAATGATGGTATTGAACCACCAGTTCAGACAATTATTACTTTATATATTTGAAGTGCACATTTTACAGAAAATGAAACTAGAATTCACATATGAATCAAATTGAATTGAATTGAATTGAAAGGCAAAAATCGGGACTCGAATTGAATCGTCTCATAACTGAATCATCAAACCTCTATTGAGCTGTATCACCCTGATAAAGCTAAAGCTAGCAGAGCTCATGAGTCACTTCTGTAAGGTTTTGAAAAGAAGTCAGAAACAAGCCACGTTAGAAATGTTCTTCAAGAAAAGAAAGGAACATCCTGAATAAGAGTCATACAGGCCAAAGCAAGTAGCAAAAGAAAAAACACCTTTGGCTGATTCACCTGAAGCTGTTATGGAAGGAGATTCCCCTTCCAAGCAGTAACATTCATCTTCTTCTTCTCTCCCTCTCCAACACTTAAGTATGCGAACTGTTCACCACCACAAAGGTAAAAATTGTTATCTTTATTGTTCTTATGCTTTAAATATACTGTGGTTTTTTTTATTTTAGTGTACTGTATTCAATAAATTTTCACTTAATTTGCGTACCTATGGTATGAGTTACAGTACCATAAACTTCAGTTCAAAAGATGATGGAACAGATTAAGACCATTTACATTATTTGTAAAGGGAAAACTAGATTCAAACAAATCGCTATTCAAACAACCTTCTGGAATGAATTGTGGTAGGAAACCAAGGTTTGCTTGTAAGTGAATCAGTGTGTGGGTGCACAACACCCATGACTGAGGGATTATTGTGCCTGAGAGAGGGAGGGGGTGTCCACCCAATGGTTGGAGCTTTTGCCATTTTTTAGGTTGAAATGGTGCGAGTTGGTGAATATTTACACTTAAAATTCCTTAAAAAAAACAGTGAGCATTATATAGTCATAACCCCTGCCCTGAATAAAAGTGACTTAGCTTACTCAGTAGTTGAAAACTGCAAAGCCATCCTGACACGAGTACGCATTCATGGTATGCCATGGTACGCCAAAAAGAGTACCTTCGCGGGAATTGTGAGCGCCATCATGGAACAATGCGGAAACTATGAGTGAGATGAGTGCCATTGAGGGGCATTGCAGACCCAAAAAATGAAACATGTTCATTAATTTTGTCACGCACTCTTTTGCGTACCTTTCTGCGAACTATAAGGAAACTGTGAGGAAACAGTGAGGGCACGTGTAAATGCCCACCACGTCATACACGTTATATGGTAATTAATGCCACGCAACGTTACACCTGTATCCTCAATGGTGCTCTTGTGTCCTCCATGGTCTTCATTGATTGCTACACATTGTCCAACATTAACTTTTGGCAGACCAGGGAGTGAGTTGTGGACAGAACTGTGTTTCTCACTGTTTCCTCAAAGGTAATCATAGTCTACTCACCTTTTAAGTTTGGGTGAACACTCAAACCACTGTATTCCGCAACACCACGCACCAACGGTTAACCATTCAGCAATGTCCACATTGACTTGCCCTGTATCTTAAAGGGAAGGGTGTTCAGTTGCATGACATTTACATATTCAGAATGCCAGGTAGAGGAAGAAAGTATCAGGTGTGGATTCTAGCTGCTTACATATATATATCAATGTCATGGTCTTTGATTAGTAGTAATGCAGCAGCACCTGCAAGAAAGACACTTTGTTGATTTAATGCCATTTTCTCAGCATCTCTAGAGTTCATCATCTTCACGACTACAAGAATGAATTGTGGATAAATCCAGCTACCCAATATATATATACACTTGTGAGGCGTGACAAGGCATGTCATAAACAGAAGCGCGGTCACCTTTTTAGCGTGATGTGGAGCAAACTTGTCTGGCCATTGAGTGACGGTGAGGAACTTGGAGCACCCAGCACAAACAAGTCGCAAAAATACCACAATGGTGAGGAATCGAGTGGAATGTCGCGGAACATCCTCAATGGTATGAACGAGCAAGCTATGAGCAAAGCTTATTTACAAACTGTTTGACTGACAGGTGATATAAACACAAAATCATTCCGCTATGGTACACATGAATGAGTGACATTGAGGATTTAAAATGCGTACTAGTGTCAGGCTGGCTTAACACAGCCAATCAAATAATCTCACACTAATTTGAAAGTAATTTGAACTTTTTTAAATTGAAAATTTGGCGGATTCTCGTTAAATAAACCTGGTGTACTGAGTGACTGTAGATTATCTCTGAACCTTGCTCTGAGAATGGAGAACATCTAACTTTGAAGTTGCGGCCATTTTGTTTACCCAGAGAACTGTTAATTTTTTCCAACAAAAAAATGGGCAGAGTGCAATATAATATAATATAATATAATATAATATAATATAATACAATATAATATAATATAATATAATATAATATAATACAATATAGTGCAATTTCAATTATTGTGGTTATCTACTGATTTGTTTATTGTATTATTATTATTATTATTATTATTATTATTATTATTATTATTGCTTTTGTTGTTATTATTGCATTGTTTGCTGGGTCTGTGTAAGGTCCTTTTAGATTTTTATGTGTTTATTTGATAGCAGTTTGTGTGTTGTTGATTTGAGCCTTCTTTTCTGTTTGTAACTTGACTCCTTGAACAACCGCACAGGAATTCCTATGTATATAAAAAACACAAATGCTATTAAAAATCCTGACTCCTGAATTCTGAATCCAAGCAAGTGAAGCATGAATTTAATAATCTAGTTACTTTTTACTTCTATACGTGCTTTACGATCAACCATGGGTGTCAGTCTTTTGTGCTGGGGAACTGTAATATCAGGGCCATTGGAGTCAGCTGCTTGTAAGTATACGGGACTTATGCCGTAGGTGCTGTCCTGCTGTCGGGTTTCTTCTCTTCGTCAAAAGAAGAAGAAGAAATTACTGGGAATTTGGTGATTTGATCTTATATATATATATATATATATATATATATATATATATAGCATGCCCTTTAGTCTTGATGTGGTCTATTAACGATTCACATCCTCTGGCACTATATTTCTTTTCATAGTCACACGGAACGCATCTTTTTTTCCCAGCCACATCCAGTTTCCAATAAAACTCTCCGACCATAGTGGTTAAGTCACTTTTATTCTGCAAAATGTTCATAGGTTCCGTCACCAATTCCCAATTCCATTTTATATGACACCCCTCATCCACCTCTCTAGTCCTATTTTCTTCTTTTCTATCAATAATTCTAGCCATTATAAATTCATGAAACTTTCATGTTAAATCTTTTTTTTTTTTTAATGTAGACAATTTACGTGGATGACAAATTTGATCCTCAATACAGAAATTTTAGCAGATCCACGACCAAATAACATGCCTGCAACTTTACATGCTCTACAGGATCCTGGAGGGGGCATGGGAATTTGCCCAATTTATCCACATGTGTTTTGTGGATTTAAAGAAAGCTTTCAACCGTGTCCCTTGGGCTAGCTTGTGGGGCATGCTCCAGGAGTATGGTGTACCAGACCCATTGCTATGGACCATTTGGTCTCTATATCACTGGAGCTAGAGCTAAGTCCATATTGGTAACAACAGGTTGAATTCGTTTCAGGTGGGGGTTGCAGTTCACCTTTGTCACTGATTTAGTTCATAATTTTTAGACAGAATTTCTAGGCTCAGCCGAGGAGTTGAGGGGTTCTGGTTTGGTGGCCACCGGATCTTGTCTCTGCTTCTTGCGGATGATGTTGTCCTTTTGGCATCACCAATCTGAGACCTTCAGCTCTTATTGGAGCAATTTGCAACTGAGTGCGAAGCAACCAGGATAAGAGTGGAATGCACTCTCTGGGTCTGGAATGAGGTCCTGCCACAAGTGGAGGAGTTCAAGTATCTCAGGGTTTTAGTCACGAATAAGGGAAGGATGGAGCGGGAGATCAACAGGCAGATCACTGCCGTAAAGCGGGGCCAATACTGGTCTGTTCAAAGCAAAGCTCTCAATTTACCAATCGATCTATGTTCCAACCCTCACCTATGCTCATGTGATTTGGCTAGTGACTGAAAGAACAAGATCACGGATACAAGTGGCTGAAATTAACTTACTTTGCCAGGTGATGGGCTGTCCCTTAAAGATAGAGTGAGAAGTTCAGCCATCGGGGATGACGTCAGAGTAGAATTGCTGCTTTGCCACATTGAGAGGTGCCAGTTGACATGGTTTGGGCATCTGGATAGAATGTTTCCCAAATGTCTCCATGGTCTGGTGTTTCAGGCATATCCAACCCGGAAGAGGCCCCAGGGTTGACCTAGAACATGCTGGAGGGATTATGTCTCTAGATTGATTTGGGAACACCTCGGTATCTGTCCGGAAGTGATGGAAGAAGTGGTTGGAGAGAGGTACATCTGTACCTCATTGCTTAGATTGCTTCATCTGTGACCCGACCCCAGATTAAGCAGAAGAAGAAGAAGAAGAAGAATGATGAAAGAAAGATGATGATGATGATGATGATGATTCCCTGCATGATCTCAGAGTGTATAATAAATGTATTCTATAACATTATCTCATACAACTACCACACACAAGTGGTTCAGCAGTTCCCTGATTTATTTCTGACTTATGTTTTGTATGCTAAAGCAATACCATCTTGATGAATTCAGATACATTGCCATGTTCAGTTCACAATGATATCCCAGTTAGGTAGTGTTCCACTGCACAGGAAACATTCAAGTTACTACATGTGGGGTGAGGGGGGTGCTCACCTCACTCCCCACAACAACCACGATGATTAGCATGTTTGAGAACATTAACTGATTCTGAAGAATCTCCTGAACAAACAAGCTATGTTTGAAATTTTGGTGCAAAACGTCCTAATGTAATTTTGTGAGAGTGTACACCTAATAGTTACCAACAGCAGAACATCGTCATTTAATAGCAGTACAGCACTATTATATAAGAGAATCTTATTATGTACATATGGTCCGAAATGGTATGGGGTGATATAGAACAGAATTTCAGCAAAATATTATTGACATCATCTTATACAGTATGAGAAGCAATAACTGTTTAATATTACACTTTCGTTATGCCATGCCCAGCAGCATTTTTTGTACACAATGTAAAAATGACCTCTCAAAGACTTCCACGAATAGATAATTCCAGCATAGTGTTTTTAGATATCTGACTGCACCACTAATGCAGTAATTCAATATTCAGCAGCAGATGGGCAGTTAATTTTATGTTGAGACTTGATAATGGATAGAATACTCATAAATCCTGTTACTTTCAAATTCCATGTGCTTGAGTGAGTCTCTGGATGTTGAGTGGTTTTTCCCTGCAATGCACCCTGTGAACTAGTACATGCTGAGATAGCATGACAGCCAAAACTATCAGACAAAGGTATGACAATATCAAAGACATATCCTTAGTGTGATCATAAACGACCTCATGAGGATATAGAGAGACTGTTCTGTAGCTTGTGGCTTTATAGCAAAATGTATATTGTATACTAATAAGAGCATATTTTTATTTTCGAGACAGAGTTGGCTGGAGAATTTTATTGGAGAAAAAGACTTGAAGTGCTATATTCACAGAGAACTTTTAGCTCTCTTAAAAAGCGCATTTAAATTGGCGACTACAATCCAAATTCAGAAAATAGGAGACAGTTACTCATACCTAGATTGAAATCAGATTGGTAAATTCAGGACAACCGTCTCAGGATTTGTCAAATTATATAGATGTTTTTCCACCAAAAACAACTTGCTTAACATGAAAAAATACTTTACAGGCACAATGTTGTTCTAAATTGTAATAAACATATGTACTAGAGAGTACACACACACACACACACACACACACACACACACACACACACACACACACACATATATATATATAAAATGCAGCCGTGATGGGGGGGGGGGGGGGGGCCTCCCTCACGTGGATCCCAAGCCCGGATAAATGTAGAGGGTTGCGTCAAGAAGGGCATCCGGCGTAAAACAAATGCCAAATAAAATATGCGAGTCACAACAAAGAATTTCATACCGGGTCAGTCGAGGCCCGGGTTAACAACGACCACCATCAGTGCTGTGAACCAACCTGTTGGTCAAAGAAGGAGAGGCGGGAGGCATGTCCATAGGCAGAGAGAGAAGAGGAAAGGTATGAGTCTAGGCCTGAAAGTAGGGACTTTGAATGTTGGAACTTTGGCAGGAAAAGGTAGAGAGCCGGCTGACATGATGCACATAAGGAAGGTGGACATACTGTGTGTTCAGGAGACCAGGTGGAAAGGTAGCAAGGCTAGAAGCTTAGGAGCAGGGTTTAAGCTGTTTTTTGTGTGGATGGGAAGAGAAATGGAGTAGGAGTCATCTTGAAGGAGGAGTTTGTCAGGAATGTTCTAGAAGTGAAAAGAGTGCCAGACAGAGTGGCGAGTCTCAAGTTCGAAATTGAAGGTGTGATGTTCAATGTTGTTGGTGCTTATGCCCCACAGGCAGGATGTGAGCTAGAACAGAAGGAGAGATTCTGGAGTGAGTTAGATGAAGTGATGCAGAGTACCCCCAGAGATGAAAGAGTGGTCATTGGGGCAGACTTCAATGGACATGTTGGTGCAGGAAACAGAGGGGACAAGGAAGTGATGGGCAGGTTTGGTATCCGGGACAGGAACACAGAAGGACAGATGTTGATCGATTTTGCAAAAAGCATGGAAATGGCTGTGGTAAATACTTTCTTCCAGAAGAGACAGGAGCATAGGGTGACTCATAAAAGCAGAGGTAGGAGCACACAGGTAGACTACATCTTGTGTAGGCGATGTAAGTTGAAGGAAGTCAGTTACTGCAAAGTAGTAGTGGGTGAGAGTGTTGCCAAACAGCATAGGATGGTGGTGTGCAGGATGACACTGATGGTGAGGAAGGTGAAAAGGGCAAAGGCAGAGCAGAAGACAAAGTGGTGGAAGCTGAAAAAGGAAGAGTGTCATGTTGTCTTCAAGGAGGAGTTGAAACTGGCTTTGGGTGGTCAGGAAGTGCTTCCAGATGACTGGACAACTACAGCTAATGTGATCAGGGAGACAGGTAGGAGAGTACTTGGTGTGTCCTCTGGAAGAAAAGTAGATAAGGAGACTTGGTGGTGGAATGAGGAAGTACAGGAGTGTGTACAAAGGAACAGGTTAGCTAAGAAAAAGTGGGACATAGAGAGGACTAAAGAGAGTAAACAGGAGTACAGGGAGACACAACGTAAGGTGAAGGTAGCGTTGTCAAAGGCCAAACAGAGGGCGTATGATGATTTGTATGCTCGGTTAAAAAGTAAAGAGGGAGAAAATGATTTATACAGGTTGGCACAGCAGAGAAATAGAGATGGAAAGGACGTGCAGCAAGTTAGAGTGGTTAAGGACAGAGAGGGAAATGTATTGACTGATGACAGAAGTGTGCTGGGAAGATGGAAAGAGTACTTTGATAAGCTGATGAATGAGGAAAATGAGAGAGAAAAAAGAGTAGAAGCGGTGACCATTGAGGACTAGGGAGTAGCAAAGATTAGTAAGGGTGAAGTGAGGAGGGCATTGAAGAGGATGAAGAATGGAAAGGCAGTTGGTCCTGATGACATACCGATGGAGGTATGGAAGTGACTTGGAGAGGTAGCAGTAGATTTTCTGACAAGAACATCCAGCAAGGTCTTAGAGAGTGAGAGGATGCCAGAGGAATGGAGGAGAAGTGTGATGGTGCCCATTTTTAAGAACAAGAGAGACGTGCAGAGTTGTGAAAACTACAGAGGGTTAAAGTTGATGAGCCATATGATGAAGTTATGGGAAAGAATAGTGGAAGATAGACTAAGGGCAGAGGTCAGCATTTGAGAACAATAGTTTAGTTTCATGCCAAGAAGGAGCACCACAGATGCAGTGTTTGCCTTGAGGATGTTAATAGTGAAGTACAGAGAAGGTCAGAAGGAGCTGCATTGTGCCTTTGTGGATCTGGAGAAAGCATATGACAGGATGCCGAAAGAGGAACTGTGGTATTGCATGAGGAAGTCTGGAGTGGCAGAGGAGTATATTCGAGTGGTGCAGGACATGTATGAGAGATGTAAGATAGTGGTTAGGTGTGCTGTTGATGTGACAGAAGAGTTCAAGGTGGAGGTGGGACTGCATCAAGGGTCAGCTCTCAGCCCCTTCTTGTTTGCTATGGTGATGGACAGGCTGACAGACGAGGTTAGACAAGATTCCCCATGGCCTATGATGTTTGCAGATCACATTGTGATCTGAAGTGAGAGCAGAGAACAAGTGCAGGAAATCTAGAGAGATGGAGGTATGCCCTGGAAAGGAGGGGCATGAAGGTTAGCCTCAGTAAGACAGAATACATGTGTATGAATGACAAAGACCCTAGAGGAACTGTGAGGTTACAGAGTGCAGAGAAAAGGAAGGTGGAGGATTTTAAGTACTTAGGCTCAACAATCCGGAGCAATGGAGAGTGTGGAAAAGAGATGAAGAAGCATGTGCAGGCAGGTTGGAATGGTAGGAGAAAAGTGTCCGGTGTGATGTGTGATAGGAGGGTATCGGCAAGAATGAAAGGAAAAGTGTTCAAGACAGTGTTGAGGCCAGCGATGTTGTATGGTTTAGAAACAGTGGCCCTGGGGAAAAGACAGGACGCAGAGCTGGAGGTAGCAGAGATGAAAATGCTGAGGTTCTCTTTGGGAGTATCGAGGATGGATAGGATCAGGAATGAGTACATCAGAGGGACAGCACATGTAAGACGTTTTGGAGACAAACTCAGAGAGGCTAGTTTGAGATGGTTTGGACATGTACAGAGGAGGGATAGTGAGTATATTGGTAGTAGGATGCTGAGGTTGGAACTACCAGGCAGAAGACCTAGAGGAAGACTAAAGAGACGATTCATGTATGTGGTGAAGGAGGACATAAAGGCAGTTGGTGTAAGAGAAGAAGGCGCAGAGGATAGGGTGAGATGGAGGCAGATGATTCGCTGTGGCGACCTCTGAAGGGAACAGCCGAAAAGAAAAGAAGATGTAATATTATGTATCTATTACATGCGCTACAATAGGCTTCTTAAACACATTCTATTGACAGTATATATGTGTGTGTGTGTGTGTGTGTGTGTGTGTGTGTGTGTGTGTGTGTGTGTGTGTGTGTATGTTGTATGTATAAAACACATGCAGGTACTTCAAGATTCAAGATTTTTAATCACCATTTGTGCTTTTACACACATTGGGACTCTTGTGCGGTTGTTCAAAGAGTCAAGTTACAAAACGAAGGAAGGCCCAAATCAACAAAAACACATTAATAGTTAAAAATGCTTATCACAGACCCATTAGAGCGAGGCATTGCATTATTTGTGAGATGCTCCATCAAATGTAGGAACTTGTCGCAAGTGATGTATGGTGCTTGTGAGACAAACAGTGGTTTATCCGGACTTCCGAGCTTTCAAGTCAGCAAGTGAAGGTTGAGTATTAAACAAGTATATATACTGTATGTAGTTATACATTTCCAAAAGAAATGGAAACACATTTTCGGACATGAGTACACTTCAAATATTCAATATTCAAAATACCCTTCTGAAAAAATTAATTTATTAAATAAATGACCAGCTTTCTTTGAAAGTCATCTTGAGAGCACAATTAGGATTGAATCTGGCTTTAATCACATAGCCTATCATTTGCATGTTAGAACATTAAAAATTAATTGTATCAAGTAAAGAAGAGAAAATAATTTCAAACAGAAATGACATGATGGACATCACTCATACAAATAATGACATATTCTATTGATTACATATATGAAAACAATCATCAACCTAATCATATCAGACTACTTCTGGAAACGTTAGCATTACATTTTCATGTACAGTGGTACCTCACCTTACGATAGTCCCAGCAAACGAAAAAGCCAGGTTTCGAAAAACATTTTCCAAAAATTTTTGTCTGTGTACGAAACAAGTTTTCCTCACATGCCAAACGTGCCATTCAAACACTCAAACATGCAATTCAAACATTAAACTGCACCATTCAAACATTCAAACTTTTGTTTGAAAAAAATTTAACTGCTCTCCCATTGACTATCTTCCAGCGTCCCGCCCCACTGGCCTCCCATTGGCTAGGAAGGATGACGCAGCTCCCTCCCATTGGCTATCTCCCAACATCCCGTCCCGCTGGCCTGAGCAGCAACTTGTTCATGAGTTTTTCAAGTGTACTCATTGCAATTTTAATTTCTGGCTCAGGCTTTTAACCTTGCATAAACATTAGTAAGATTATAACTCTGCTAAGAAGACATGTCAACACAAAGCAAGTACCTGAAAATGTATGCTTTTATAATATTTGAAGGGTTGTATTGGGGGACTTGGAACGAATCATGCGTTTTACATGTAAAATGTGGTTCTACTTATGAAAAATCCAGGTTATGAAAAAGGCTCTGGACCGGATTAATTTCGTGAGGTGAGATACCACTGTACTAATGTCATGATTTATGTGAGTAAAGTCTACATGTGAGAAGAAAATGCACACATTTTTACACTATATGGACAAACATTTGTGGACACACACATATGTACTTGCTGAGCATCCCATTTCAATTTTAACCTCAATTGTGAGTATAACATATCGTATCCAATATTCTGAAAAGGCTTTCTGCTAGCTTTTCAAACATGGTTATGAGGATTTGTGCTCATTCAGCCTCAAGAGCATTAGTGAGGTCATACTGCATTTCCTTGATGATATAATGTCGTAAACTAAAATGGTATGCTTAAAAAATGTTGGATATATAGTTGGATATTAATAACCTTTTGGGAAATGTATACTACAGTGGTACCTTGACTTATGAATTCAATCCGTTCCAAAGGCAAGCTTGTAAGCCAAAAAGGTCGTTCGATAAAACAATTATTCCCATAAGAAATAACAGAAAACCAATGAATCTGTTCCAACCCCCTCCCAAACTCATATAACCCGCCACAAACTCATATATTTGGCCGACTATACTAAAGGTAAGTGGGGCCGGTGGTGTAGTGGTTAGGGTGCTGTGCTCAAAATCAGGAGGTTGTGAGTTCGAATCCCACTGAGACCCTCACTGTGCTAAGACCCCTGGGCAAGGTCTCAACCACAAGTGTGCCTCGGTTCACCCAGCAGTATAAATGGGTACCAGTAACCTGCGATGGAATAGCGTCCCATCCAGGGGGAGTTGAACTCCTGGTCGCTTCACGCTATGGAAACCGGGGATAAGCACTGGCCTGCTGAGCCACGAGGCTAAGCCACTAGGCTCGGGTGTAAAAACCCAACAGACTTACTCCCAACCATACTAAAGATAAACATAAAGATAATAAATATTTCATAATAATAATTACATTAACATTAATAATAATTAATGATAAATTATAATAAAACAAGAATAAACAAGAGGTCAACTAACCCTTGCGATCTCCGACTGCGGCGAAGATGTCACATGGGCAGGCATGAGGTGGTGCATAACAGAGGAGGATGAGAATTTTGTGCATGTGCACACTATGAATGTCATTGAGGCTCACGGTGAGCTCCCACAAGGCCAGTGCCTCTCAAATATTGGGGAGGTGTGATGCAGGGGGGCACTTATAACCCTTGGGAACATGCTTTTTTGCCCTACTGTACTAGAATTAAGTGTAATTGCGCATCTTCTACAGCGACGTTCTCATTGCAGTCCTTATGGTGTAGGTAAAACACAATGAGAAAACAATATGAAGTGCAGTAAACACTATATATAGTCGTGCACGGGACACTGGAGAGGCAGGAAATGTTTTTTCTTCCTATAAGGGGCATCACAGAAAATAATTGAGAAGCACTGCACAAAGCGTTTTTGGAGCACAGAGGAATACATGTGGAAGAATATGAGACTAATCAGCTCAGAAAAGCCATTTCCCTAGCAGGGCTCGTAAATCAAAATTTTGCTCTTTGGCTAAGGCAGATTTTTGGTGGGATCGAAGCACTATCATGGAAAAGACATTATAAAAGACACTCATGAGTCAAGTTGCCACAGTATATGTATATTTGTTTCCAAAAAAAAAGACGTCATCTCTGTGATCTTTGTGTTTACACTGTTTTGTGGACTTTTGTGACCCGAAGCAAATATGGTTGGTCAGATGCGTAAGCCTACGAGCATGGGTGCAAGTCTCATACACAGAGATGAACTAGCTATCTGCTCGGATCGGCACAAGCTACCATACATACTCAGTTGAGCAAAGAGAGTTGTAAAATATGAAAATACGAATCCAGGAAACAGAGAAATCTCTGCTCTGCTGGTGATTCACATCAGTGCAGGCTGAGTACTAAACAAGCCCTTACTCACTTGAAAGCCGGAAGTCCTCATAACCCACTCTTTCTTTCAAGCAAATAAACTACCTTCAGCAAGTGCACTACATTCGGTATTGAGCACCTCACATATTGTGAGCGTTTATTGGCTGTTTTAAGCTTCATGTAAAGTGATTCGGCTCAGCTTCATGCCATGTGACCATCCGTCGACCATCAGAACTATTTACAAGCAGAAAGATTTCATCATAGAGAATGTTAAAGGTTATATTTGATACTGTATTAGATGAGTGAATTAGAATAAACTTTAAAAATTTGAAATTATTTTGCTTCAATTTAATTTATTTGAAATTAATGTTGATCTTCTTCTTCTTCTTTTCCTTTTGGCTGTTCCCTTCAGGGGTCACCACAGCAAATCATCCACCTCCATCTCACCCTATTCTCTGCATCTTCTACTCTTACTCCAACTACCTTCATGTCCTCCTTCACTACATCCATAAATCTCTCAGCCTTCTACCTGGTAGTTCCAACCTCAGCATCCTACTACCAATATACTCACTATCCCTCCTCTGTACATGTCCAAACCATCTCAATCTAGTCTCTCTGACTGTCTCCAAAACCTCTAACATGTGGTGTCCCTCTGATGTACTCATTCCTGATCCTATCCATCCTCGTTACTCCCAAAGAGAACCTCAACATTTTAATTTCTGCTCCCTCCAGCATTTAAAGTCCCTACTCTCAGTCTTAAACTCATGCTTTTCCTCTTCTCTCTCGGATGCCCTTCCTGTCACAACTCTTTTTAGCAAGGGACAGAAACACGCTGATGACTTTGCAGCCTACTCTTTACGAAAGTCAGCAATGGTTCTTTTACATGCCTCTCACCATAGACAGTGAGAGACATGGCCTGCCTTGGATAACCCAGTTAGATGCACTTGGGGGGGACGACAGTGACAACCTTGTGGAGAGTGGGACTCGAACCCCCAACCTTTGGATCAGCGATTCAGCGCCCTATACCACTAGACCATCACTGCCCCATTCGCACTCATTCACACACATGTATTCTGACTTATTGAGGCTAACCTTCATTCCGCTCCTTTCCAGGGCATACCTCCACCTCTCTAGATCTTCCTCAATTTGTTCTCTGCTCTCACTCCATATCACAATGTCATCTGTAAACATCATAGGCCATAGGGATTCTTGACTAATCTCATTTTCCTCATTCATCAGCTCTTTAAAGTACTCTTTCCATCTTCCCAGCACAGTTCTGACATCAGTCAATACATTTCCCTCTCTGTCCTTAATCACTCTAATTTGCTGCATGTCCTTCCCGTCTCTATTTCTCTGCTGTGCCAACCTGTATAAATCGTTTTCTCCCTCCTTACTGTCCAACCTAGCATACAAGTCATCATATGCCCTCTGTTTGACCTTTGACATCGATAAATTTGCCTTATACTGTGTCTCCCTGTACTCCTGTTTACGCTCTTCAGTCCTCACAATCTCCTCTGCTTTTTAGCTAACCTCTTCCTTTGTACACACTCCTGCACTTCCTCATTCCACCACCAAGTCTCCTTATCTACTTTTCTTCTAGAGGACACACCAAGTACTCTCCTACCAGTCTCCCTGATCACATTAGCTGTGGTTATCCAGTCATCTGGAAGCACTTCCTGACCATCCAAAGCCATTTTCAACTCCTCCTTGAAGACAACACGACACTCTTCCTTTTTCAGCTTCCACCACTTTGTCTTCTGCACTGCCTTTGCCTTCTTCACCTTCCTCACCATCAGTGTCATCCTGCACACCACCATCCTATGCTATTTGGCAACACTCTCACCAACTACTACTTTGCAGTCACTGACTTCCTTCAACTTACATCATCTACACAAGATGTAGTCTACTTGTGTGCTCCTACCTCTGCTTTTATAAGTCACCCTATCCTCTTGTCTCTTCTGAAAGAAAGTATTCACCACAGCCATTTCCAGGCTTTTTGCAAAATCGATCAACATCTGTCCTTCTGTGTTCCTGTCCTGGATACCAAATCTGCCCATAATTTCCTCGTCCCCTCGTTTTCCTGCACCAACATGTCCATTGAAGTCTGCACGTAACTGTCTGTGAAAATACCGGTTATGTGCAATAAAAAGCCCATGCACTTTAATCAACCACATCTACCCCACTGACGGTGAACCATATCAACCCATCTTCTCTGCCCTCAGATACATATACACTTGAATATAGGCCAGTCTACAAAGTTGTTCCCTTCTTTTCTTTTATTGTTTATTAATTTATACTATTTATGTATCTATTTATTTATTTACTTATATAATATATATGTATGTGTGTATGTTTGTAGATGTATCTATTTTTGCACCCCCTACTGATGGTACCTCAAGAGCCTGTAACAGTGAATTTCTCCATTGTAGGATTAATAAAGTTGTATCTTATCTTATCTTATCTTATCTTATCTTATCTTATCTTATCTTATCTTATCAATGACCACTCTTTCACCTCTGGGGGTACTTCATCTAACTCACTCCAGAATCTCTCCTTCTGTTCTAACTCACATCCTGCCTGTGGGGCATAAGCACTAACAACATTGCACATCACACCTTCATTATCTAACTAGAGACTCATCACTCTCTCTGACACTCTTTTCACTTTTAGAACATCTTGGCAAATACCTCCTTCAAGATGACTCCTACTCCATTTCTCTTCCCATCCACACCATGATAAAACAGCTTAAACCCTGCTCCTAAGTTTCTAGCCTTGCTACCTTTTTACTCGGTCTCCTGAACACAAGTATGTCCACGTTCCTCCTCTACATCATGTCAGCCAGCTCTCTACCTTTTCCTGTCATAGTTACAACATTCAAAGTCCTTAATCTCAGTCCCAGACTCATGCCTTTCCTCTTCTCTCTCCGCTTATGGACATGCCTCCTGCCTCTCCTTCTTCGGCCAACAGTAGCCCAGTTTCCACCAGCACCCTCTTGATTAACAGCACTGATGGCAGCTGTTGTTAACCCGGTTCTCTATGATTTCTCCCGGTTTTCATGATTTGCATGTGAAAAGATGGCATAAGTTTTATGCTGGATGTCCTTCCTGACGCAACCCTCTGCATTTATCCGGTCTTAGGACTGGCGTGAGGATTAACACTGGCTTGCCCCCCCCCCCTCCCCCACGGCTTTCAATCAGTGTGTATTCTTATTTTTTTTTGTCAACAAACATGTGCGTTTGTGATTTTGTGTATCCTTATTTTACACTGTATAAATACATCTGGGTTAAACTCCATGAAAAACAGATATACGCATAGAGAAGGATATTGCTTGTAAACTTCAAACTGAAAACAAAGAGCTGAAATAACTATGTAAATAAAACTAATCAAGGAACATCTGTAATTGAACTAGTTCATGGCAGCCATAATTTCATGCAGGAATTATGAGAAATGGAGTCTTAAATGGGGAAACAGTCTCGATTGTAAATGTGACAGTAGAATCACATCATCATCATCAACAACAACAACAGCAACAACAACAACAAGATACAGGTTAATAATGTTTACTTTCTCAAAGTATAAAGTATAGCAGATGTGAAAAACAAGTTGGTAAGCATCTCAAGGATAGCTCAAATGATATTCAGTATTCAGTACATTACAGTACACAGCAGTATGTAACCTGAAAGTCCCTAATTCCTCTATAGCAGCTAACAATGGTGGGTGTTTTATGATAACAATTTATTTATTGTTTTCCCCTGCTTCCATCAATTTAATTTCTTAGCATTGGCATTAACCCTTCTATTTCGTTTAGACTTGTCATCTCAAGACTAGATTACTGCAACTCACTCCTGACAGGTCTATCTTTGAGCCCTATGTGACCTCTGCAAATGATCCGGAATGCAGCTTTTGTTTCAATCTTACCAAGTTTTCCCACACCACTCCACTGCTACAATCTCTCCACTGTCTTCCTGTAGCTGCTCGCATTCAATTTAAAACACTAATGCTCACCTACAATGCCAAAAATGGACCTGTAGCTTTTTACCTCAAAGCACTTATGACACCTCACACTGCACCGCATTCTCTCAGATCCTCTAGCTCTGAGAGACTGACCCTGCCCTCTACCAAGGAACAAAGGAAAATGCATCTAAACGCTTCTCTTTTCTGGCTCCAAGGTGATGAAATGAACTTTCTCTGAATATCTGGACAGGTGAGTCACTGGGTATCTTCAAACGATGGCTGAAAACTTACCTTTTTTCAACATTACTTAGATTAAGCACTATGCTGTATACACACACACACACACACACACACACACAGACACACACACACACACACACACACACACACACACACACACACACACACACACACACACACAAAAACACCCACAAAACCAACATTAGAGTTTGGCTGACTGTATATTTAGTCTGTTCAAACAAACCAGTGCGAGAATATATTCACTGATAGAGAGTTTAGAGCATTTCTGTAGGTCACTCTGGATAAGACCGTCTGCTAAATGTTGTAAATGTAAATGTAAAGAATTTGACAAGTTCTGTATTTACAAAGGTATCTCTCTAGGTAATATCCCCATTTCATTGTAGCTCGGCAGACTCACAGAAGCAAAAATTTAGTCATCCTCCAACGTTCCTCAGTCATTTCCTCATCTTCTGTGTCCTTCTGTATGATTCTGAATGTGTTCCTCCGCTTCTGGCAGACCAAAATCTTCCTGAACATGCTTTTGAACATGTTCAAAAGCAGGTTCACAGAAAAATCTTCCGACAGTGTTCCCTTTGGTTCCGCAGTCCTTCCGCAAACATTCCATCATTTCGGCAAACGTTCCGCAATATTTCTACTATTTATACTCCTTTTTATATTTTTACTTTTAATATTTCTAATATTTATACTCCTCCTTGAAGACAACACGACACTCTTCCTTTTTCAGCTTCCACCACTTTGTCTTCTGCTCTGCCTTTGCCTTCTTGACCTTCCTCACCATCAGTGTCATCCTGCACACCACCATCCTATGCTGTTTGGCAACACTCTCACCAACTACTACTTTGCAGTCACTGACTTCCTTCAAATTACATCATCTACACAAGATGTAGTCTACCTGTGTGCTCCTACCTTCGATTTTATAAGTCACCCTATGCTCCTGTCTCTTCTGGAAGAAAGTACTCACCACAGCCATTTCCATGCTTTTTGCAAAATCAATCAACATCTGTCCTTCTGTGTTCCTGTCCTGGATACCAAACCTGCCCATCATTTCCTCGTCCCCTCTGTTACCTGCACCAATATGTACATAAACCCTGCTCCTAAGCTTCTAGCCTCCTCAGCCAGCTCTCTACCTTTTCCTGTCATAGTTCCAACATTCAAAGTCCCTATTTTCAGTCCTAGACTCATGCCTTTTCTCTTCTCTCTCTGCCTACGGACACGCCTCCCGCCTCTCCTTCTTTGACGTCTTCGACCAACAGTGGTCCAATTTCCACTAGCACCCTGTTGGTTAACAGCACAGATGGCACTCGTTGTTAACCCGGGCCTCGACCGATCTGGTATGAATTTTTTTGTTGTGACTCGCATTTTTTATTTGGCATTTGTTTTACGACGGATGCCCTTCCTGACACAACCCTCTGCATTTATCCAGGCTTGGGACCGGCATGAGGGAGAGACACTGGCTTGTGCCCCTCCCTCACGGCTGCATTTTATTGAAGGTGCAAAAAAAAGGAACATATTGGCATTATTGATATTAAACATATTAACATATGTTAATTTTTTTAATTTATTGTAAATTATAAACATATTCTACATTAGAAGCATGTGATAAATTCTAAACATACATTATAAACATATAATAAATTATTAACATATTGTAAATTATAAACATATGTTACATTTTAAATTTATTGTGCATTATAAACATATTGTAAAATATAAACATATAGTGCTGTATAAACAATAGTGTAAATTATAAACATATAGTACACTATAGACATATTGTAAATTATAAACATATTGTAAATTACAAAAATATGTTACATTTTAAATTTATTGTACATTGTAAACACATTATAAATTATAAATATATAGTAATTTATAAACATCTTGTAAAATTTTAAATTTATATCAAATTATAAACATGTAAATTATAAACATATTGACATATTGATATTAAAAATTTAAAAAGTCTTTAATTCAAACAAGAGTCAACAACAACATACAATTATCTCAACAACAAAAGATACCAGCATATAATATGGTAGTTCAATTAAATTACCCATTGTTCATTTTTTGTAGTCTGGAATGATTTGTTGAAGGTGCAAATAATAGGAACATGTTGGCAGAATTAGCTTCCTTAATCGAACCACATATTTATAGGTGGAATGAGGAGCCAATCCTTTGATCTTTGCCGATCATTCCACGTTGAAACGTGGTTACGCCGGGTATTCCTCAGTCATTCCTCAGTCATTCTGTGTTGAACATAAACACTCCGCCTTCATTCCGCATGTTCCACAATCATTCTGTAGGTCTAAAATGGAGTAGTGCCGTAGTCGTTCCTCGAGTGTTCCGTGCTTTCTGTGAACGTTCCGTGAATTATCTGAAGGTCTTGCTTTGCAATCCGTACTAGTTCCAAAGGTAATCCGTGCACTTTTACGCATGTATTCCAACATTGTATGCGGTCTTTCCGTGTCTGCTCTGCACATTCCATGAACGTTCCGAAGGTGTTGCGAAGGTACAATTTTTCCATAGGTTTTTGACCCATTTTCCTTGTAAAAATGCCGAAGCTACTCAGTAGAGTGCGTTCCGTGCCTTTCTGCCACAATTATTCCATTCCCCACTCCAGTGAAATGGGGGCATAAGTTTAATTTCTATCTCAATTTATTAATTTCTATTTCTATTAACTTCTGTGTGTGTGTGGGTGTGGGTGTGTGTGTGTGTGTGTGTGTGTGTGTGTGTGTGTGTGTGTATACAGCACAGTGCTAATCTAAGTATCTAAGCACTGTCCGAAAAGGTGCATTTTTAGCAATCGTTTAAAGTAGAACCTAACCCCCATTTTCTTTTCCTTTCCTTTTTTTTGAAAATTATAGTTTGCTATTTTGCAGTGGGTTTGCATTGAAGATGTTACCATGACAACCTCTCAATAGTCAGTCACTGTTGAGGTTCAGTGATAAAAAAAAAAAAATGCCATCCTTGGCAATGATGGAATTATTAATTAAACTGTGGTGACAGCATTTGTTTGATGGATGAAACTCATGGAATCATCTTCACTGTAATTTCAGAATTGCAATTTTCATGGGGTCAAATAGCAGAGAGATGTTTCAACTTTGATCAAGGTAAAGTAACTATAATTGTTTAAAAACTCCTACAACTGATAGAATTCACTTTAAAGCTTGCGCTTGTCATGAGAGACATACATTTAGAACAGGTTGTAATTTAGACCTGGGATTAACATTGCGATAGACTCTTTGAACATGAGGAGTATTCAGAACTACCAATATTAGTTGTAAGTTCAGAACTTGGGCATACTGGAGTCATGATTAGTATGTCTGCCTGACAGTAAGAAGGTCCTGGGTTCAATTCCCGAGCTGGGGCGTTTCTGTGTGGAGGTTGCATGGTCTCCCTGGGTTTGCATTAGTTTCCTCTGAGTACTCTGGTTTTCTCTCACAGTCATTTACATGCAATTATGCTAATTTGCTCTACCATATTACATATTACCCATAGCTGTGAGTGTGAATGGTTGTCTGTGGGTGTGTTAGCCCTGCGAATGTCTGGCAAGCTCTTTAGGGTGTTCCCTGTCTTTGCATAGGAACCGTAACAGGATTAAATGGTTTGACAAAAGAATGAATGCATGAATAAATAATAATAATAATAATAATAATAATTATTATTATTATTATTATTATTATTATTATATGGGTAGGACAAGATCCCAAATACTGAAATAGTGGCTGAAATAAGCTTACTTTCTCAAGAAGGCTCTCCCTCTGAGATAGAGTGAGAAATCCGGTCATCTGGGAAGTGCTCAGAGTAGAACCGCTGCCCTTCATGTTGAGAGGAGCCAGTTGAGGTGGTTTAGGCATCTGATTAGAATGCCTCTTGAATGCATTCAGTATTTGGGGCATGTCCAACCTTGAAGAGAACCCAGAACACACTGGAGGAACCATTTCTCTCATCACATCAGGAAATGTCTCAGATTCTCTGGAAGAGGTGGAGGAAGTGGCTGAGGAGAGGGACGTCTGGATCTCACTGCTTAGGCTGCTGCCCCTGCAACCCAACTCCAAATCAAGCAGTTAAAAAAAGAGATGTTCATATAATAATAATAATAATAATAATAATAATATTTTCTGTCCCTTTTCACAGTAATGTGATTGACAAGATTCAGAAGAAGCATGCAAAATATGCGGAACTCGCCTTTGAAATGTCTTGCTTGTATCCAAAGTAAAAAGTCGTCCGACTCCCCATTGTTCTTGGCGCCCTCAGTTTGGTATCTCATGATCTATTAACACAGATCAAGAGTGTGCCTGGGTTTGCTACCTGACAATCTGGGCAATGCAGAAGGCTGCATTGTTGGGGAGTCTCCATATTCTTCGGAAAGTTCTGGGTGGGTTTGACTAGGCAGTGCTTCCTGGGAGAAGTCCCATTCGCTGTCTGGGCTGCGTGTAGAGAGGGTGAGGGCTTTGAGATGATGATGAGCCTAAACAGCCTGAATGTGCCAGGATCACCCGATCCCTCGCTGCTGCATATAAATCTTTACTGTAAATAAAAATATAAATATTAATGCTAATACATACCTTAAGACTCCTTGTAAATGCAGTCCCAAATATCGTCTTTATATCAGTGTCCGTACATTGAAAGTGGTAGAATGAGTTTTTGTTTTTGGTAAACAACAACAAAACAATCAAGGGACCCAATGACTCAGTAGTTAGCAATGTTGCCTACCAGCAAATCTCAGCCAAGGACATTTCTGTGTGGGGTTGTTTGTGCTTATATGAGTTTTCTCCAGATACACTGGTTTATTTCTATCATCAATCGACATGCATGTTAGATCAAATGGAAACCCAAAATTGTCTTAGCTTTCACCCTCTGCAGAATTGGCAACATGTTCAGTGTTCCCTCCATTCTCAAAGTCACCTGGGATTGGCGGTGGCACCCTCTCAGATAAGCAGTATATGTTCGACACCCCACCACCACACACACACACACACACACACACACACACACACACACAAACACACACTTTTTCCAAAATTGTGAGAACAAATTTAAATGTTTTCTCTTTTTTTCTGAATATAAAATGTAGCATTTGGAAATTCATGGGGGAAAAAACGTTGCAATCAACTTTTGTGTGTATGTCAAAAGTCAGAAAAGTTACATTCACGCATTATGCACATTGTGTAAATCTATTATTCATCAACACTCTCTAGTGGCAAAGACAACAGAGGGGCATTCACTGCACATGATGTTAAACAGTTCATGGCCCTATCACATACACATCAGTGGCTTTACACAACACCACCGTTGTCACTTTGACCCTTGCCAAGTGACCTCATCTTCCTTCACAGCTTGTCAAATCTCCTTACACCATTCCATCCCAACTAACTTTGCAATTCAATGAACAACTGCAAATGAGGATAAAAGAAGTGGTGCTTTAATCTGTAAGACACATGTGGGGAGGAATGTTTATGGATGAAATATTTTAATTTATACCTATATTTTTCCTCTCAGCAGTTTTCAGCTGGTCTAATTAATGTTCTAAAGTCTGAGGATCTGCTATGTTTATAGCAAGTTGGAGGCTTCCATGAAACGCATAAGCTATAATTCACATTTTCCATTCCACATCAGGCCCAGATTCTCACAATGATCACATATAGTGGAGGGAGATCATCTTTCTGTGTAGCTCACTCATGTCAAAACACAGAGCATATGTCGGAGCTGATGCTTACATTTGTGGTCGGATATTGAACACATGTAATAAAGAGCAAGGATGTACAGCATGTGGAGAAGATGAGGAAGAGGAAAAAAGGCCAAAGTGGTGTGTGTACAAAGGTAAGTGTCAGCATGTAGCACATTGTGTGGACTCCCAGCTTGAGGTAATCAATTTCTGATTCCACAGATGGCAGTAATTGGGTACATTAGACTCTAATGTAGTAATTGCTAAAAAAAGTATTTTTAAACAGTTCTTTTATTGCAATATCATGAATTAGTCTTAACTATGTTTTAATGCATAAATTAAACTGTTGACATTATGAAGAACTACCCATTAGTGAATTTCCATCAAGCTTATTTCAGTAGAAAAACTGATAAAACAAATCTTGTTAGAATAATAATCTTTTGACAGCAAGTATAAGGGCCACGTCTGCCTCACAGCAAATAGGTCCTGGGTTTGAGTCCCTGGCTGGGGTGTTACTACGTAGCGTTTCCATTGGTTTCCTCTAGGTACTAGTTTCCTCCCACCGTTTAAAGACATGCACATTTTAATTGGTTCTTCCAAACTGCCTCTGAGTGTGAGCAGTGTGTGTGTGTGTGTGTGTGTGCATGCTCTCTGATTATCCGGCGAGCTGCTCAGGGTGCATTCTTTCATCATCCAGTGTAGGCTGAAACAGGCTATAGACTCCTCACGGCCATAATATAGAAAAAAGCGGTTTGGAAAATGAGTAAGTGAATGAGTAGGTATAATAAAATTTAAAAGACCTGCAAGTGTTATAATGTTATTATTGTTGGTGAATCTCATGTATGTCTTCGATAAGCCTCTACAGTAGTAGGATTAAAAAAAACAAAATAAATCAAATAAAACAATAAGAAAATTGAGTCAGCAGCATTATATTCTACACTTCATCCAGGCACTTTCCATTTTCTTGTGCACTTGTATTTTTATGTGCATTGGTGTAGGTAATTTCATACAGAATACAGAAGATTCTTCTGTAATCACCTGAAGAGAGAGGATGGTTTCACCACCCCTCGAAACAGATCTGTAGTGATAAATGGAGTTTCAATAGAAAGTCTTTGTCCTGTCCTTTTATTTTTGTTTATTTGCTCTACCAAAAAGTATTGAGCACGCTCCTACGGAAGGATCTACTCAGAAAATCCTATACATATATATATATATATATATATATATATATATATATATATATATATATATATATATATATACAGTAAAACCTCCGCTGACGAACGCTTAAGCTCCCGACCTTTTCGCCTCAAGAACATTAAATTTGCGAGCATATTGTCTCTGCTGACGAACTAGTTTTCGGCGGACGAATCAAACCACGCGGTCGAACAGCGCCACGGTGGCGGCCACGAGAAGCTGACGCACGCTCACGGCGTCACAGTTCGTCACACCCCTTTCTTTGAGTGCGGAAGTGGTTTGTGTTTGATAGACATTTTGGACCATACTGAGTGTACTTTTGCTATTATGGGACCGAAAAAGACCCCACCACAGGCGGAGATCATTGAAAAACACGAACGAGGTGTGCGTTTGTGTGACTCAGCGTCCCAGTACCAGTACGCTAAGTCTACCATTGCTCCCATCCTTAAGAACAAGGAAGCCATTAAGGGTGCGTGTGTGGCTAAGGGTGTTTCCAAACAGTAGGCGTTTCCAAACACTCCTTCCAAACAGTAAGTCCCTCCCTCCCTCCTCCTCCCACTCCTCCTCCCACTCCATTCCATCAAGTCATCAACTACCATCACAAAGGTAAATAAAATGACTTTATTATACAGTACAGTTTATTACTTTAATTACAATACAATAGCACATTTATTATACATAAAATAAGGTATATTTTTGTGTAGTTTTAAGGCTTATTTAGTAGAAAATTATGTTTTATGGGGACCTGGGAACGGATTATTCTCATTTTAATGGTTTCTTATGGGAAATAAATGTTCGGAAGACGAACTTTTCGCCTCACACACACTTTCTGGGAACCAATTATGTTCGTGAGCAGAGGTATCACTGTATATATATATATATATATATATATATATATATACACACTGTATTGACATCTTGGACACTTGTTTTTTTTCTTGCTCAGTACATGAATACAAAGCCCAAATATGCTTGGCATGTGGCTTTAATATAATTGTCAACACAGTACAGATCTATACAGAGCTCAGTGGTTCTACGCCATCACTTTTGTATATGTGTTTAAAAAATCATGACATAAAATACATCCATGATGCAAGAGCACAGAATGTAATTCAAGAAAACAAATTGGTCATCTTGAACACGAAATTATTGCATTTTGAAAAAGAGATAAAGCAATCACGTATGGTCAGGCACAATTCAATTTGTGCTGTGATGCCAAGTCTCTGCACATATTCCCCATTATACAGACAGTATAGATTCAATGTAAAAGTAAAAGAAAATGTAATCGTAGCACATAAGAAGGAAAATTGCTTGGATTGTTTTTTCGTGTCTATTTATAAGGCACTTAAAACAAATGCAATGCACCTAACATACTGGGAGAGGATTGACAAAAATTTCTTTCTCGTTATTTTTATACATGATAAAAATGCAATTTATCTGTACTTCAGCTTCACTTTCATCATATATTTATAAATGTTTAACAGCATATGCTTTTGCTTTATAAATTTGAATAAATTTTGATTTTGAAAAGACAAATGAACCTTGAGTAATCTTCCATTCAAAATCAGTAACTGTGGTCAACACCTTAATCATTTCTCGATGATAAAAAAAAAAAGGACCTGTATTTTATTCAGCCCTCAATTCATAATTCATAACGCAGCTAGGGACATTCCATAAATGCCTGAGAGTCTGAAGTCTCTGTGGGACAGCTTCTCAGTCCTTGATGGCCAACTAGTCACGTTCACTGTTTCATGGCCTATAAATGCAGCCAGGATGAACGCTCAGTTTTTTGGAAGCTGACAATTGGTTTGCCTTTAAATGCAGATCTGCAAACAAGATTTGTTGATATACAGTGGCAACAGTTTATCCATTTGTTCATTTGTTGATTCATTTGTTTAATCATTTAATCTTGCCACTGTATTTATATTCATTATAATCATTTATAGCCGAATCAGAGTGAAAGCAAGGTACACCCTAAACAGCTTACCAGATCACCCAGGTCAGCACACACATACAGCCATTCACACTCATACATAGGGACAATTTGGAACAGCTAATGAGCCTATTGTGCATGTCTTTGGATTGTATGTATGCGATAAAAATATTTACATTTACTACATTTCGCAAGCGCTCTTATCCAAAGTGACTTACAGAAGTGCTTTAAAGTGTCTATCAGGGAATATATTCTTATACTGGTATGTCCGAAAACAAACTAAGTATACTGTCATTCAAACTCACACGGTAAGTGTTTTGTGTGTGTGTGTGTGTCTAGGAGGATTCAGCGATTTGGCAAATATGAAAGAGTGATTGGGTGAGTATTTCATGTCCTCATGTCTGGAAAAAGCTTCATGATGTGTCCCTGCACAGTCAGTATTCAGTAAGGCGAAATCAGAAAAGAAAAAAAAAGAATGCAACCAGATCACTTTCTCGAATACATTGTCAGATGATGTTAGTATTTCGTGTGGGTTGTATTCGACACATCTACTCTGTATTGGTACAAAAGGCCAATTTCAGTAAATGTTGTGGAAAATCACTGGGCTAAGGAGTGAGTTCCATAGAACAGCAAAGCCTGCATTAAGTGTTTAATTAAGCTCCAGTCCAGTGACATCTTGCATTAGTCACAGCTCAGAGATGCCAGAAAGATAAATGAGGTGTGTATCTTTAAAACTCTGTTCATGATAACCTCTCATTAATACTCAGCAGAATTAAGTTTGGCATTCAGCATACAGAAACTAATTATACTGCTGCATTTTCAATCAGACTAAATAATGAATTACATGTGCAGTCGAACTGAAATTAGGCGGGTAACATGTAAGTACACCAATACAGTCACTTTAAACAACACAAATGGTATTGAGTACATTATACAACAGTATGTAACCTGAAAGTCCCGAATTCCATGCAACTACAGGCTGCAATTTAAACACTTCCACTAGGGGTGGTAGAGTACCAACCTTGCGAGTCCTGCATTGGGCTGACCAGTTTTGAGTGTTCTGCTGAGTATGCACAGTGGCACAGAAATTATTCAAATTACTCTCACTCACTCACACACCTGCTGAACCATTTAAACCTACTGGAATCGCAGAAAGGATGGCCCTATAGCAGCTGACAATGAGCAAAGGTGGAGTACATCCTGAACAGCTCTGATTCAAATTATGATTTTGAAATATATTTTATTTTTTACTTGTTTTATGATGACAATTTATTTATTTTTTGCTCTTCTTCTTCTTCTTCTTCTTCTTCTTCTTCGTCTTTTCCTTTCGGCTTTTCCCTTCAGGGGTTGCCACAGCAAACCATCTGCCTCCATCTCACCCTATCCTCTGCATCTTCTACTCTTACTCCAACTACCTTCATGTCCTCCTTCACCACAAACATAAATCTTCTCTTTGGTCTTCCTCTAGGCCTTCTCCCTGGTAGTTCCAACCTCAGCATCCTACTACCAATATACTCACTATCCCTCCTCTGTACATGTCCAAACCATCTCAATCTAGACTCTCTGACTTTGTCTCCAAAATCTCTTACATGGGCTGTCACTCTGATGTACTCATTCCTGATCCTATCCATCCTCGTTACTCCAAAAAAGAACCTCAACATTTTAATCTCTGCTACCTCCAGCTCTGCCTCCTGTCTTTTGCCCAGTGCCACTGTTTCTAAACCATACAACATCGCTGGCCTCATCACCGTCTTGTACACTTTTTCTTTCATTCTTGCCGATACCTTCCTATCACACATCACACCGAACACTTTTCTCCAACCTGCCTGCACATGCTTCTTCACCTCTGTTCCACACTCTCCATTGCTCCGGAGTGTTGAGCCTAAGTCCTTAAAATCCTCCACCTTCTTTATCTCTGCTCCCTGTCACCTCACCATTCCTCTTGGGTAATTGTCGTTCAGACACATGTATTTTGTTTAACTGAGGCTAACTTTCATTCCTCTCCTTTCCAGAGCATACCTCCACCTCTCTAGATTTTCCTGCACTTGTTCTCTGCTCTTACTACAGATCACAATGTTATCTGCAAACATTATAGTCCATGGAGATTCTTGTCTAACCTCGTCTGTCAGCCTGTCCATCACCATAGCAAACCCTCAGAGCTGACCCTTGATGTAGTCCCACCTCCACATTGAACTCTTCTGTCACACCGACAGCACACCTCACCACTGTCTTGCATCTCTTATACATGTCCTGCACCACTCGAACATACTTCTCTGCCACTCCAGACTTCCTCATACAATAGCACAGTTCCTCTCTCGGCACCCTGTCATATGCTTTCTCCAGATCTACAAAGGCACAATGCAGCTCCTTCTGACCTTCTCTGTACTTCTCTATTTACATCGTCAAAGCAAACACTGCATCTGTGGTCTCTTTCTTAGCATGAAACCAAACTTTTGTTCAAAAATGCTGACCTCTGCCCTTAGTCTAGCTTCCACTATTCTTTCTCATTACTTCATCATATGTCTCATCAACTTTATCCCTCTGTAGTTGCCACAACTCTGCACGTCTCCCTTGTTCTTAAAAATGGGCACAAGCACACTTCTCCATTCCTCCGCCATCTTCTCACTCTAAGACCTTGTTGAATGTTCTTGTCAGAAAATCTACTGCTACCGCTCCTAGACACTTCCACATCTCCACGATATGTCATCAGGACCAACTGCCTTTCCACTCTTCATCCTCTTCAATGCCCTCTTCACGTCTCCCTTACTAATCTTTGCTACTTCCTGGTCCTCAACAGTCACCCCTTCTACTCTTTTTTCTCTCTCATTTCCCTCATTCATCAGCTCTTCAAAGTACTCTTTCCATCTTCCCAGCACACTTCTGTCATCAGTCAATACATTTCCCACTCTGTCCTTAATCACGCTAACTTGCTGCATGTCCGTTCCATCTCTATTTCTCTGTTGTGCCAACATGTATAGATAATTTTCTCCCTCTTTCATGTCCAAGCTAGGATACAAGTCATTATACACCCTTTGTTTGGCCTTTGACACCGCTACCTACACATTACGCTGTGTCTCCCTGTACTCCTGTTTACTCTCTTCAGTCCTCTCTATGTCCCACTTTTTCTTAGCTAACCTCTTCTTTTATACACACTCCTGCACTTCTTCATTCCACCACCAAGTCTCCTTATCTACTGTTCTTACAGAGGACACACCAAGTACTCTCCTACCTGTCTTCATGATCACATTAGCTGTAGTTGTCCAGTCATCTGAAAGCACTTCCTGGCCACACAAAGCCAGTTTCAACTCCTCCTTGAAGACAACACGACACTCTTCCTTTTTCAGCTTCCACCAATTTGTCTTCTGCTCTGCCTTTGCTTTCTTCTCCTTTTTTACCATCAGCATCATCTTGCCCACCACCATCCTATGCTGTTTGGCAACACTCTCACCCACTACTACTTTGCAGTTCCTGACTTACTTCAAATTACATCGTCTGCACAATATGTAGTCTACCTGTGTGCTCCTACCTCCGCTTTTATAAGTCACCCTATGCTCCTGTCTCTTCTGGAAGAAAGTATTCACCACAGCCATTTCCAGCCTTTTTGCAAAATCAATCAACATCTGTCCTTCTGTATTCCTGTCCTGGATACCAAACCTGCCCAGCATTTCCTCGCCCCCTCTGTTGGCTGCACCAATATGTCCATTGAAGTCTGCACCAATCACCACTCTTTCACCTCTGGGGGTGCTCTGCATCACTTCATCTAACTCACTCCATGGGGCATAAGCACTAACAACATTGACCATCACACCTTCAATTTCTAACTTGAAACTCATCACTCTTTTCACTTCTAGAACATTCCTGACAAACCCCTCCTTCAGGATGACTCCTACTCCACTTCTCTTCCCATCCACACCATGATAAAACAGCTTAAACCCTGCTCCTAAGCTTCTAGCCTTGCTACCTTTCCACCTGATCTCTTGAACACACAGTATGTCCAACTTCCTCCTCTGCATCATGTCAGCCAACTCTCTACCTTTTCCTGTCATAGTTCCAATTCAAAGTCCCTACTGTCAGTCCCAAACTCATGCTTTTCCTCTTCTCTCTCTGCCTATGTACACGCCACCCGCATCTTCGTTTTTGGCTTCTCCTTCTTTGACCTCTCCTTCTTCAACCTCTCCTTCGACCTCTCCTTCTTCGACCAACAGTAGTCTAATTTCCACCAGCAGCCTGTTGGTTAACAGCACTGATGGCGGTTGTTGTTTAACCCGGACCTCGATTGATCCAGTATGAAATTTGTATTTATGGTTTGCATTTTGTATTCTGGCAAAAGTTTTACGCCACATGTCCATCCTGTCCCAACCCTCTGTATTTATCCGGGCTTGGGACCAGCGTGAGGGCAGACATTTGTTTGTGCCCCACCTCACGGCTGCATTTTTAAATTTCCTAACATCGGTATTAACTATTCTATTTTAGATTTGACTTGTCATCTCAAGACAACTCACTCCTGGCAGGTCTACCTTTGAGCCCTATTCGACCTCTGCAAATGATCCAGAATGCAGCTGCATGGCTTCTTTTCCACCTTCCCAAGTTTTCCCACACCACTCCACTGCTAGAATCGCTCTACTGGCTTCCTGTAGCTGCTCACATTCAACTTAAAACACTAATGCTTGTCTCCAAAGCCAAAAATGGACCTGTATTTTTTTTTACCTCAAAGCAAAACACCTCGCACTGCACCACATTCTCTCAGATCTTCTAGCTCTGCGAGACTAATGCATCCCTCTCCAATGAGACAAGAGAAAATGTATCTAAACTCTTCTGTTATTGGCTCCAAGGTGGTGGAATGAACTTCCTCTGAATATCTGGACAGCTAAGTCACTGGGTATCTTCAAATGACAGCTGAAATTTTATCTTTTTCAGCAGTACTTAGATTAAGCACTATGCTGTATACAAGCAGCAGTGGTGGCTTAGTGGTATTGGGCGCTGGATCGCTGATCCTAAGGTTGGAAATTTGAGTCCCACTCTCCACAAGGTTACCACTATCCCTCCAGTGCTGCTAACTGGGTTATCAAAGGTCAGCCATGTTTCTCAATACCCCATTTCACTGGAGCGCGGTAGACTCGCAGAAGCAAAACCGTAGTCATTCTCCAACATTCCTCAGTCATTCCATCATCTTCCGTGTCCTTCCGTACGATTCCGAAGGTATTCCTCCTCTTCTGTCAGGCCAAACTTTTCCACGAACATGCTTTTGAACATGTTCTGACAGTGTTCCCTGAGGTTCCGCAGTCCTTCTGCAACCGTTCCATCCTTTCCGCAAACGTTCCGTGATCGTTCCTTTTATCCCACAAGTCTTCCGTGAACGTTCTGCGAACATTCCTCCTTCTTCAAGGCAGTCAAAAGCAGCCACAGAATCCCCACGGAATATTCACAGAAGATTTGTGGAATACATGCGGAATGTTTGCAAAAGGGTTGTGGATAACACAGAAGACTTGCTGAACACTCAAGGAAGTCACTTCCACTATAAATATTAAATTACTCTAGTTCATTTTTTTCTGTTTTCCTGTTCATGTAATAAAGTTTTCAAGTTATAATCACTGTGGCCTGGACTTGTGTCCATGGTTTTTAGTCTGGAATGATTTATTGAGGTTCAAATAAAAGCAACGTCGTGACATTATTAATATTAAACATATTAACATATGTTAAATTTTAAATTAATTGAAAATTATAAACATATTATACATTATAAACATATAGTATGAATGAGAGAATGAGCGTCCTTGATCATTCTGTGTATTTATAGGCGGAATCAGGAGCAAATCCTTTGATCTTTGCAGATTTTTCCTCGTTGAAACGTGGCCACACAGGTATTCCTCAGTCATTCCGTGTTGAACGTGAACGTTCCGCGTTCATTCCACCTGTTCCAAGATCATTCCTTGGGTCTTCCTTCTAAAAATGAGTTGTACCGCGGTCGTTCCGCAAACATACCGTCCTTTCCATGAACGTTCCGTGAATTATCCGAAGGTCTTCCTTTGCTGTCCACACTGGTTCTGAAGGTGATCAGTGAGCTTTCATGCATGCATTCTGACATTGTACTGTGGTCTTTCCGTGTCCTATCTGAACACTCCGTGATCGTTCCGAAGGTGTTCCGCAGGTGCAATTTTCCGTAGGTTTCTGACCCATTTTCCGTGTAAAAATGCCATAGCTCCTCCGTAGAGTGCATTCCATGCCTTTCTCCCATGATCCTTGCATTCCGTGCTTGTGTGTGTGTGTGTGTGTGTGTGTGTGTGTGTGTGTGTGTGTGTGTGTGTGTGTGTGTGCAGGTTTTCAATCCAAGAACATCTTCTCTGCAGTAAATGTATATTTTACTGCATTAACTGTAAATTGACTTTGTACATTTGTGTGTGTGTGTGTGTGTGTGTGTGTGTGTGTGTGTGTGTGTGTGTGTGTGTGTGTGTGTGTGTACATATGCATTGCTTTAAATACTGAGTTCAGAATTACTTTTAAATGAAGTTATTATTATTTTTATTGAGAAGGAAAAAAAATTCACATGTATAAAAGTCTTATTCCACCATCTGTTATCACCTCAATACTCTAAAATTTGTTTTGCTTCAGTGGTAGGTTATATTTGTGTATTATCCCACCATGTGGAGTTACTGGATATTTATATCAGTTATATTTGAGAACTTTTCTTTTCAAGTTAAATAATCATAATGTTGAAATGTTTTAATTAACATTTAAATATATTGGGAAATGTTATATGAAGTTAAATTAATACGTCTAAATGTTCACTGCCTTCTTTTAGCTTAGTGTTCATGTTCTAAATTGAGTGTACAATTTTAACTGTGGTTTTAATTGCTACACTCATTCACTCATATACATCAATCATAATATCAATCCTATTAGGATTACAGGGAGACTGGAACCTATCTCAGCTGACACTGGTTGAAAGCAGGGCACACTCTGAGCAATTTGTCTGTGTATCACAAGACCAACACATACACAACCACTCACACCCAGTCTATCTACCATGTCTTTGGACTGTGAGTGTGAGTACCCAGAGGAAACAGGCAAATTTAATATAGACATGCCCAAGACATAAACCTTGTTGCTGTGAGGTGGGCATTCTAATTCCTAAGCCACTGTCTCACCTTGAACACTACAGTCATCGGGTCTCATGCAGAGACAGCGTAGAGAGAACACGAGACCCAAGCTGATGCCAGATTTTTCGATCAGAGGTGAGGACTGGAGTGTCTTCTGGTCTCACTCCAAGACCAAGAAGGTCTTCATTCACCGCATCATCCCAGCGAAGTCGTAGACGGCCAGGGAAGCATCTCCATCCGAAGCTGAGAGGATTCAGCTGAAACAAAGACTTTGCTGGGATGTTGGGCCCTCTCAAAAGATAGCCAAACCAGGATAGGCGGAGTTGGTGGATAACTCTTGTGAGTGGCACGGTGTTCGTGCGAATCCAGAGAACTTCATTACTGAGTAAGTTGTTCCAGTGAATCATCTCTAGGCGATGGAGTATACGAGTATCAAAGGCATTCAGTTTTCTCGTCTGCACAACTGAAAAGCTCCAGGTTTCTGAGCCATACAAAAGCACTGGCAGGACTGCAGTATTGTATATTCTCAACTTTGTTTCGCGGGAGACAGCTCGCTGAGACCAAAGTTGTGAATGTAGGCTTTTGAGGACACTTGTTGCCTTTCCGATACGTCAGTAGATGTCTTTGCCGCAGCTTCCATCAGTTGATATCACAGAACCCAAATATTCTTGCTCTGAAGTAATAACTATGTCTACTCCATTGACAGTGACAGAGGGCGGTGGGTTGCCATTGCCGACGGCCATAATTCGGGTCTTACTCCAATTGACTTGAAGTCCAAGCTTTGCTGCTTCCTCGTGACAGACCCTGAGGTCTAGCCACAGCTGTTCCAAAGAATGCGAGAATGCAGTAATATAATCTGCGTATTCGAGGTCTTGAAGCTGGTAATCACCAAACACGATACCCAGGATTCTTCGCACAACACAATTCATTCAACGGTCAATTGCACAGTTGAATAAATCTGGTGTGGCAGCACAACCCTGACACACACCACTGTGATGCCGAAGCCAGCCGCTACCTTATTTCCCCATCTGCACCACACTTTCACGATGGTGATAAAGATCAGAGGATACATTCACTAACTTTGCAGGGAGCCCTGACAAGTCTAGGCATTTCCAGAATGAAGATTGATGGACGGAGTCAAACGCTGCCTTCAGATCAATAAATCCTATATAAGCCATAGTGCTGCGCTTGAATTCATTCACTTTCTGGATAACATTCCTCACTGCAAAAATATGCTCCGTTGTTGACCTATTTTCTCTGAATCCGGCTTGGTTAAGATGTCTGGTGCAAGAGAAGGCAGGTTGCGCACAAGACAGAAGGATGGATGTATATAGCTTCTGCACAGTTGGAAGGAGTGTGATCCCACGATAGTTGTCACATGTTAATTTGTCTCCTTTTCTCTTCCAGAAGGGCAAGATAATACCGCGACACCGTTCCTGGGGGATTTCCTCCTTCATAAATATCATATTGAAAAGGCGTGCAAGATGCGTAATCAAAACTTCACCACCGCTTGCTAAAAGTTCGGCTGGGATTCCATCAATCCCAGCGGATCTGCCTCTTTTCAACTTTGTGAGGGCTGTTTTGACTTTTTCCTGTGTGATATGTTCTATTAAGCACTCTGGAATACCAGTGGGTGGTTGTGAGTCTTGCAGCAGGGGATCAACTGATTGCTCTGGCTTACTGAGTAGAGATTTGAAATGGTCTTTCCATCGGCGCATGCAGTCGCGAGGCTCCATTAGGACTTCTCCATTGTGATTTTTGATTTGTATATTTGAATCTTGTGGTTTCGTGCATTTTCCGAAGGGATTTGAAAATTTCAGTAGTAGTGTGAGAACATTCCAAACACCAATATTCATATTAGTCCGCATATCCAAATACAGATGCTTCCCTGACTTACGTTCATCCATTTTACGTTTTTTCGATTTTACATTTAAAAAAAAAAGTCAAATTTTGAGTTTAGACAGACCTACGTAGTACGCTGATGTAATGACGTAATGACTCTCCCTCCATTGTTTACAAATGACAGACTGAACGTGCCCCTCCTTCTTCCCAGTTCAGTTATTTATATATATATATATATATATATATATATATATATATATATATATATATATATATATATATATATATATATATATATATATATATATATATCCTTTAGTGTAGCTAACTGGGTGATCAAAGGTTGGCCATGTCTCTCACTGTCTATGGTGAGAGGCATGTAAAAAACCATTGCTGACTTTCGTAAAGAGTAGGCTGCAAAGTCATTAGCGTGTTTCTGTCCCTTGCTAAAAAGAATTGTGACAGGAAGGGCATCCGATGGAAAACTTCTGCCAAATCAAACGTGCGAATCAGATGATTCGCTGTGGCGACTCCTGAATAAAAGGGAAAAAGCCGAAAGGAAGACAGACAATATAAATAAATATATATATATATATCAGTTATATAGCGTGTTACCCTTGTGTTAAGACGTCGTCTCTGTGATCTTTGTGTTTACACTGTTTTGCGGACTTTTGTAACGTAACCCAAGCAAATATGGTTGGTCAGAAGCATAAGCCTACTAGCATGGGTGCAAGTCTCATGAATGAAAACCCAAATCCAGAAAAGAAAGATAACGCTCCGCTCTGCTGGTGAATCTCATCAGTGCAGGCTGAGTTCTAAACGAGTTCAATGGTGCCCTTGCTCACTTGAAAGACCGGAAGTCCGTATAAGCCACAGCAAGTACATTACTTTCACAAGTACACTACTTTCGGTTTTGAGCGCCTCACATATTGTAAGCGTTGATTGGCTGTTTTAAGCTTCATCTAAAGTGACTCAGTATAAATAAGTGACTTATTTGAAATTAATGTTGATATTATTTGATATATTTGATATTATTTTACAATGTTACGTTTATAATAATTGATTTAGGGGTGTTTTATTAGATACGGTAATGGTATTTATGGATGTATAGTACAGTATGAGTGTCATACATCAAACGTCACTGTAACAACTTACGTTCACTTTCAACTTACATTCGGCCGTCCGGAACCAATTAAAAACGTAAGTCAGGGAGCGTCTGTAATCATTGGTCCTTATTTGACATTTCCGGGTCTACTGCACTGATTAAAAATTTGGTTTGTATCTTGTGTTCTGTTCGTAACAAGTGGGGAGTTCACTTGACCGGGTTGTTAGCCCTGCGCAAGCTAGACAGCATGGTGGTTGAACCACCTGAGGCGAGCCATCACGCCGATTGACACAGTGGCATTTAAAAAAGATGTATAGATTGAAATATGTGAGATTTATTTATGTTTTTTGTTTTATTTGATGGCTTTTTTCTGTATTTTTATTTAAAGGACAGCAAAATTATGTATTAGTTATTCTGTTAAGAAAGGCCACCTGATTTATCTGAGAGCCAGATACAGTCATCAAAAGAGCCACATCTGGCTCGCAAGCCATAGGTTCCCGACCCCTGAACAGGCTCGCGGGCAACTCATGTTGTCCTTGTGGGCGACCTTGTGCCTGCGGGCACCATGTTGGTGACCTCTGACCGAGATTAATGGAACCCACTCCATCGGCCTGTCACCTGTTCTTATAAAACATTGTCATGGATATACCAGTTTTCCAGTAGAAAATAATCTATCACAGAAAACATGGTCTTTAATTTGCTCTGATAGGGGTTTGATTTCTCCTTTGTTTCACCAGAGCTGAGCAATGATACCTGTTAACAGTGGAGTTAACTTACATCCATGCCAGTAAGCCATATGGTAGTAAATACCTAAAGTTGAGAATGCTACTTCTGCAATTGTTTGCTTAGAGCGAAAGCACCACAGCCAGATGTTGCGGTAAAAACTCAAGGCAGCAACAGCTCTGATGAGACTGAATAATTGAGTATAAGTTGCCTAAGCCCCGTGTTTTACTCGAGTGTATGGTTTTCACATAGAACAGCAGGTGTAAATTCAAAACTCACAGCAGAAGGGCTTTCTACACCATGTCAGTTTAGTTTCTTGGGAGATGAGTATCTGTTTTGCTCATTTACAATGAGATATGCTGTCTCTATCTGTCAGATTTTTGTAAATTTGTCAAGTTAAATCCTGAAGTAAATCCTTGTTTTATAAAATGTCCAGCAATGACTGATGCACATGAAGGTTTTTTTTTTTTAAGTTTTATTGCTTTTTTAAAATGTAGTAATTTATTACACTTTAAACTGATAAAGGTGAATCATTTTGTTTGCTCACTTTGTTGTAAGTCCATTATGATTCCCATCCTACATGCACGAAAAACCAAATGCAGATGAAACATTAATCAGCCATCTGTTGGAAAAGCTACACTTTTATAAGTACAATTCAAACAACTAATGTGAAAATGTTCTCAAGCCGAGGAGTGGGGTTTTTTAACCCTTTAACACCCAAATTATTTTTTACTGTGAAAAAAATACCACTAATTTTTGCTAATCAAAAAGGCCTAAGGAAACACTTCAAGCATATTTCTTTCAATAAAATTATAATAACACTAATAATAACAATAACATAACAATCAGTTCATTTTCTGTAACTGCGTAATTCTAATTAGGGTCACAGGGAGGCTGGCGCCCATCCCAGCCGACTCCGAGCAAGGGCAGAATACACCCTAGACAGCTCGCTAGGCCATCGCAGGGCGGAAACACGATGACGGCTTTGCAGCCTACTCTTGTTGAAAATCAGCAATGGTTCTTTTACATGAACCTCACACCATAGACAGTGAGAGACATGGCCGGCCTTGGATAACCCAGTTAGCTGCACTTGGGGGACAGTGACAATCTGTGGTGAGTGAATCCCCCAACCATAGAATCAATGATCCAGCACATATATCACTAGGCCACCATTGCCCCAACTAACATAATAATAACAAATAGTATCACTCTCACAAATTCATGAACAACACAATCCTGCACGCTCAAGGTCGTTTCACAGCTGACTGAGGCACGTGGGGCCAAGCTGTGTTGTATCAGGTGATGCCTCAACAAGTATAGAACACTTGAGCAGCACTGAGTACAATTCTATAAGTTATTAGCATTTTTTAAAGAGAACCATATGGTCCTGGTGGGTATTAAAGGGTTAAATGAATGCATAAACTAACCAAATGAATCGTGATAATGTAAACACTATTTTGATAAAAAACAGTATCTAAAGAAATGTACAATTAGCTGACTTCAGGAGAAAATCAATAAGTTTTAAAATGTTTGTTAGGTTTATTAGCTAGCTAGTACATGTTCGTTCATTCATTCATTCATTCATTCATTCATGTTCATGCTTACATACTTAGCCATCTAGGAAAGATGGCCTTACATATGAGCATTACACAGACCGCAGCAGCAATTAAATATATTTAATACAGTAAACAATCTATAACAAAAAATGGGTGGACATCTTAAGTTTTATACTTTCTTCCTCGAAAGAGCTTTCATTCTGTAAATATTAAGATGTTTTAGCAAGCTAGTTGAGCTTATTCAGATATATAATTCCTTACCTGTGGATCATTCGCTAATATGAATGTTGATAGTTGCAGATATTACCACAGATTTTGTCTTGAATTATTTGACGTAATCACAAATGTTTCTTTTTCTATTTCTTTTCATCTTGGAACAGGGGTGTGTCACTTTCACAGTGAGGTCCAGATATCCCTCTCCCCGGTCACTTTTTTCAGGTCTTCTGGGGGCCACCAAGGCATTCTTAGACAAGCTGAGAGACAAGGCCGCTGTTTGATTGACATGCCCAAAACACCATACCAGGGACGCATTCGGGAGACATTTCAACCAGATATACAAGCCACCTCAAAATGCACCCGGGGGGGCACAAACCAGTGTCTCTCCCTCACGCTGGTCCCAAGCCCGGATAAATGCAGAGAGTTGCGTCAGGAAGGGCATCTGGCGTAAAACAAATGCCAAATAAAATATGTGAATCGCAAGAAAGAGTGACATTCCGGATCGGTCGAGGCCCAGGTTAACAATGATCGCCATCAGTGCTGTTAACCAACAGGGTGCTGGTGGAAATTGGACAACTGTTGGTCGAAGATGTCGAAGAAGAAGAGGCGGGAGGCGTGTCCATAGGGAGAGAGAGAAGAGGGAAGGCATGAGTCGAGGACTGAAAGTAGGGACTTTGAATGTTGGAACTATGGCAAGAAAAGGTAGAGAGCTGGCTGACATGATGCAGAGGAGGAAGGGGGACATACTGTGTGTTCAGGAGCCCAGGTGGAAAGGTAGCAAGGCTAGAAGCTTAGGAGCAGGGTTTAAGCTGTTTATTCATGGTGTGGACGGGAAGAGAAATGGAGTCTGAGTCATCTTGAAGGAGTAGTTTGTCAGGAATGTTTTAGAAGTGAAAAGAGTGTCCGACAGAGTGATGAGTCTCAAGTTAGAAATTGAAGGCGTGATGTTCGATGTTGTTAGTGCTTATGCCCCACAGGCAGGATGTGAGCGAGAAGAGAAGGAGAGATTCTGGAGTGAGTTAGATGAAGTGATGCAGAGTACCCCCAGAGGTGAAAGAGTGGTCATTGGGGCAGACTTCAATGGACATGTTGGTGCAGGAAACAGAGGGGACGAGGAAGTGATGGGCAGGTTTGGTATCCAGGACAGGAACGCAGAAGGACAGATGTTGGTAGTTTTGGGAAAAGGATGGAAATGACTGTGGTGAATACTTTCTTCCAGAAGAGAGAGGAGCATAGGGTGACTTATAAAAGTGGAGGCAGGAGCACACAGGTAGACTATATCTTGTGCAGGCGACAGGATGATGTTGATGGTGAGGAAGGGGAAGAAGGCAAAGGTACAGCAGAAGACAAAGTGTTGGAAGCTGAAAAAGGAAGAGTGTCGGGTTGTCTTCAAGGAGGAGTTGAAACAGGCTTTGGGTGGTCAGGAAGTGCTTCCAGATGACTGGACAACTACAGCTAATGTGATCAGGGAGACAGGTAGGAGAATACTTGGTGTGTCATCTGGAAGGAAAGTAGATAAGGAGACTTGGTGGTGGAATGAGGAAGTGCAGGAGTGTGTACACAGGAAGGTGTTAGCTAAGAAGAAGTGGGACATTGAGAGAACCGAAGAGAGTAAACAGGAGTTCAGGGAGACACAGCGTAAGGCAAAGGTAGCAGTGTCAAAGGCCAAAAAGAGCGCGTATGATGACTTGTACTTTGAAGAGCTGATGAATGAGGAAAATGAGAGAGAAAAAAGAGTAGAAGAGGTTACTGTTGAGGACCAGGAAGTAGCAAAGATTAGTAAGGGTGAAGTGAGGAGGGCATTGAAGAGGATGAAGAATGGAAAGGCAGTTGGTCCTGATGACATACCGGTGGAGGTATGGAAGTGTCTAGGGGAGGTAGCAGTAGATTTTCTGACAAGAACATTCAACAAGGTCTTAGAGAGCGAGAAGATGCCGGAGGAATGGAGGAGAAGTGTGATGGTGTCCATTTTTAAGAACAAGGGAGACGTGCACAGTTGTGGCAACCACAGAGGGATAAAGTTGATGAGCCATACGATGAAGTTATGGGAAAGAATAGTGGAAGCTAGACTAAGGGCAGAGGTCAGCATTTGTGAACAACAGTTTGATTTCATGCCAAGAAGGAGCACCACACATGCAGTGTTTGCCTTGAGGATGTTAATGGAGAAGTACAGAGAAGGTCAGACGGCGCTGCATTGTGCCTTTGTGGATCTGGAGAAAGCATATGACAGGGTGCAGAGAGAGGAACTGTGGTATTGCATGAGGAAGTCTGGAGTGGCACAGAAGTATGTTAGAGTGGTGCAGGACATATATGAGAGATGTAAGACAGTGGTGAGGTGTGCTGTCGGTGTGACAGAAGAGTTCAAGGTGGAGGTGGGACTGCATCAAGGGTCAGCCTTCAGCCCCTTCTTGTTTGCTGTGGTGATGGACAGGCTGACAGACGAGGTTAGACAAGATTCCCCATGGACTATGATGTTTGCAGATGACATTGTGATCTGTAGTGAGAGCAGAGAACAAGTGCAGGAAAATCTAAAGAGGTGGAGGTATGCCCTGGAAAGGAGGGGAATGAAGGTTAGCCTCAGTAAGACAGAATACATGTGCATGAATGACAAGGACCCAAGAGGAACGGTGAGGTTACAGGGAGCAGAGATAAGAAAGGTGGAGGATTTTAAGTACTTCGGCTCAACAATCCAGAGCAATGGAGAGTGTGGAAAAGAGGTGAAGAAGCGTGTGCAGGCAGGTTGGAATGGTTGGAGAAAAGTGTCCAGTGTGATGTGTGATAGGAGGGTATCGGCAAGAATGAAAGGAAAAGTGTACAAGATGGTGCTGAGGCCAACGATGTTTTATGGTTTAGAAACAGTGGCCCTGGGGAAAAGACAGGAGGCAGAGCTGGAGGTAGCAGAGATGAAAATGTTGAGGTTCTCTTTGGGAGTAACGAGGATGGATAGGATCAGGAATGAGCACATCAGAGGGACAGCATATGTAAGATGTTTTGGAGACAAAGACAGAGAGGCTAGATTGAGATGGTTTGGAGATGTACAGAGGAGGGATAGTGAGTATATTGGTAATAGGATGCTGAGGCTGGAACTACCAGGCAGAAGGCCGAGAGGAAGACCAAAGAGACGAGTCATGGATGTGGTGAAGGAGGACATGAAGGCCATTGGTGTAAGAGAAGAAGATGCAAAGGATAGGGTAAGATGGAGGCAGATGATTTGCTGTGGCGACCCCTGAAGGGAAAAGTCGAAAGTAAAAGAAGATACAAGCCACCTCAACTAGTTTCTCAACACGGAGGAGCAGCACTTCAAATAGAAAGATTTTCCATATGCTTAATGGACAAGTTAATTTCACCTAAACATAATCAAAGTTAGAATTTCATACCTGCAATACACTCTACAAAATTTAGGACAAAGGCCTGGTATTTTCTTTCTGAAGCAAGCATGGAGATCCTGGGGGGAAATGGTGCATTCATGGCAATGTATGTGTCCCTAAAATGTAATTTTCAAAAACATTTCCCTTAGCTTTTGTGGTAATCTTTGAGCTAGCTGTGTCTATGATAGCTCCATCTTGCTGAAACCAGATTTTATTTCAAAACTGGGCCCAAATGTTCTGAAATTCTTAACCCACCACAAGATTGTTTTCTGATCTGCTATGTTTTGGTTCAGTGGAATAATGAAATGTCTTTGACAGGTTCTTTGGCAATCACACAGCAGTTGTTTGTGAGGAATGCTTTGATAGCGCACGTACGGTGTGCTCCCAACCATATCACACTGGCGACTGAGAATGGTTGAGACTGGGCTGCCAACAGACCTCATCACTAGTTTCATGAATGCAAATAATAGTTTTATTATCTTTCACATTTTTTTAAGGTAAAGGGTTTTTTTTGTTGTTGGTTTTTTTTTTTAGGAAACCAGTATATGCCTTCATATCTGTGGTACTTTTACATACGAAGCTCATCCATGATGTGGGCAATGATGTCCTATGATCTAATATGAACTCAAGCTCAGAGTATTAAAGATATTGCCACAGCAGTATGATGGTTTCTCAGGAGGTACAACTTGATAGCTATAAACATTTTAATATTATATTAACTCTGTTTTAAATCTGATTTCGTGTGTCACAGGTATAAAATTCAAATTTTGTTTCTTCTTCTTCTTCTTCTTCTTTTCCTTTCAGCTTTTCCCTTCAGGGGTCGCCACAGCGAATCATCTGCCTCCATCTCACCCTATCCTTAGTATCTTCTTCTCTTACATCAACGACCTTCATGTCCTCCTTCACCACATCCATGAATCGTCTCTTTGGTCTTCCTCTAGGCCTTCTGCCTGGTAGTTCCAGCCTCAGCATCCTATTACCAATATACTCACTATCCCTCCTCTGTACATGTCCAAACCATCTCAATCTAGCCTCTCTGACTTTGTCTCCAAAACGTCTTACATGTGCTGTCCCTCTGATGTGCTCATTCCTAATCCTATCCATCCTCGTTACTCCCAAAGAGAACCTCAATATTTTCATCTCTGCTACCTCCAGCTCTGCCTCCTGTCTTTTCCCCAGGGCCACTGTTTCTAAACCATACAACATCGTTGGCCTCAACACCGTCTTGTACACTTTTCCTTTCATTCTTGCCGATACCCTCCGATCACACATCACACCGGACACTTTTCTCCAACCATTCCAACCTGCCTGCACACGCTTCTTGACCACTTTTCCACACTCTCCATTGCTCTGGATTGTTGAGCCCAAGTACTTAAAATCCTACACCTTCCTTATCTCTGCTCCCTGTAATCTCACCGTTCTTCTTGGGTTTTGTTTATATTTACAAATTACAGTTGGGCTGGTCAGTACAAATATAAAAACTTCTCTTTGTATTTTTGTCAATTAAATAAAGCTCCACAAGAAATAACAAATTATATGTTTTCATTCGTATAGCATTTGGGAAGTTTTATGGAAATGGAGCGTATATAATTACCAACTAACCAATCAAACAATCAATGAAATAATTCCATTTTTCTGTCTTGCATTTAGATGTTTTCTCTTTTTATTTTCTAATCTGATTAATGCTAATTAGGGTTTCAGGGAGGCTGGTGTCCATCTCAGCTAATTCTGAACGCGGGCGGATACACCCTGGACAGCTTGCCAGGCGATTGCAGGTCATGTTTTCTTTTCTTTTTTTTTATTATTAGGTTCAATATATCATGTTGTTTTTGCTTATTTTATACTGTAATTTATGTACATAGTATTTTAACCAGGGCAGTGGTGGCCTGGTTGTAACTTGCTGGATCACTGATCATAAAGTTGGGGGTTCAAGCTTCACTGTCAGTGGTTGTCACTGTCCCCCCAGTGCAGCTAACTGGGTTATCAAAGGCCAGCCATGTCTCTCACTGTCTATGGTGTGAGGTATGTAAACGAACCATTGCTGAATTTTGACAAGAGTAGGCTGCATAGTCGTCAGTGTGTTTCTGCCCTGTGATGGCCTGGTGAGCTGTCCAGGGTGTACTCTGCCCTCACCCAGAGTCAGCTGAGATGGCCACCCGCCACCCCGCGATCCTAATTAGGATTAAAAGATTCAGGAAATGAATGAATTAATAGTACTATAACCTGCATATTTATTTAGTAATTTTCAGTCCCGTGTTTTACGTCAGCAATTAACGGTAAAACATTTATATTTCAATTGCTAAATTTTATATATTACTTCTCTTACAATTTCATCTTAACCTTAAATCAGTGTTATAACTTTTGCACAAAAGTCAGTGAATAAATGTTACGGCACTTTGATTAACAGCCAGAACTTCAACATGTCTACAATGAGGTTTATTAGCTTCCTTCTCAGAAATGTCAAGTCTGTGGTACTGTGGAGAAGCAGTCAAGCATTGTGATTGTTTTTTACTTGCAATCTTGTTGTGTCCAGAGCCCAAAACAAACAAGAAATAAACATGCAATGCCTTGCCAATTTATCTCCTAGGTCATAGATTATACCTCTATAATGAGACTATAAATACAAGAGCCAGTGAAGTTGTAGTTCAGTATAGTTATGATTTTGTCTGAAAATTTGCTGTCGTGATAAAGATCTATGCAGCTTTGTTGATGTATGTGACTTGAAAAAGATGGAGTGAGGTAGTGGACATGAAAATGTTGAAAATTTGTCAATTTAAACCTCTAATTTCATGGTTTCTATCAAAATGGAAAGTATGGAAAATTGTCCTTATACATACATACATGTATGTACACACACACACACACACACACACACACACACACACACACACACACACACACACGATACTGGTGGAGCCCTTATTACCATTTGTCAAACGTGGTGGGTCAAATGTGATGGTCTGGGGGTGCTGTGGTGGGGCTGAAATGGGAGATTTGTACAAGTAAAAGGGGTCTTGAATAAGGAAATCATGACTCCATGATGCAACACAATGCCATATCCTATAGACAGCACTTGAATAGACTCAATAATAATCAGATTATTGGAACACACCCTCTGGTCCCCCTTCTTAAAAATCGGGACCACCACCCCAGTTTGCCAATCCAGAGGTACAGCCCTCGATGACCACGCGATGTTGCAGAGACGTGTCAACAAAGACAGTCCCACAGTATCCAGAGCCCTGAGATATTCCGGGCGGATCTCGTCCAATCCCGGAGCTCGACCACCGAAGAGTTTTTTGACAACCTCAGTGACCTCCACTCTAGTGATGGGCGAACCCCCACCCAAACCCCCTGAGTCTTCCTCTTCTATGGAGGGAGTGTTGGTGGGATTGGGGAGGTCCTCAATGTATTCCCTCCACCTCTCAACGACATCCCCAGTTGAGGTAAGCAGCTCCCCACCTCTACTGTAAACAGTGTTTGTGGAGAACTGCTTCCCCCTCCTAAGGCGTCGAATGGTGGTCCAGAACCTTTTTGAGGCCAACCAATAATCACTCTCCAGGCCCTCACCGAACTCCTCCCATGGCCAAGATTTTGCATCTGCGACAGCCTCGGCTGCAGCAATGTTTGGCCTGCCGGTACCTGTTTCCTGCCTCAGGAGTCCCACAGGCTAATAAAACCCGATAGGCCTCCTTCTTCAGCCGGACAGCCCCCTTCACCCCAGGTGTCCACCACCGGGTTTGGGGATTACCGCCACGACAAGCACCAACTACGTTAAGGCCACAGCTATGGGCTGCCACCTCAGCAATGGAGGCACGAAACGTGGCCCATTCGGATTCCATGTCCCCCACCTCCTCCGGGACATGGTTGTAGCTCTGCCGGAGGTGGGAGTTAAAGACCTTTCGGATAGGGGACGCCGCCAAACATTCCCAGGAGACAGTGATTACATGCTTGGGCCTGCCAGCCTCCACCACCAGGTAGTGATCGGTAGACAGCTCAGCTCCTCTCTTCACCCAAGTGTCCAGAACATATGGCCGCAAGTCCGATGACACGACTACAAATCCAATCATCGAACTGCGACCTAGGGTGTCCTGGTGCCAAGTGCACTTATGGACACACTTATGTTCGAACATAGTGTTCATGATAGACAAACTGTGACAAGCACAGAAGTCTAACAATAAAACACCATTCGGGTTCAGACTGGAGAGGCCGTACCTACTGATCACATCTTTCCAGGTAACACTAACGTTGCCCACATGGGCGTTGAAGTCTCCCAAGACAACGAGTGAGTCTCCCGAGGGAGCTTTCTCCAACATCCTGCCCAAAGACTCCAAAAAGAGTGGGTACTCTGAACTGTCATTTGGTGCATAAGCACAAATAACAGTCAGGACCCGTCCCCCCACCCGAGGACGGAGAGAAGCTACCTTTTCATCAACCAGGGAGAACCCCAACATTTGGGCATCGAGACGGGGGGGCAACAAGAATACCCACACCAGCTCACTGCCTCTCCCCATGATCAACTCTGGAATAAAATAAGGTCCAGCCTCTCTCGAGATGGGTGGTTCCAGAGCCCAAGCTATGCATTGAGGTGAGCCCGACTATATCTAGTCGGTATCTCTCCACCTCACGCACCAGATCAGGCTCCTTCCCCGCCAGAGAGGTGACATTCCATGTCCCGAGGGTCAGAGTAAGTTGCCGAGGATCGGTCCGACAGAACCTATGCCTTCGGCTGCCACCCAACTCACGCTGCACCCGACCCCTAAAACTCCTCCCCTGGGTGGTGGGTCCATGGGAGGGCGGACCCATGTCTCCTTTTCGGGCTAGCCCGGCCAGGCTCCATGGGCAGAAGCCCGATCACCAGGCACTCGCCTTCGAGCCCCTCCCCCAGTGACCCGCGTCCGGGCAAGGGAGACTACTTCCTTGGATGTCTCTGGGATGTCATAAGGGTCTTCTGAATCGCACTTCGTCTGAACCTTCACCCATGATCTGTTTGTCTTGGGTGACCCTACCAGGGGCATTATGCCCCTGACAACATTATCATTAGGTCACGCAAACCCCTCCACCACGATAAGGTGGCGATTCAGGGAGGGGCATTTATCAATGTATTTACTTTAATTTATATTATGTTTACAAGTAGTTTAATGTATATACCAGTAGTTTGGGTTTTCAAGGAAATGTATAATTGGAATTAAATGGCGTAAATTCAACTTTTTAACATATGTTTATATAGAAAGAACAATTCCTGATAACTGGTCTTAGTCGATGGCCAGTTATCAAGATTCTGTCCCTGAACAATGGGGTAATGATGTAAACTTCATATTTAGGCTATTTTGGCAGACATTCATTCACTGAATAAATGTTTGGCATTCATTCGTCACCAAATCAGAAAACAAGAACATGTCTTAATTGTTCAACAAGATCTATGGTAGTATTAGGCTAAACTTTCTTGCTCTCATCTCTTTACTTTTCTTTGGCAGAGACCCATATACAAAGCCTCTAACAGATGTGCTATTAAACATATCTCTTATTTTTTTCTTTCTATGGTAATATATTGTACTCTCTCACTTTCTTCCTCACTTGGAGTGATATGTTGCTCCCAAAATAGTTGACTCTATGAACTGGCTCTTCTGAACTGCCTTTCACCTTTTTTGTAGTGTTTTGAATTCATAATTTTCTAATTCTAATGCATTTAATCAACCACGATTAAAATTCCTTCAGTGAGTTTTATCAACTTCTGTTTTGTTTGGCACACAATAATGGTTTACATTTTTAATAATAGAGAAGTGTGTTTCTGAACCGCATTAATGAAATTTTACTGTTTATCTTTCCAAGTATGTAAAATTGTGTTTGTACAATAATATAAATATGTTATTTTGTAAGAAACCTTGTTGAAAAAATTCAGCTTGGAATGACCAAACATCATCTGCCAAAATTAAGGCCAAGTTTGTCAACTTTGATTTTAGTGAATCTAGTCAAGTAATAAAAGATCTGGAAAAATCGTCTGCCTCTGAGAATAACACCCATATATGCAACAATACAGCCATACACTTATTGAATCGCTTAACCAGCAAGTGAAGTTGTAGCCAGTTCCAGCTGATTTTGGGCAAGCGGTGGGATATACCCTAGGCAGGTCACAAATCTATCACAGAGTTACCACAGAGACATTCATTCACAATACTCAAATAATCTAATCTGCATTTCTTTGCAAAATTGGTAGAGACTTGAGCATTTGAAAGAAATGCATTTTCTTACCATGAGGTAACAATGCTAACCACTGCATGACTGAGCTGGCCTGATAATAACAGATCACAGGTTATTTTGGGACAGAAGTTTCTACTTCTTGATCCTAAATTGTTGCAAAGCTGGAACCTCTAATGAGTGGGGGCCATGCATTAATGCAGAGTCAGTGATTGTTTTACCACAAGACTCTGCCTCAGCCTCCAGGGATCATGCAGGAACCAGAATGATAGTATATCACTCTTGACTCAATTCGTTTGTGTGCATGATGGAGTGCGATTCGCTCCAGAGCCACGAAACATTCTGACCTGACCAAGCTACTTAAACAGTTAATAAGAAGCTAATTAAAGAAAGATGCTCCAGGCTTGGTGTGGCTACAATGAGGGAGACAGTGATAAAGCTTAGAGCTCAAGCTGCTGTTCATGTTGTAGTCTTTGATAAGTGATCAAACAGTGATATCTGAACGAACAGCCTTATTGAATTAGGGTGTATAAGCATTCATTAGCAGAGGTGGAACACAGTGTTATGTAAGTTAATCACTAAAGGTTATGTGAGAATATAATAAAACGTGAAGCAGGTTCCTGCTCTTGCTTTACCATCTCCTTGTCAAAAACAAAACATTTCTAAATAATACATGATTATGGGTGCATTACACAAGAAAAAAACAAACCTCACAGTGGTCTACTCTCCAAATTGCCTATTCAGTAATGAAATGTTATTGTAAGGCAAAGGCACAGCAATTCTCACTACCACTCCTACTACTCCTACTACTACTACTACTAATAATAATAATAATAATAACGTATTCGACGTAATAAATGCCTTGCTCCAATACCCCCCATGTGTTTTTGATCTTCAGTCTAATAAAGGCCCATGTGTACTGGGAGCAAAATCGTAGATCAAACTTGCCAATTTTATTCGATCAGTCTCTGTAATGGTAAAATGAGGCGTTCACTGCTTGTAAAAGTGAGTTTACACAGTATTTCAAGACCCCCTGCCACTGGGGAATGTTTATAATGTTCATCAGTAACAACACATTTGATTGTTCCGCCGTGCTTTAAAAAAACAGGAAAATATTTTGCTGTGTTCTCTTGGTAAATGGCCAACAACTGATGAACCATTAGAAACTGCTACATAGGATGACGAGTATTTTTCACCCGATTCTCCTGCTCCCTACCTTCATAAATTTAAGCATGTTCCTGGACATGTGATTTTGTTTATGTTCGTGTTCATTGGTTCAATGTGGCATGTGCTAAAGTTGGCATTCGTGTTGATTGGCTCAATTTTCCCTCCAGGAAAATGTTTCAGGGAACAGCCGAAAGGAAAAGAAGACTGGGAGGGAAAAGTAAGGGGTCTTTTTTTAAATGTATGCTGTTTTCTGTTTATTTTCAGCTTTGATGTAAGTAGTTAGGTTGAAACTCTTTTATTGTTCTGTTATTATTCATGTTTTCAACCTAGATGGTAATAAGCACTTACCGTTCCACTACGCTGGTAAACATTTTAATAAGCGCACACCCACTACAATTTTTAAATCGCCCAGGGCGCTTATCACGCTGAATACAGTAATAATAATAATAATAATAATAATAATAATAATAATAATTATAATAATAATAATGGTGGCACGATGGAATAGTGGTTAGCACGCCAAGCTGGGCTCAATTTCCAGCTAAGGCATTTCTGTGTGGAGTTTTCCTCATGCTTGCGTGGGTGTCCACCAGGAACTCTGGTTTCCTCACCCAGTCAAAAAACCATGTGCTGTAGGCTAATGCTATTATATATTATATACCTGTATTATATATGTTATGTATATGTATGTGTGTGTGTGTATATATATATATATATATATATATATATATATATATATATATATATATATATATATATATATATATATATATATCCACAGTAAAACCTCCGCTGACGAACGCTTAAGCTCACGAACTTTTCGCCTCAAGAACATTAAATTTGCGAGCATATAGTCTCTGCTGACGACCTAGTTTTCGGCGGACGAATCAAACCACGCGGTCGAACAGCACCACGGTGGCGGCCACGAGAAGCTGACGCACGCTCATGGCGTCACAGTTCGTCACCCCCTTTCTTTGAATGCGGAAGTGGTTTGTGTTTACTAGACATTTTGGACCATATTGAGTGTACTTTTGCTATTATGGGACCGAAAAAGACCCCACCACAGGCGGAGATCATTGAAAAACACGAACGAGGTGTGCGTTTGTGTGACTTAGCGTCCCAGTACCAGTACGCTAAGTCTACCATTGCTCCCATCCTTAAGAACAAGGAAGCTATTAAGGGTGTGTGTGTGTGGCTAAGGGTGTTTCCAAACAGTAGGCGTTTCCAAACACTCCTTCCAAACAGTAAGTCCCTCCCTCCCTCCCTCCCTCCCTCCTCCCACTCCATTCCATCAAGCCGTCAACTACCATCACAAAGGTAAATAAAACGACTTTATTATACAGTACAGTTTATTTCTTTAATTACAATACAATAGCACATTTATTATACATAAAATAAGGTATATTTTTGTGTAGTTTTAAGGCTTATTTAGTAGAAAATTATGTTTTATGGGGACCTGGGAACGGATTATTCTCATTTTAATGGTTTCTTATGGGAAATAAATGTTCGGAAGACGAACTTTTCGCCTTACACACACTTTCTGGGAACCAATTATGTTCGTGAGCAGAGGTATCACTGTATATCTATATCTATATATATATATATATATATATATATATATATATATATATATATATATATATCTTCTTCTTCTTCTACTTTCCTTTTGGCTATTCCCGTCGGGGTTCGCCTCAGCGAATCACCTACCTCCATCTCACCCTGTCGTCTGCATCTTCTTCTCTTCCACCAACTACCTTAATGTCCGCCTTCACCACATCCATAAATCTCCTCTTTGGTCTTCCTCTAGGCCTGCTACCTGGTAGTTCCAACCTCAGCATCCTACTACCAATATACTAACTATGCGTCCTCTGTACATGTCCAAACCATCTCAATTCTGGCCTCTCTGACTTTGTCAGCACTTACATGTGCTGTCCCTCTGATGTCTCATTCCTTCATCATACAACATCCTAAATCATACAACATCGCTGGCCTCAACACCATCTTGTACACTTTTCCTTTCATTCTTGCTGATACCCTCCTATCACACATCACACGGAACACTTTTCTCCAACCATTCCAACCTGCCTGCACATTCTTCTTCACCTCTTTTCCACACTCTCCATTGCTCTGGAATGTTGAGCCTAAGTACTTAAAATCCTCCACGTATACTGTTCCAAAGTGCCCCGAGCTGTGAGTGTCAGTGTGAATGGTTGTGTGATTGTCTATGATGGCCTGACGAGCTGTCCAGGGTGTACCCCACCCTCGCATGGAGTTAGTTTGCGACCCTAATTAAGAAAAGCAGTTCAGAAAAATGAATGAATGAATGAATAATAATAAAGGGATAAAGGGATGTAAAGTGAAGTAAAGTTGGCTAACTGTGTTTTACTTTTTTTTTTTTACCAGCTTCAGTTTATCAGTTTAGCCAGGAATTATCAAAGTTTAAAATTGGAGTGATACTCATATAAATGCATAATTAAGGTTGAGAGAGGAGTAGCTATGAGAATATGAGTACTAAAATATATATATATATATATATATATATATATATATATATATATATATATATATATATATATATATATTTTTTTTTTTTTTTTTTTTTTTTTTTTTTTTTTTTGCACAAATACATAGCTGCACCATACACAAGTTCTGGATATTTTATATTCTCAAGGTTTTGTGCTGCTTTGATTGTATTGTTTACATGCAAAATGTTTAATGTATTTGAATTTATATGTTACGGATGGACTTCTTTCCTAACCCTTTTTGCTGGGTCCAGGATCCAGTTCAAACATTTTATTTCTTAACCCCACCCCCCATGTGGGGGACAAATCAAGGGAGCCACAGGTACAACAGTAAGTCTCAGACAGGCATATTGGCGAGGCATATTGGTAGGCATTTCCAGAGTCAGTAACTGGACATGGAAGTGAGAACATTAGCCCAGCTATCAAGGTGAAGGTAAAGGCTACAGCAAAGTCAAAGAGTTCTGGAGATAGAGCACTTACAAATATGAAATAAGTAGGGGTAGCAGAAGAAGAAGACATGCTGTTACTATGGAACACTAACAGAAAAAAGATACATCGACTTTTAAATTGGACAGTTGAGGGTTCAAGCTCCACTGTCCATGGTTGTCACTGCTGTCACCCCAGTGCAGCTAACTGGGTTATCAAAGGCCGTCCATGTCTCTCACTGTCTGTGGTGAGTGACATGAAAAGGAACCATTGCTGACTTTCATCAAGAGTAGGCTGCATATCCTTCAGCATGTATCTGCCCTAAGATGGCAAGGCAAGCTGCCCTTGCCCAGAGTTGGCTGAGATGGGTACCAGCCTCCCCGCGACCCTAATCGATTCAGAAAATGAATGAATGAATGAAGTTAGACATTTACCTTTGACCTTAACTGAAAGGCCAGACTCCAGTCGTTTAGGAAATCTGTTAAGTGAGTCTTTTTCATAGTCTCTTTCATACAGAGTCAGCTGAGATGGGCATCAGCCTTGCTGTGAGCCCAATCAGGAACAAGTGGTTTAGAATGAAAGAATGAATGAATGAATGAATGAATGATATCTTTGACCTGAAAGCACAAGTCCACAAATAAAAATTTGCATTAAGTTCAGAGGCATCAGATCTGGCTTTATAACAGGGGTACTTGGTATGATCATCCATGTCAAGCTTTAAATTACCCATATACAATACAATTCATCAAGATCTTAAACACAGCAAGGTATATAAAGACAACCTGCTCGGACTTAACACAGGACACAAGGAAATTAAGCAATGATAGAATTGGGAAGGTGGCAGGAAAAAACAAAGGGATATCAAAACTAAATACTTGTTACATGTGTCATGCTGAGACCAGGGTTACATGCTGAGAATGGTGATTCATGACATATTTATTACAGATGACATACTTACTTAAAATCAATAAGACTGACACATCAGAAGGTTAGCAGCTCAAGCCCCAGTACCACCAAGCTGCTACTGTTGGGTAAGGCCCATAATCTTCTCCGTTGTATACATGAGATAATGAAAGTGACTTTGTATAATTGTTTCTGAAAATACATGTACAGTAGGCCCTCAACATTCGCGGGGGTTCGGTTCCGGGCCCTCCAGCGAATCGAGATAATCCGTGAGTTCTGTACCCGGAAGTAAAACCCCATGTATCACATCACATGCGCGAATGAACAAATGGAAGTGAAATACTATTTATCTATTATGTGCTAAAATATGCTTCTTAAACACATTCTATAGACAGTCTTACTCATTAATACAGTATTAATGTAGTAAAATGTAGTAATGATTAAGAAAAACTTTTCAATTTTTACTGTGATATTTATTGATGATAAAAATGCAGCCGTGAGGGGGGGGGGCACAAGCCAGTGTTCACCCTCACGCCGGTCCCAAGCCCGGATAAATGTTGCGACAGGAAGGGCATCCGGCTTAAAACTTCTGCCAAATTTCTCATGCAAATGATCAAAACGAAATTAATTCATTCAAAACGAGGCCCGGGTTAACAACGACCGCCATCAGTGCTGTTAACCAACAGGGTGCTGGTGGAAATTGGACTACTGTTGGTCGAAGACGTCGAAGAAGGAGAGGCGGGAGGCATGTCCATAGGCAGAGAGAGAAGAGGAAAGGCATGAGTCTAGGACTGAGAGTAGGGACTTTGAATGTTGGAACTATGACAGGAAAAGCTAGAGAGCTGGCTGACATGATGCAGAGGAGGAAGGTGGACATACTGTGTGTTCAGGAGACCAGGTGGAAAGGTAGCAAGGCTAGAAGCTTAGAAGCAGGGTTTAAGCTGTTTTATCATGGTGTGGATGGAAAGAGAAATGGAGTAGGAGTCATCTTGAAGGAGGGGTTTGTCAGGAATGTTCTAGAAGTGAAAAGAGAATGTTTCCAAATAGCAGAGGATGGTAGTGTGCAGGATGACGCGGATGGTGAGGAAGGTGAAGAAGGCAAAGGCAGAGCAGAAGACAAAGTGGTGGAAGCTGAAAAAGGAAGATTGTCATGCTGTCTTCAAGGAGGAGTTGAAACAGGCTTTGGGTAATCAGGAAGTGCTTCCAGATGACTGGACAACCACAGCCAATATGATCAGGGAGACAGGTAGGAGAGTATTTGGTGTGTCCTCTGGAAGGAAAGTAGATAAGGAGACTTGGTGGTGGAATGAGGAGTGTGTACAAAAGAAGAGGTTACCTAAGAAGAAGTGGGACATAGAGAGGACTGAAGAGAGTAAACAGGAGTACAGGGAGACACAGCGTAAGGCGAAGGTAGTGGTGTCAAAGGCCAAACAGAGGGCATATGATGATTTGTATGATAGGTTGGACAGGTTAGGAGGGAGAAAATGATTTATACAGGTTGGCACAGCGGAGAAATAGAGATGGGAAAGATGTGCAGCAAGTTAGAGTGATAAAGGACAGAGAAGGAAATGTATTGACTGATGACAGAAGTGTGCTGGGAAGATGGAAAGAGTACTTTGAAGAGCTGATGAATGATGAAAATGAGAGAGAAAAAAGAGTAGGAGTGACTGTTGAGGACCAGGAAGTAACAAATATTGGTAAGGGTGAAGTGAGGAGGGCATTGAAGAGGATGAAGAGTGGAAAGGCAGTTGGTCATGATGACATACCGGTGGAGGTATGGAAGTGTCTAGGGGAGGTAGCAGTAGATTTTCTGACAAGAATATTCAACAAGGTCTTAGAAAGTGAGAGGATGCCGGAGGAATGGAGGAGAAGTGTGCTGGTGCCCATTTTTAAGAACAAGGGAGACGTGCAGAGTTGTGGCAACTACAGAGGGGTAAAGTTGATGAGCCATACAATGAAGTTATGGGAAAGAATAGTGGAAGCTAGACTAAGGGCAAAGGTCAGCCTTTGTGGACAACAGTTTGGTTTCATGCCAAGAAAGAGCACCACAGATGCAGTGTTTGCTTTGAGGATGTTAATAGAGAAGTACAGAGAAGGTTAGAGGGAGCTGCATTGTGCCTTTGTAGATCTGGAGAAAGCATATGACAGAGTGCCGAGAGAGGAACTGTGGTATTGCATGAGGAAGTCTGGAGTGGCAGAGAAGTATGTTAGAGTGGTGCAGGATATGTATGAAAGGTGTAAGACAGTGGTGAGATATGCTGTCGGTGTGACAGAAGAGTTCAAGGTGGAGGTGGGACTGCATCAAGGGTCAGCTCTGAGCTCCTTCTTGTTTGCGATGGTGATGGACAGGTTGACAGACGAGGTTAGACAAGAATCTCCATGGACTCTGATGTTTGCAGATGACATTGTGATCTGTAGTGAGAGCAGAGAACAAGTGCAGGAAAATCTAGAGAGGTGGAGGTATGCCCTGGAAAGGAGGAAAGTCAGAGAGGCTAGATTGAGATGGTTTGGACATGTACAGAGGAGGGATAGTGAGTATATTGGTAGTAGGATGCTGAGGTTGGAACTACCAGGCAGAAGGCCTAGAGGAAGACCAAAGAGAAGATTTATGCTTGTGGTGAAGGAGGACATGAAGGTACTTGGAGTAAGAGTAGAAGATGCAGAGGATAGGGTGAGATGGAGGCAGGTCATTTGCTGTGGCGACCCCTGAAGGGAACAGCCGAAAGGAAAAGAAGATTTATTGATCATAAAATATAAACATATTACAGCATATACTGTTGTAAAGCACTTACATTAAAGTCTTTTTCAATTATTATTCCAGTACAGTATCTAATTAATCTTTAGAATGTTTGTGCATGAGATTTTATGTTCTGTTAGCATGTTTAACAAAGGATACCAAAAGGATAAACTTTATTCCACTTCATGTCCTTTTACATTGAACTTGGCGTGACGTCTTGGAGTGACGTCTCCAAGATGGCGCTGCCTACAGGGCGACATCGTGGAGTTCTCAGAGTCAAATTGTTTCTTTGTTCGTTTTAATTTGTTTTATTTGTTGTTTTGTTTGTTCATGTTTTGCACTATGCTCCTCGATGACTGGTCAACCCTACTACAGCTATAAGATCGGAGTGTCTCCAAGCGTGTATAACTAAGCACACTCAACTGGGCTTCTTATTTGCCGGGATGCGGCGAGCACTGAGCTAATATGCACGCCGGCTAACAAGAAGCCTAGGCAGAGTTCTCAGAGTCTCCGGTGCTTGGTTAGTATTTCCGGTCATACTGATTGAAAATGTTCAGTCCCTGCGAAACAAGATAGACGAGCTTCATGCTCAGATTGCAGCGCAGAGGAGGCTAACAAGAAGCCTAGTTGAGCATACTTAGTTATACACGCCCGAAGATACGCCGATCTTATACCTGTAGTAGAGTCGACCGGTCGTAGACGAGCATAGTGCAAAACATGAACAAACAAAACAACAAATCAAACAAATTAAAACAAACAAAGAAACAATTTGACTCTGAGAACTCCGCGACATCGCCCTCTGTGCAGCGCCATCTTGGAGACGTCACTCCAAGTTCAATGTAAAAGGACATGAAGAGTACTGTCATAAAGTTTATCCTTTTGATATCGTTTGTTAAACATGCTACAGAACATAAAAGCTCATGCATAAACATGAACTTAGGTACTGTACTGGAATAATAATTGAAAAAGATTTTAACACAACAGTTCAGAGAAAACCGTCGTTTGTCAGGAGTAAGTCTTATTTCTTCAGAAGCGACATCCAGCGTTTTCTATCGCTTAGCCAGAGAAGACGCATAGCGTTTGAGTGGTATCATAGAGCTTAACTGGTAATTAAAACACACATAAAAAGAGGCTCATTGACAACTTGTGCGTGAATGAGGAAAAAGGGGTGGGACATCAGCTCAACCAATCAGGAGAAAGAAGGACAGCCATTGGCTGAATTTGAATCACGTGCCGGTTGCTCGGCAGTCAACAAATACTCAAACTGTGGGTGCAAAACCGCGAATAGTCAAGGGCCTACTGTATATGCAAATGTCTTTCCTAAACATACCAGACTTTTTTCTTGTGTAATAATTATAATACAAATGTTGTATATAACCATCATTAAATTGACCCTATACTCATGAAGCTGGTATCTTTCCAGTTTAAACAGGTAAAATTGTACTATAGATGAGATAAAGATGTGAGATAAAGCTGGCATCACACAGCACTCACTCCAATCTGTAGTAAACTACCAATATTTGCCAGCGGTGTGTTACAAAACAGCTTCACAAAGGTTGGTTTTCATGGTGGTTCAGCACAGTTTCAAATGACAATTGTAAGCAGTGGGTGAAGACGCAGTGTAAATGAGGTTAAATTGAATGCGGTTCAGATGGATTGCAAAAAGTGACAACAATGCAGCAATAGGGCAGCTAAAGGGTGAAATTTTAAAAATTGCTGTGAAATTTCAAATACTCAAAATCTCAATGTTAATTGCAGGCAACACTGGTAACAGCAAACATCATCACAGTGTCAAGAAAATATCACTGCTGTCCAACACGGTTGTGTGGTAAGAGCGCCCACTTTAGCAATGTAATCACTTCAGACTTCTGTTCTAATTGTCCAATTTGCCAAACCATCTTTTTGGTTAATATGAGCTGTGAGGCTCCTGTATTTTGACTGCTCCAAGAATGAAAGAAATCCCATAAAGAACCTTCAAAAACACGCTGGAGAAAACCCCTCAGTCTCTACTGATATCCTTTCGCATTAATAAAATGAGGAAAGCTCTTTCTTGTCCAGACTGTTCGATGCACACTTCTTGAAGTGAAGTTCTTTGAAAAAGACAGTGTGAAAAGAGGACCAATAAATTTTTCAATATTTGGTGACTACAAAATACAAGTCCTTTCAGAAAAGGTTAAGCTAGGTGTGAAAATTATCCTGGATATAATCTCAAGAAATTGGTTTGCAATTAAATGTTCTGGGGGCAGAAACAGCTGAATCAACTGAGCAGTCACTACTTATAACAGTTTGACCTTTTTTGACTGCAACCTTGTACCTTTGAATAGATTGTTGGAAATAAATCAATACAAATTAATTGAACAAAATACTAGTATTTAAGTTGTAAATGTAGGTCAGAGCCTTTCCTGGCCCTGACGGCGCACCACTGAGATCATACAATGAGAGATATTGTTCATAAACTTAGCTTGACTAACAGATCGATCGGCTTTCAGGATTCAAAGGTTATATTTTAGATTTATTTTAAATTGATAGACGCATGCAAACAGTCTGCTAGTGTGTCTCTGAAACTTTTTGAAATATAAATTTTTAATGAAGTTTTTTTCCATTTTTGCTCTCAGGGATCCTAAACTTGCTAAGACACATACAAAACAAATACGCCAACAAATAATGCAAGATGTATTACTAATAATAGTTCCAAAAAAGTAATTATTCCTCCAAGCAATATGCTGTACTGTGTTAATATTAAGCTTTGGTTGTGAAGCAGCATGTGCAAAGCTGAGGGTATTGCACGTACAGAATATCAGCTTATATGTACCACCTTTCTTGGTTTGCAGCACCTGGTGCATGGATACAGAATTCAGTTATTGTGTGTACATCAAATATTCTACTTTGAACTCAACTCAATCAGATATTATTGCCAAAACGAACTCATTACTGTATATGGGGATGGTGGTGTAGTGGTTAGGGTGCTGTGCTCATGATCAGGAGGTTGTGTGTTCAAATCCCAGTTAGACTCACACTGTGCTAAGACCCCTGGGCAAGGTTCACCCAGCAGTATAAATGGGTACCAGTAAAATATACTGGGAAGGTAGCCTGCAATGGACTAGCGTCCCATCTAGGGAGAGTTGAACTCCTAGTTGCTTCACGCTACTGAAAGCCGGAGATAAGCACCGGCCTGATGAGCCACTATGGCTCAGGTTTAAAAAGCCCAACAGACTTTACCTTACCTAACTCATTATCTATTTTCATAACAACATTCATCAATCATTCAATCATGTGGCAGAAGCGTAGTGCATAAAAATCACACAGGTACTGGTCAAGAGCTTCAGCTAATGTTCACATTAAACATCATAATGAAGAAAAAGTGTCATCTCTGTGACTTTAAATGTGACACGATTGCTGAGCTGGTGTGTTTCACAAACTGTAGATCTTTAGGCGGACTGGCTAAAACAGTCGATTTCATCAGGTCCACTCCTATCTGCCAAGAACAAACAGACAGGACACAGACTCACCCAAACTTGCCTGCTGAAGACTGAAAAAAAGAACTCAAAAAGATCAGAATTGTTATCTTTACATGTCAAGTTTGAGTGAGAGGGCAGTGGTGGCCTGGTGGTAAACGTGCTGGATCACTGATCCCAAGGTTGGGGTTTCAATCCACACTCTCAATGGGTTGCCACTGCCCTAACCCCCCAGTGCAGCTAACTGGGTTATCAAGGGCCAGCCATGTCTCTCACTGTCTATGATGTGAGGATGTAAAAGACCCATTGCTTACTTTTGACAAGAGTAGGCTGCATAGCAATCAGCGTGTTTCTGCCCTGCAACAACCTAGGTGTACTCTGCCCTCGCCCGGAGTCGGCCCCTCCATGTGAACCTAATTAGGATTAAGCGGTTCAGAAAATGAATGAATGAAAGTTTGGGTGAGTTTCTGGACTCTAGACAAGGTTGTGTGTGAAAAGCACCCAGGACTCTGTAGTTTCTGAGGCACTTGGACTAGCCCATATGGCACCGACATCCACGTCATGATAAACTCATGCAGATCATACTTTCTCTTCAGTCTGATATTTGAGGTAAAATTGTTGACCTCCATCTGCATGACTTTGACTCTATGAAATGTGCAGATGTACAAGTGTTCTTCATAAAGTGTACTTTGAATGTATATATAGACATAAAGTATTTAAATCACCAGGTGGCCTGTCGGTATAGGGCGCTGTGGATCGCTGATCCTAAGGTTGGGGGTTCGAGTCCCACTCTCCACAAGGTTGTCACTGTCCCCCCCAGTGCACTAACTGGGTTATCAAAGGCCGGCCATGTCTCTCACTGTCTATGGTGAGAGGTTCATGTAAAAGAACCATTGCTGACTTTCGTAAAGAGTAGCTGCAAAGCCGTCAGCATGTTTCTGCCCCTTGCTGAAGGGTTGTGTCAAGAAGGGCATCTGACGTAAAAACCTATGCCAAATCAAACATGTGAATCATTCGCTGTGATGACCCCTGATAAAGGAAAAAAGCAGAAAGGAAAAGAAGAAGAAACTGCAACACTTGTGATGACTTTTAGTAAATTCTGCAAAGAATACATATACATTAATTTATATCAACACACAAAAATAAACATCAAGACAATTTCATCGAATATTTCATAGCACTTATATCAGATATCTGAATACTTCCATGGAATATTCTAGTCAAAATATATAAAATGTTTGTGATGATAGTTATAGTCTGACAAATATCTGTCACAGAATGGTTACAGCTGTCACTTTATCTTGATTCTTTTGCACTGATGTGAATCACCAACATAGCGGAGAGTTCTCTTTCTTTTCTGGATTCGGGTTTTCATTCATTTTACAACCTCTAGCAACCCCCCCCCACCACCACCACCCAAAAAAATAAATAAAAATAAACGGATTTATACGAATTGGAAAAAAGGTTAATTCAGTCTTGTGAAAACAGGAATTTCCAGCATATGCCAGAAAACTTGCACCCATCTATTAATTATTATAATAATATTTAAACATTCAAAAATAATGCACAAGATGTAAATAAAATATAAATATACACACATACAAACTCACACGCATGCACACAGATGCACGTGCATGCACTCAGATGCGCACCTCACAAAAATGTAAGTAGTATGGATGGGAGGTTTGGGGTTGTTTTTTGTTTGTTTAAGTTTTTTGGCTTTTTTGCATAATTGACCTTGTTTTTGTGACATTTTCCTTAACTTTCCGCCCTATTCTTCCTTAATTTCCTTATTTTTTAATTTGATGAATATTAAAAAAAAACACAACAACAACAACAAACAACCGTTGTGCACTGAAGCCGCATTAATTGAGGTGCGAAGTAGCGAGGGATCCCTGTACTGTAAATCCACACATTTGTGTAATCAATGTGACTAATGTGTGTATATACTGTAACATTTACAATGCACTAAGAAATATCCGAAGTGTACTGAAAACTCATTAAATAAACTATACAGAGTTGAGTCCCTAAATAACTCCCCAGAGAAACAAGAGGTTAAAAAGTAGTTGAGTCTTTTGTTTTGGATTGTATCATGTACCAAGGCATGCCATGTGCAGGTCTGGACAAACTTGTTCTTTAACTGGTGGACTTGGTGATCTGTTTCCTTGAGAGGTGATGAGTGATAGATCTTTGTATTTTGTTTTGATCTGAGAAATAAATAAGTTGTGGGTAATTAGTGGAATTATTATTATTATATTATATTCTTACACAGTGATCTTCAGTAGCTGTGGTATACTGTTCAGAGATGCGGTGAATCCAGGACACAGAGAGCATTGCAAGAATTACTTCTTGAATAGAATATTTGTTCATCACAAGTCACCACAACCACACCCACTAACTGCATTGCTTTTGATATGTGTAAAGAAAATGGAGACCCTGGGCCTGACATTCCTGACCCCTCTGGATCTACCTACTGTACCAACATGCATAATGTTACATGTGAAGACTGTATATTCATAGTTAAAATGACACATTAAATAAAACAATGCACACTGCCAAAATATTTCGTTATTACTTTATTAATTATTATTTTTCTTATTCTTATTATAATTATAATTATTATTATTATCAGCATCATTATTCAAGTTTAGATGTAACAGACATCTTTGCCATGTTTTCTGGGTTTTTTTTTTTTTTTTTGCATGTAAAACCTACAACACAAAAAATGTTAAGGTGGCAGTTGAAGAAATAAAATAAAGAAATTCTAAACCATCATCTATGCACTTTAAATGCAGCAAAGGTGTAAAAACAATAATATTCTAAAAATAATAGTTAAAACATTTACATAGCCTTGCCTTCTGCCTTGTGGAGGGCCAAACTGGCTTCCAGGCATAAACAAATACTCCTTTGTGTTTCAATGTCGATAAAGCCTTATAAAAGGCCTTCAAACAAAACAAAAAAAAAAAAACTAAACAAAACAAAAAAGAAAAAGAAGAGAAAAAAGAAAGAAAGGAATTAAAAGAAAAAAAGGCACAATCTTGTTTGCTAATTACAATGCAGTACCTGTTCATAAAATAGCATGCTAATAAAACACATTTCTTCCTTGGCAAAAACAAAAAAAACAAACGTTTTTTTAAAAAAAAAAAAACACAAACAACTGAACATAACTGAAGTGCAAGCATTAACATAATTACAAATTGAAAGGTTTGCAGAAGACAAAGATCGTTGCAATACCCTACTGTATAAATGCTCCAATAAAAAGCGACACTATAATTATTCCCAAGAGGCTTTTGCAGTTAAGCAGCATTGTAAGGCTATATGTGAGAATCTGTGAAATGCAGAGATATCCTTGAGACATCCATTGAGAGTATCTCTCTTTCTTTCATGCCCCTATCTCATATAAATAATGTCTGTATGTAGCCACAGAAAACCCAACTTGCTGAGTCCATGGCTGGTAGAAGAGACTCTGGGGATGAGAAACGTACAGGCAAAAATAATAGCATGTGCACACATTTTGCTAGCATGCACATGCAGACGCACAGACACACACACACACACACACACACACACACACACACACACACACACACACACATGTACGCACGCGCGCACACACACACACACACACACACACACACACACACACACCTAAAACAAAACAAAAAATGAGCTGATGTGGACTGTGTTACGCTGGACACGGAGTGTAAGAAGTTACTCAAAAATAATCGGAAAAGTGAAACACGTGATTAACTTAAGATGTTGAGCTTCGAATGTGTTCATGTTTTGGTACTACAGATTATCTTCAAATGCACAATCAAGACATTTTTAGGGCAAACTGTCTTATAACGAAGACAATTTTCAGTTATTTGTTCCAAATGATAGTGGGAGCACTGAAGGGAGTGAGTGTAATCGAAACTGAAGCTTAGAACAGCAGCTCAATGTTATACATCTCTAAGAAAAGTTTCATCAAAAGGCACCAAAAATACCTGCAGCTACTAAATATTAACAACAGTTTTCCTGTGTGTTTCCTACAATCACAAGGTGATGCGGACTCTCCAATTCAATCAAATCCATTCTGGCTCAAAGACAAGGGGCAAGGTACTTTCCCTCGAAACCTTTAGGAGACCAAAAATTAGCACATAAAGCCTTAAGAGAGTTTCAGCTTTCCTTGTTCAATGCTGATGGACAAAAACAAAGAAATGCACATCTGTTACCTCAAGCTATTTAACTATAAAGCATTTGAACACAAATAAGATGGTTGAACAAAGTCATAAAGGACTACGCTTGGAATGGATAGTGCCTTTGGTGGCTAAACATAAACTTTTGCTTAATGTCCACCTTTAAAACATTAAAATATGAAAAAGTATGGATGATCATATCTTTCCATTTATGTGAAAGAAAACAAAAATAGCAGGTGTTTGCTTCATTATTTTGTTTGCTACATTTGCAAATGTAAACTTTTTCAGAGCCAAGCTCAAGGCCCTTTTTCAGACGAAAGTTCAATGTTGCATATCAACATATCAGGTAGAAAATACTTTATCAGGCACTGGTACTATGATTATTCCTATCATCAACTTAGAAAAAATATCTTTATTTATTTTTATTCCTTCCCAAATTTCTAGAGTGACAGATTACCTCTTAGCAACCGAGGCAGCAGCTAACATGTCTTGATGGAATTATGTAACAGTAATCCAACACGACTTCTCCAAGGGGAAAAGATACATTATGAAAAACAACATTAAACTGTAAGATATTTAGTATAATGTTAACCAGAGACAGAAAAGCCTAAACTAATATGTCATCTATTTTAGCCATATACATTCCCTGAGGACGCTTGTTTTGAGGATGTAACTCACTTACGGTGTTGCCATAGTGACAAACAAACTGGCACGTTTGCACACTGTTTGCCACGTAGAGTCCCACATCCCCACTTTGTTCAGAACCAGGGGAGAGAACTTTCCAAGAGGCTGGGAACAGCCCTGATACAAATAAACAGAATTCAGTTTGAGTAGATATACCCAGCTTACTGAACTGCTTTGTCAAAATAAAAAGTCTGGGTTAAAAGTAATATGAAAGAAAAATCTAAATTTATATCCTACTTGTACCATTTTACTTAAAGGCATTTTCTTTGAAAAACAGCCAAGAGTCTGTTGCCATGAGACTAAATAGAAATTACGTCGACCAATGGCCCTTAAACTGGTTGCTGAGGTGCCAGGAGGCATCTTGGCACATTTTGATAAATGGAAAACAAACAAACAAACAAAAAAACTTACGCATTCATGCGTACAATGTTTATTTTTATCATGCCGAGTCTTTTATTAGCTTCCTTCCATAATGCTCTATCTGTGCTTCATTCATCCGTAACCTTAGCGCTTAGGTCAGGGGCAGGGCGATGGAGCCCTCGTTGGATGTGGGTGGTGAAGTCATACTTATCAGTGCAGGCATGTAGACAAATGCTGCACTGGAAGGGTCCACCATCACCATGGCAGCTCATATGCAGGGCGTACATAACTTCATCTAGAAACAAGATGCCACAGTGAGCACACTTACTACACAGCTCATCCTGGGTGCCCTGATCAATCCTTTCTGGTTTGACGGGCTGTGTGACAGCACCATCATCCTCTTTGGCCTCATTGTCTCTGTCTGCCAGAGGGGATGCCTGTTTTTCCAGCGGGACCTTCTCCTTGGGCATGGTGGCACCATTGGGTAGGGAACTGGGTTTGGAATGATGCTTGATGGCCAGGTCAAGAGGGGTGTCACTTTCAGGTCCAGAAGGTGGAGGTGGTGGGAAGTGAGGGGGCAGGCTGAAGGTAGGGTAAGGCACAAAGCTTTGGCACGGGTTAGGTAGACCAAGGTAATGACCTGGATTTCCTGGCATGGCCATCTTGTATTTGGTCCAAAAGCGCAGCCAGTCAGCCTCATTCTGGAGCTCGCTGTGGACAATTGGTAGGCTGAAGACAGGGTACTGGTACTTCTCGATGGGGCTGCCTGGAGGTGAGTAACTGGCCTGCTTGGATGGACGTAGGTATTTCTCTATGGGACTACCCCTTTCAGAAGTGGCCTGTGTGCCCATACCTGCCCCATTGCCCTCGGGCCCTGTGCTGTCACCAGGGCTCTTGTGAACATGTAGGGGTGGCATGCGTTTATGGATCTCCAGCGTTTGGCTAAGCAGGAAGGCATGGGTGGAGCGTGGGCTTGGCTGGCCCTTGCCTGGCTGTCCATGGGACTCAGCTCCAGGCTCATCCGACCTGCGCTCCAATGGGCTGCCATTGAGCCGATCCTCAGTGCTGACACGTTGCTGCTTGGCGCTTGCTTGCTCTGATGCCACACTGTCAGGGTTCAGCCGTTTCCGTGTGCGCCGACGAATTATCTGCTCTCCATTGTTCTGTTTGATAATGTTCAGTGGCCTGGGAGTCTGCAAGATGGAGAGAGATGAATTATGAATAAATAATAATAATAATAACAGGATTGAAAAAAGCATGATTACTAAAATGCTTGACTACTATACTCAACAGTAAAATCTTAAAATTGACCTTATGGCCGACTCCAAATCAGAATCAGAATACTTTAATGATCCCTTCAAGATCAATAAACAAAGAGGGTTAAGGCAATTGTGCACAAAAGCCAAAGCAGTGTTATGTCCACACTTGGCATTTAAGGATTGAATTAGATTAAAAATAAAAACATACAAACAAACAAACAAAAAAAAAACAAAACTAAGATGCCAAAATTATACAGAAAATTCTATAACATGATATTCATGTTCTTATTTCGTGTTAAAATAACAAAAACAAACACTAACAGACCCAGGAACAGTTTTTACCCACAAGCGTATAATCGTGTAACTCCACCGTCATCAACCACACTGACTGAATAAACATCATTCAGACCACCTTCCTGGACAAGTGGCCTCATGTTCACGAGCAATATTCACGTTTAAGTTTCAAGTGCAATACTGATGTGTAGAGCAGGTTTCAAATATCATTAGGATCATGCACCTTACAATTAAAAGCTCTACCTCTTACCTGGCGTAATATCATGGACCTTTGACATATCACTTACTCTTCTGTGTATGTGTGAATAGGTGTGAATATATGTATGGCTTAGTGTAGTTCCTTAGTTGTCTTTTGTACATTTTTTAATAATGGCTGCTAAACAAAGAGCTGTTAAACTGATTTTCATTGTTCATGCAACAGTTGAATATAAAACATCTATTAATCTTTATGTTTATAATGTTGCCTTTACTGAGCACTGAAATTCGTCTTTCACTCCCTCCTGTATTTCCTCTTTGAGAATTCAATTAAGCAGTATGTTGTGCACACTCAGACAACACTTAAGAGATCCGGCTTGCAGGTGGCCAGACTGCAGTCCTTATTGTAAATGCAGTCTCGCTGCAATAATTCATCTCTTCCAAAATCCCCATGGTCACACTCCAATAATGAGGTTGGTTAGTTTAATAATCAGTCATCAAATGACTATTAATTATTTCTCTATTACTCTTTAGCTCTCCGGGGTTACACAGATAGCTCATACAGATTGTTATTTTATTGTAACACCCACCCACACACTATATGGGTTTGTTGACACTTGACCATGACACTGTCGTGATTTTCTCAATCATAGAAATCCAGATTTTGCTCCTCTTTGGTATAATAATACATTTCTTTTTTCTAGGAAGACTGACCACTTAATTTTGTAGTGGGGCTGTGGGAATTTGTGATCATTCATCCACAAGAGCATTATTAAGGTCAGGCACTGATGTCAGGCGGGAACACCTGGGGCAGTTGGCATTCTAGTTGATCCCAAACGTGTTCAGTGATGTTGAGGTCAGTGCTCTGTGCAAGCGACTCACGTTCTCTCACTCCAACCTTGGCAAGGCATGGAGCTCACTGTGTGCGCACGGGGACTGTCATACTAGAACAGGTTTAAGCTTCTTAGTTCTAGTGACGGGAAATTGGAGCCCAACAGCAGACAAGGACATTCTGCTGATGTGTAGTGTCTTCCCAAGGTGAAGTTTAAAACACCGAAATGTGTAAACAGACACACACACACACACACACACACACACATATATATATATATATATATATATATACATACATACATACATACTTGTGGTGTATAGTGTATTTATAGCTTCAGTGCATCACGGGTTTTAAAATAAATAAATAAATAAATAAATATTCATCAAATTAAAAAATAAGGAAATTAAAGAAGAATAGAGAGAAGGGAGAAAAGTTAAAGAAAATACCACAAAAACAAGGACAATTATGCAACAACAACAAAAAAAAATCCCTAAACCAACACAAAACAAAAAACAACCCAAATCTCCCATCAAAACTAGTTATATTTTTGCATCTGTGTGTGCATGCGCATCTGTGTGCGTATGTATGTGTGTCTTCTTCTCATGCAATACCATCTGTATGTGTGTGTATTTATATTTTATTTACATCTTATGTGTTTTTTTATGTTTAATTGTTATTATAAAAAATTATAGCATTGAACAGGTCTTTATTGATATTATATACACATATACATGTATGTATACATCGGGGACAGTGGTGGTCTCGTGGTATAGGGCGCTGGATCGCTGATCCAAAGGTTGGGGGTTTGAGTCCCACTCTCCACAAGGTTGTCACTGCCCCCCCCCCCCCAGTAAAGAGTAGGCTGCAAAGTCGTCAGTGTGTTTCTGTCCCTTGCTAAAAAGGGTTGTAACAGGAAGGGCATCCGATGGAAAAACCTCTGCCAAATCAAACGTACGAATCAGATGATTCGCTGTGGTGACTCCCGAGTAAAAGGGAAAAAGCCGAAAGGAAGACAGACAGACAGACATGTATGTATACGTCAGTCGGGGGGGGTCCTACTTGGTGGATTTTGATGGTCGCGTGGGGATCTCAGTCCCAATTAACCGCGGAATGTGAGGGATCTCTGTATATATATATATATATATATATATATATATATATATATATATATATATATATATATATATAGTGGTACCTCACCTTACGAAATTAATCCGTTCCAGACGTCGTGTCGTAACCTAGATTTTTCGTAAGTTGAACCGCATTTTACATGTAAAATGCGTGATTTGTTCCAAGGCCCCCAATACCCCCCTAAACCCTTTAAAAATTATAAAAGTATGCCTTTTAAGGCCTCCATCTGCTTCAATATCGCACCAATATTAGACGGGTTTGGCCATATTCCTTTGCGATATCACTCAACTGCATGCCACGAGCCCACTTCTTCTTTTCACTCGCACCGGGAATCACACGCGCATGTGTTCCTGTGTGTGCGTGTGTGTGTGTGTGTGTGTGTGTGTGTGTGTGTGTGTGCTGACCATGTCTTCTGAGCAGAGTTATAATCTTACAAATGTTTATGCAAGGTTAAAAGCCTGAGCCAAAAAAATAAAGTTGCAAAAACTTTACGAAAAACTGCACGAAAAACTCACGAAACAACAGGAACTCTGTCCTTTACATGAAAAACATTGTGGGTATTATGGAGCTGTATCTACATAATAGCCAATGGGAGGGAGCTGTGTCATCCCTCCTAGCCAATGGGAGGCCAGCGGGGCGGGATGTTAGAAGATAGCCAATGGGACAGCAACTCGCACATTGTTTGAATTTTTGAGCTGGCGCTTTCGTAATGTGAATTTGTTCCGTATCCAGAAATGGAAATTTTAGGTAAATGTGTTGTGTAACTTGGATTTTTCATTTGTTGGGACTTTCATATGGTGAGGTACAACTGTGTGTGTGTGTGTGTGTGTGTGTGTGTGTGTATACATATATATATATATATATATATATATATATATATATATACACACACACATACACACACACACACACACCGTATTTTCCGTACTAAAAGTTGCACTTTTTTTTTCATACTTTGGTGAAGGTGCGAGTAATACTCTCGCGCAACTTATATGTGAAATTATTACACATAATTCTGTTCGTCATCATAACAAACATAATTTCACATGTTATTTTTAAAATACATAATTTTCACACTCGCAACCACAAGATGGCACTCTCGGCTTGGGTACCAGAACCTGCTCATCCACCACTGAAGAAATGTACCCAAAAATGAAAATCCTATTCTGCGAATTACAAGCTGCAATGAAATATGCAGCAGAAAATGGTAATCGAGCAGCAGATAGAAAGTTTGGAGTTAATGAGAAACTTGTGAGAGACTGGAGAAAAGCAGAGATTATTATTGCTGCAATGAAGTAAACAAAAAAAGCTAATTGCTAAATAGTTAAAAGCGGACTAAAAGTTAGATGGCCACAGCTAGAAGAACAAGCTCACACATGGGGATTAGAGCAACTTTGCACAAAACGCATCATAGTGGATTCAGCTCTATAATAGGCAATGGGAGGTAGATGTGTCAGTTCTCCTGAGCAATGGGATCCCTGTCCAGATGGCGTCAGGTGGAACTGTCCAAGATGGCGCTTGAGTGAAGGCGACATGAACGACAGCTCAGTTGTTAGCCAAAGGGAGGCCAGCGGGGCGGGATGTTTGAACGTCATTGATGGGAGAGTAGCTCGTGCATTATTTGAATGGCACGTTTTAATGCTTGAATGGCACATTTGAATTTTTAAGATGGCGCTTTCATAACGTGAACTTGTTTTGTATCCTGAGACAAAAATTTTAGGAAAATGCTTTTCGTAACCTGAATTTTTTGTTTGGTGAGACTTTCGTAAGGTGAGGTACCACTGTATGTATTTGTGTGTGTGTGTGTGTGTGTGTGTGTGTGTGTGTGTGTGTGTGTGTGTGTGTGTGTGTGTTTACTTTCATTATATGCCATTGTTCAAAACCATCAAAGCATCTTATACTTTATTAGAGTCCTGGGAGGCTGGAGCTGACTCTCGAGCAAAGGTAGTGTACAGCCTGAGCAGTTATATTGACAGACATACCATTACAGGTCCAACACACACAATCATTCACACTCCATTCACACCTAGGGCTGATTAGCTTGGGCTGGTGGTTAGCGCGTCTGCCTCACAGCAAGAAGGCCTGGGTTTGATTCCCAGCCTGGTCGTTTCTCTGTTGAGTTTCCATGTTCTCCCTGTGCCTGTGTGGGTTTCCTCCAGGTACTCCGGTTTCCTCCCACAGTCTAAAAACATGCACAGCAGGTTAATTGGTTGTTCCAAATTGCCCGTAGGTGTGAGTGTATGAATGGTTGTGTAAATGTTGGCCCTGCGATGGCCTGCCAAGCTGACCGCCACACTACCATCTCTCTCTCTCTCTCTCTCTCTCTCTCTCTCTCTCTCTCTCTCTCTCTCTCTCTCTCTACCAGTTGTTAATAAGTAAATATAAACAGAGTACAAATAAACATCTACACTAAATCAATTTACTAATGTTACCCATTAGAAACACATTAAGGAACTTCAAATAGCTTAATGAAGGGAATGGGAGATATTCATGTGATATATGATTACATACAGGAGATCTACCAGTGTGAGAAAAAATGATGTATGGACTTTCATTAATTACCATCCCCACACTGTCATAACATGTGTTGTAACCTACTCATCTGCCCTAAAATTGCATCATGCCGTTTGGCTCCCGTATGTGGATAGCAAACTTCAGTCGGGTGTTACACCTCTCATCATGTTTCAGTCTGTTACAAGAAACACATTTGAACATCTTTGTCTCTTTCTCCTTACAAATCCTCCACAAACCACTGGGAGCCACATCTAATTGGGAGGGTCGAGGTAAAACATGAAGGTCAAATCATTTCATTTCTTTCCTTCGGGGTGGAGAAGAAAGAATATAGCACAAGAACACAAATAAGTGTTTTGAAATCACCTCTCCTGGACATATGCTGGCTACGAGGAATGAATACTACAGGGGACATTAAAACTACCATGGAGTTGGCTGTTATGATTGTGTGGTGGTTCATCGACATGTTCTCAGTGAACATACAGAACCAAGAAGGAAGACAAG
>CM045728.1:69637349-69722349 GCA_024760905.1 Plotosus lineatus | reverse complement strand
GAGTAAATTCCAGCAGTGCACTCTGGGCACAAGCATAATGGTAGTCCTGTTTGGCGTGTATAATTCCTTACATGTTGACAAATTTATTTACCCGTAGTGTTTATTCAGTCACTGTATCAAAGCACACGCACGCTTCGAGGTTTCCAGGGAAGGGCTTGAGTGTGGAAAGAGGTGCGCAAATGCATGTTCACGATCGTACAAACAAAGCTGTTCATTTGGATCCATGAACAGAAGATGAATGGCAGAGAACTGTAAAGTAAATCCTATTGTAAAGTCCGTTCATCTTTCAGGACACAAAAGCTGTATTTAGGAGGAATAAAGGGAGGAGGTTTATTTTCTGATTCTGCAGACTCCACAACTAATCATATAACCAACAAATAATCTGAAGAGAAAATTGCTCTGTGCCTACAAATGATTATCTATTCAATACCAATCCAAAATTACAATTTATCTATCCGACTGACTTTGGGCATCATAACTCAGGTATGAGAAGAATGCCATAAATAAGTGATTTCCTGTAGGAATAAGGCAGGAAGCAGGGCTTTTGCACAGTACAGGATTACTTTCAGGGGTAATTATCTGATTAAGGAGGTGAGAAAGTTACAAGGGTGCTGACTGGTCAGAGCTGCTGTAAAAGGAATGGCTGCACTGGCACCTTTCTGTTCAGCTGGACCCCCCCCCCCCACACACACACACACACACACCCGTAATCTGTAGGTGGGCTGCTGAAATCTCTGCCCTTTTCCCTCCCCACCCTCTGGCTGGTTATTTTCTTAGTTCCCCCTTACCGAATGGAGCTTCTGATAGAGGCCACACGCATTGCACACATAGCCCCCATTGGCATTTTTCCTCCACAGTGAGGTCTTGGTGGTCAAGCAGTTGGCACAGAAGACCCCTGATCCCCGTCGTCTCTGAAATCATAGAAGGCAGAAAGAGAGAGTGAGACAGTGGACTACAACGAAAGATGGATAGAGGGATAAGAAGGAAAAAGGGGGAAAGGCTAAAGAGAGACACTGTGATGTATAATCAGAGAGAGGGGAAGTGTAATCATGAGGCTTTCAGTCGAAAAAACTGATGGCCTGATAGGTAGAGACATGATTTCTCTTTTTATTAATTATTTTATCACTTTGTGAGTGGTGACAACACTGACGTCCCCTCGCTGCCTCCTGAGAGAATCAGCTCTTAACTCTGCAACCAAAACACTCATTTCATCAGTGGTAGTTTACCTTTAAAAACCCTGCATATGTTAGTTACTAAAATAAACATTACTCTAAATGTAGGCAAACATAAAATTGATTCTACCAGCAATGTGGCTTGTTTTTCTGTCTGTCTTTACTCATATCATTTTCCAAAGTACTATATACTTTATTATAGTCGCGGGAAGGATGGAGCCCATTACAGTCAAGTCTGGGTGAAAGGCACACCCTAAACAGCTCACCAGATCATCATAGGACCAACATACACAATCATTCACACCCACCCAGGGGCCATCGAGAATATCCAGTTAACCTAATGTGCCTGTCTTTGGACTGTTGCAGGAAACTGGAGCACCTGGAAAACTTGAAAAAACTGGAAACCTACACAAATATGGGAAGAACTTGGAGATTACACACAGAAATGCCCCTATGAGTCTGCATGAGTACGCTATGACTATGAGGCTTAGGATCTTGCTCTGAGGGGGAAGTGCTAACCTCTAAACCAACTAAAGTGCGAACTGTTACAGAAGTGCTAACTATAAAGGTTTCTCTCTCTTTCGCTCTCTCCATCTCAGTCTCTCAGTTTAGATATCTCTCCATCTAACATGCTTCTGCTTTTCTCCAAAGTCGAAGGTGAATACTGAGAAAAAAAAAAGATCACACTACTCATCAGACGAGTCCTGAATCCCATGAACCGCTTGTGAGTCTAGCCAGGACAACCAGAGAGAATTATCCAGCTTATGGTCCTGTAAAACTCATTTGCTCATATAGAATGTGTGGGATTATTTACCTTCAGAAGGCTTGAGCAGGGACGATATTCCTTCTGCCAGAAAAATACAATGCTCTTAATTGTGCTCCAATACATTTCGAATGGAAATCTTTCTGCAGACATAATTTTGGTGCAGAGGCTGGAGAGCTTTCTTGGCAAGCAAGGGGCTCTTGATTCATTGGGTGTTTCAAAATGTATCAGTAAAAAACTTTTGGGAAGCAGCCAATTCCCTACAGGGCAATTTTTCCATCCAGATGCAAGCGTTATCAGAGGGCCTCGCGTCAGCTAAACTAATTATGATCTTGCATTCGCTGATACCTGCTCACTCTAAGGGTTGACATCCACCATTAATCACAGGTACATGCAAAGTGAAAAGAAATGAGAGTGAATGAACGATGGTAGCCTATGTGACCATAAAGCTGCCAAATGACGGCAATAATTTAATAGGATGAAGATTTTTTTTGAGCTATCAGCAAATGCTAAGCTACTGCGACAATCGTGATTTTCATCCAAGTAGTATTCCTGTTCCAACTGTCTGTTCATGTTTCAAGCCAGAGGCTATTTTAAAACCCCTGTCTGGTCCGTAGGGCCTTAATTCAGTAGATAAAACACACAGATGCGCGCACACACACACACATAGATATACACACACCATATCCTCAGGATTTCCAAATTGTCAGCAGTTTTTAGAAAAAATGGCAACATACTTATACACAGTACAAAGAGACTAAGACATATATATATATATATATATATATATATATATATATACACACACACACACACACACACACACACACACACACACACACACACACACACCACACATATAGAGATCCCTTGCTACTTTACCCTTCAGTTCATACAGCTTCAGTGCATTGTGTGTGTGTTTTTATTTTTTTTAACTATTCATCGAATTAAAAAAATATAAGGAAATTAAGGAAAAATAGGGGTAAAAGTTAAGGAAAATGCCACAAAACAAGGCCAATTATGCAAAAAAAAAAACAAACAAACAAAAAAAACAAACAAAAAAAAAAAACAAAACAAAAACAAACCCTAAACAAACAAAAATGAAACCAAACCCCCCCCCCATCAAAACTACTTACATTTTTATGTGAGGTGCGCATCTGTGTGCGGGTGCATCTGTGTGTGTGTGTGTGTGTGTGTGTGTGTGTGTGTGTGTGTGTGTGTGTGTGTGTGTGTGTGTGTATTTTGATTTTATTTAAATCTTATGCATTATTTTTTTAATGTCTAATTGTTATTATAAGCATTTATATCATTGAATATGTATTCATTGTTATTATATACACATATACTAGTCCTTCTCAAAAAATTTGCATATTGTGATGAAGTTCATTATTTTCTGGAATGTACTGATAAACATTAGACTTTCATATATTTTAGATTCATTACACACAACTGAAGTAGTTTAAGCCTTTTATAGTTTTAAAATTGATAATTTTGGCAAAAGGGACAGGGTTGTCACTGATCCCCCTAGTGCAGGTAACTGGGTTATCAAAGGCAGGCCATGTCTCTCACTGTCTGTGGTGAGAGGTTCATGTAAAAGAACCATTGCTGACTTTCGTAAAGAGTAGGCTGCAAAGCCATCAGCGTGTTTCTGTCCCTTGCTAAAGGGTTGTGACAGGAAGGGCATCCAACGTAAAAACCTCTGCCAAATCAAATGTGCGAATCAGATAATTCGCTGTGGCGACTCCCGAGAAAGGGGAAAAAACGAAACAAGAAGATTGATAATTTTGGCAAAAAAAGTAAAGAAAAACCAAAAATCCCTATCTCAAAAAATTTGCATATTTCATCCGACCAATAAAAAGAAAGTGTTTTTAATATAAAAAAGTAAACCTTCAAATAATTATGTTCAGTTATGCACTCAATACTTGGTCGGGAATCCTTTTGCAGAAATGACTGCTTCAATGCGGCGTGGCATGGAGCCAATCAGCCTGTGGCACTGCTGAGGTGTTACGGAGGCCCAGGATGCTTCGATAGCCGCCTTAAGCTCATCCACAGTGTTGGGTCTGGTGTCTCTCAACTTTCTCTTCACAATATCCCACAGATTCTCTATGGGGTTCAGGTCAGGAGAGTTGGCAGGCCAATTGAGCACATTAATACCATGGTCAGTAAACTATTTAGCAATGGTTTTGGCACTGTGAGCAGGTGCCAGGTCGTGCTGAAAAATGAAATCTTCATCTCCATAAAGCTTTTCAGCAGATGGAAGCATGAAGTGCTCCAAAATCTCCTGATAGCTAGCTGCATTGACCCTGCCCTTGATAAAACACAGTGGACCAACACCAACAGCTGACATGGCACCCCAGACCATCACTGACTGTGGGTACTTGACACAGGACTTCAGGCATTTTGGCATTTCCTTCTCCCCAGTCTTCCTCCAGACTCTGGCACCTTGATTTCCGAATGACATGCAAAATTTGCTTTCATCCGAAAAAAGTACTTTGAACCACTGAGCAACAGTCCAGTGCTGTTTCTCTGTAGCCCAGGTCAGGCGCTTCTGCCGCTGTTTCTGGTTCAAAAGTGGCTTGACCTGGGGAATGCAGCACCTGTAGCCCAGTCCACTGCTTCCACAGGTCCCCCGAGGTCTGGAATCGGCCCTTCTCCACATTTTTCCTCAGGGTCCAGTCACCTCTTCTGGTTGTGCAGCGTTTTCTACCACACTTTTTCCTTCCCACAGACGTCCCACTGAGGTGCCTTGATACAGCACTCTGGGAACAGCCTATTCGCTCAGAGATTTCTTTCTGTGTCTTACCCTCTTGCTTGAGGGTGTCAATGATGGCCTTCTGGACAGCAGTCAGGTCGACAGTCTTACCCATGATTGTGGTTTTGAGTAATGAACCAGGCTGGGAGTTTTTAAAAGCCTCAGGAATCTTTTGCAGGTGTTTAGAGTTAATTGGTTGATTCAGATGATTAGGTTAATAGCTCGTTTAGACTACCTTTTCATGATATGCTAATTTTTTGAGATAGGGATTTTTGGTTTTCATGAGCTGTATGCCAAAATCATCAGTATTAAAACAATAAAAGACCTGAAATATTTCAGTTGGTGTGCAATGAATCTAAAATATATGAAAGTTTAATTTTTATCAGGACATTACAGAAAATAATGAACTTTATCACAATATGCTATTTTTTTTTAGAAGGACTAGTACATATACGTATATGTCAGTCGGGGGGTGGGGGGGGGGGGGTGGAGGTCGATCCTACCTCACAGAATTCGGCGGTCGTGGGGGGATCTCGACCCGACCCCAATTAACCGCAGAAAGTGAGGGCTCCCTGTATGTGTATATATATATATATATATATATATATATATATATATATATATATATATATATATATATATATATATATAAACCATCAGAACACTGTTTTCCCTTGATTATATACAGCATACCCTTGTGCACAAAATGTCCTCTGCACTCTGTCATATCCACGATACCTCCCAAGCAAGAATTAAGTTAAAAATCAAATTAGGGGTAATTTACGCCAAATCCAATGTTCTCTTGTAACCCTAAAGCGAGAACGTATATATTTTCCCATCTCAGTGGGGTTTTTAGAGTGCCACATGCTAGGACTGACAGGCATGCCATGATTGATTGATTTATTCTTTCCTATCCTGTTCTAGCGTTACAAGCCAAACAGAGTGTCCGTCATCAGCTCAGTGGAGTTCTGTCTCTGGCCCTCTGGGTTGCTCAGCCAAATCACTCACACGTGTTGCCTTTGCCCAGTCTCCGTTCACAGTATTAGCACAGCTGCTGAGAACGTGGCTAATGTTTTCAGGCTCAGCACACAACACCCACACCCTGCTGGTCCTATTTGTCACACAACTTTTTACTCTTAATTTGTCAAAGCTCCCCAAACCAGGTAATGTTTAGCCATTGATCAATCTGGCCCAAAAGTACTGAGACAAAAAATAAAAATAAATAAAAAATCCAGAAAGGCTCACACACAAAGAGCACTTCTAAACTTAGGACCAGATGTACATACACCAGCGCAAAATGCAACTTGATACTTATGCTAGTGTAAAAACTGCTGGCAATGTGTATGAAATGAAGGCTTGAGATCGTCTTTCACACACACACACACACACACACACACACACACACACACACACACACCACACTAAATACTCACTACATGTATTGCGGTTTAAAAGTAGATGTGGAGTGCTGGAATAACAAAGCTGTGTAAACACGGAGAAAGAGTGTTTGTAAATGTAATTTATCATAAACTAAACCTCAGGTGTAAGAACAAGCTGTTTAGAGGTCATTAATTCAGCTGAGGTGCCAGGGCTAGGTGATATAACCTAAAATGACATTGTGATATGTTCTGATTATATTTATAATGATTAACTGAATACTCTTCTCTGAAAATAGAATTTAGAGACAAAAGAGCATGACAGCACATTCAGAATGTTTGTGAGTCCACAAAAACCCCAGGGAGCCAGGGGGCGCTCACAGACTTTTGTGCACATCTTCAGCCATTTCTGCTGATCAGACAACTGACATAAATGTGTGCTTCTCCCAACAGGACACTCATTTATGTGTTTCAGTGTATTTGTTCTCTGCTATATACCCTGTTGGTTTGGTTTTGTTTTTTCCTAGTGTTTGGCTCTTTTTTATATATTTTTCTGCTAATTACTCCATTTGGGTGATTTCAAAGTCATTTTATCAACTGAGTGACTGTGTCTGCTCCTCCATCTCATTCAAAAGCTGAGTGTAATATAATAGGCCTAATATTTATTAAGCTAGTTCTATAAACCATGCTACAGTATGCTATAGACTCTACTCTGATGTGTTCATGATATTCATGATATTCAGTTGGCTGAGGATGTGACTGGTCGTATGAAGATAAAATCGTTTATCAATATATCACTCAGTCCTCTGATGTGCAGAAGTTCAGTATTTACTGGTCCCAATGAAGAGATAACAGGGTACAGAATGTTCTTTTTTTTACAAATGTGTACAATTAATATGTGTTTCTAGTGATTGATTAGATGTGAGGAAAGCTGATAAGCACCGTGAGACACTGCCAACCCGGTCCAGTTCCAATTAACATGGAAGCTGATAGCTTATACATCGTTTAACATTCATTTGACAACACCTCACATGTGATAGGGAGCTCTTTTGGAATTTTGAAAAAGAAAGGGCAATTAAAACTGGAAGTCACAGCTACTTTCTAAATATTAACCCACAGATTATTTTAAATGTCTGCTTGGCAGCAAGTCAGCAATCTACCCCATTTACTCCTGCATACATAATGTGAATAAAGACAAACATATACATGCAAGTGAATGTTTATGTTTCTGTTGTGGCCAAATCTACTCGCATAAATATGAACAGCTGATAGTTTTGACCTAGGAAGGGTTTTTTTATTTAGGAATAAAATGCAGCAAGATTATACTTGCCAATATTAGTGGATAAGTTTAGTTCATTTTCTGTAACTGCTTAATCCTAATTAGGATGGCAGGGAGGCTGGTGCCCATTCCAGCCAACTCTGGGCAAGGACAGAGTACACCCTAGACAGCTCGCCAGGCCATCACAGGGCGGAAACACGCTGACAGCTTTGCAGCCTACTCTTGTCAAAAGTCAGCAATGGTTCTTTTACATGCCTTACACAATAGACAGTGAGAGACGTGGCCAGCCTTTGATAACCCAGTTAGCTGTACCATACTGGGGGACAGTGACAACCTTCTGGAGAGTGGGACTCGAACCTCCAACCTGAGAATAAGCGATGCAGCGCCCTATACCACTAGGCTACCACTGCCCCAGTCTAGTGGAAGAGTTTTTGTTTGAATGTCTTTTTGAAAGTCAGGAAGTGTCCTTCAGTCTCTCGGCGTACGTGTACACATGGGAACCCCGTGGAGATATTTTATGCCGGTAAATAAACTGTCTCTGGACTAGATTTAGATCTTGGTATAACTAAGTTATTAGTCATCATAACGATATTGTGTGTGTGAATCTGGGGGAATAGCCTTCTTCTGTCAAATGACTTATAATTCCAAATGTCTATTTCAATCATCATCTCAACTGCTTTGTCATCTGTAAAATATCACATGTACCAGTCATTGCAAGATTTCAATCCCATTCCATTTGATCTCATAGACTATGACAAGTCAAAGGGAAAAAAAAAGAAGGAACACTATAATCGTTTCTGTTTTTCCCAATTGTGTGACCATTTTTCCTCGCCTGCCATGTCAGTCCCTCTGCTGGGTAATGTATTGTCTTTTTTAATTAATAGACAGAGGGACCAAGCTCTTGGGCCCTGTTCCCTCCCTGACCCACTTCAGTCCAGTTCTGCATCTGCTCCTCATGTTGCTCCTGCTGGATGAGATCCATCATGGGCTTCCCCTGGTGCCATGCATTATCCTGCATGCTACAACCTCCTGCCGCTGTGCTGACCTCCATCATCCATAAACACGTGGCTTACTGTAACAACAAGAAGCCTTGGCTTGGGCTTCACCCCTCATTGTACCTTTCATAAAGCATCCTGCCTCTGCCAAGGCTGAAAACGTCTATCATATGTTTGGGGTAATTATGGGCAACGGTGTAGACTTCCAGGGGTAATGTTCTTCACACAGCGAGCAACAAACCAGTGATTGGATTGCAATGGTAGCGTGGGTGTTCGAGGCATTTTTATCCAGGCAAACAGCAAAAACGGCTGCCTGTGTTCGCATCGCAGGCCGTGATGAATAGCCTTACTGCTCTTGAGAGCTTTCTGTGGGTGTAGCCCTGTGCATTCTGTTTGGATGTGATTGATTATTAATGCTTTGCTTCAGGTGCTCTGGGGGACCAAGACTGATTTTGCCCTCATAAGAAGAACCAGAAGTAATTACCGCTCAGGCCTAATTACATCTATTTATTTAACAAACGTGTTCCCACATTCAACTAAATTCCTCTACTGCTCCCAGGTGAAAGAGGTGCTTGGCTGCAGTTGCACCTCTCCAACAAATCAATCAAATAATTTCAAAGGTAGAAAATGCTCAGGCGCTGTAAGAATGGTAGTGATACTGCATATAGATCAGAGAAACAGTTTTGAGACTGACACCGCACATACCTTTGATTCAAACACAGCGCTCTGGATTTCAGGCTGACTGCCCAAGGAGGTTTCTAGCCACTACAGCAAGCTTTTCATATGGGCAGCAACAAGAAGCTGAACTGTATGATCGCATGTCTGACTTGATGAACAACACTAAAAACTAATGTAACACTAAAAGAATATTCACTATCATGAAAATACCTTTGTACTCACACAAAACAAAAAAGGACACAGACCATTACTATCATTTCAACTAAGAGTTTAAAGATAACAGTATAAAAGAATTGGTTTATACACAAAGTCATTGAAATAAACTTTCATTTAATTTTCTTAGGCAGTCCACAGACTTTCTTACACTAAATAAACAATTATTTAATCAGCTGCAAGGAAATTAGGCAAACCCCCTACCGACAATTTCAATTTCAGGAATTCTGTATCAAGGTTTTTTTTTTTTTTTATGTGGTGCAAGCAGCTCTGTCTCAATGCTGACGACGAACATCTGGTTACAATTACAGACATATCGAACCATCAAGTCCTGCTTCACAAGAAGCTTATCCTATTTACACAAATCTTGAAGTCTATTGCTAAATTACTACTCAACTTGAATATGTATCGAGTTTACTGCATTGTTTTGATTTATTCGGCAAAGATTTGTTGTAGGTGTAATACAAAAACTTGGGAGGTCCCAACTCTGAGTTAATAAATAAACAAACATAAAGCAAAGAGCATTGTATTAATTTACTTCTGCAGCTCCTGACACATTTCATTGAGCAATGAGCTCACATTATTTCAAAGAAAAATAAACAAAAGTCACTCTTCAGGAGTTTAGTATTGTACCTTCCGTATTTCTATAACATATACAGTGGTGTATGTCCTAAGGAGAGCAAAAAAAAAAAATCAACTATTAAGGAGTTTTAGTACAGATGCCCTCAAGGTAAAGAGTCAGGAAAAAAAACAGACAGATGTTTGAGTTTGACTTGACACAGCTGGCTTGCTCTCACAACCGTAGTTCAATCATGCTAACTGGCATGCTACGAAAGGAGGACAGTCTGTTTCTCAGGCCATCCTTAACCTTTCTCACACTTTCTTCAAAGTATATCAGTGAAATCAGAGATCGAGATTGTTTCTGTTCTACTTCAGACAAAGATCCATCGGATAGCTTTGAAGCTCAGAGGCCTCTACTGTACCAAACATAAAACGAAACAAAAAAGAAATAGGAAGCGTATCATTTTAAAGCTGGCAAAATATCATATCTCTTGTGTCAATTGACCCCCTTTATTAACCAACTTATAAAATTTTCATTTATTAAAAAAAAAACAAAAAACAAAAAACAGGTGTCCTCCCATTTTCTGGCAATATTACAGAAAGGCTTTGCTGATCCTAAAAAAAATCCTATACTATATGCCATATATCATCTTGCATTCTGTGGCCTCAAGGATGCATTCTGTTGACTTACACAACAACCACTTGGCAGAAGAGACTGAAGAGCTGCCTTGCTAACAATCACTCTGGGAGTATATGAATGTGACAGTGGGAGACCTGAGACACGGGCTACAGAAACTGAACATCTGTCACCACATTAGTGGGACACCGTGAAAGGCTAAGATGACCAAAAACTAGGGAGAGCAATGTCACATATTGATTGTTTCTTAACTTCATCAATTTACTCATACTACCCATGCAAAGATACAAATGCTGGGCAACATGGCATGATGTGATGTAAACCAAAATACATTATAATGGACACCTGAATACAGCATCCATATGTGGCTACTCTTCAAACCAATGACACAAATGTAGAAGCATGCAATTGTATGAGAAATCTTTGTAAACAGTACCATAACTGTTTCCCTTCAATGGACCTAAGAAGTAAAAAGCTGTTATTTGAGACAGCTGGAGAGAAAGAACTCGATTGTCCTTCAGAGAGCTCTGACCTCAGCCCCATTGAACACCTTGGGATCAATGAGGCCTCACACCTTGACATCAATAATGCTCTTGTGGCTAAATCCCCTTAGCCATGCTCCAAAATCAGGAGGAAAGCCTTCTCGGAAGAGTGAAGGTGGGCCTGTATTTGGAAATCGATGTTTGGCAACTGCTTGTATAAAACCTATTTTTCGCAACCTTTTGCAGCAGACAGGCAGTTTTTCTTTGGTGGTTTGTTGAATTTTGTCCCTCTTGCTAATGACTTGTCAACAATTTAAGAGTGATAGTATATACACGAAGGAAAGTGGGCGTAACTTGCTCCAGGCACAATGTGCTTGTAGCATGTGTAAAAACTGCTGCTGGAAAAGGCTCTGGATTCACTGAAACACTGACCAAGATAAAGTGGTAATTGAGAACACATGAACAAATGGAAGTATGAATGAATGAATTAACTCAGTCCCATAGTGTTCAAACAACCAGCAACTATGTCCCCTGCTTCTTAAGGGGATATAAATAAATTCACTCACTCACTTGCTCACTCACTCGAAGGCTTAATCCTATTCAGGTTGCAGGGAGACTGGTGCCCATCACAGCTGACAATGGGTAAGAGTACACCCTGAACAGCTCATCAGACAACTGCAAGGCCAACCCACAACCATTCACATGCATGTTCACACCTGGGACAATTTGGAATAGTCAGTTGGCCTAATGTGCATGTCCGTGGACTGCTGGAGGAAACCGCGTAAGCATAGGGAGAACATACTCCACACAAAAAAGGCCTAATCCCTAAGGACTGGAACTGAGGATGTTCTTGCTGTGAGGTGGATGTTCTAACCACTACACCAACAAATAAAATGGCTCACTGGTGCAAAAGAATGTCAAATTCCCTCAATATTCATTTCATGTTTAAGTTACCAACTTCTTATTACATAGCATATTGTCAATCGGCAACCAAAATGTTTAAATATATATACATACAGCCTATGAAATGCCACGGGGTAACTTCTGGTCGACTTTCCTTTAATAGTCCATGTTGTAATACAGTTTGGAAAGGAAGGGGAAGTGTGCTCTAAAGGGGAAAACACAACAGCAATTGTATACACACGTACTGTATCAATGAAACTTAGTGTGTGTGTGTGAGTGTCGCATTATTGTACGGTACCCAGCCGTTCTATAGAATAACAGCCTACAAACAGTAACAATATGCATTCAGAACTAAACTCTACTATAAACCCCACAGTGCTGAAGTTGACCTAGTATTATTTGGATACTCACTGCATACATGGTTGCAAAAAGTTAAAACAATATCATGTCTAGTTTGAAAGTAAGGATGATTATTATGATTTACACATTTACTTAAATAACTCAAAAGACCATTGCACTGCAGCACACACAACTATGCAGATTCACACCCACACCTAGGATCAATATGGAACAGCCATCTAATGACCATGTCTTTGAACTGTAGGAAAAAAACCAGTGTACCCAGAGGAAACCTACACAAGCATAGGAGAACACACAAACCCCACAAAGAAACAGCCAAGTCTAGGACCTTCCTTCTGTGAAGTGGACATGCTAATCAGCATGCCACACACACACACACACACACACACACACACACACACACACACACACACGACAATACAATTAAAGTTTATTTAAATTCTACCAACAAGTTGCAAATATTTTGAAAGGAGTGATTATTTTTCTATACTCACTATATATACATCAAACTCTCAAATACATCAATACATCAAGCTACTCAAAAGTAGCTTCACAGGTGGTCTTATAGGAAAAAGTAAGTCACAATAAATGCAAGATATACAGGAAAACATTGTGTATTCTCTGCTAAACATGCAGGAAAAGTCCAACTTTGCATGGGGTATTAGGCAGTAATGAACCAGAGAACACTGCTTCCTCTTGCAGTAATGCCACATATATCCAGATCATGGCCTGTGAGTAGGTAACAGGCACCGAAAAATACCAACTCACAATTGGTCAAACGCCTTTAAAGAGCAGAGATCACAGACCACAAGAAATTTAAAATGCTGCGGAAGGCGTCATGTCCTGGTGAAATCTATAATCCAAGCCTTAACAGCTTAAACTATATAACACAACCACCACAACCCACCCTTCTTTTAAATGCTCACCCTGACGGAGAATTTATCTTAACAGGGAGGAAAAGTGCATCTTTGTGAAAAAAAAAAAAAAATCCATACTATTAGCTTTCAGAATAAAGAGTATATTAGCTCTAAGTCAAGATTTACTTCACAGCACTGGAGCACCACTGGACCATCGTTGCGTGATGATGTGCTACAGGTTTTCCTCCCGTTACCCTCTGCCACAAACCTAACCCTGACTCCATTATTGAGCACAGCAACATCTTAAGAAACAAACAAACCTAATTAATGAGATCAGACGTTGTGCTACAAAGGCTAGAACAAATACATTAAAACACATGATGCATTTTTAATTGATCAACCAGAGAATAAAGTTTTAAAATTTCTTCTATTAAAGAAAATGCATTAAACACAAAGTATACTCTCACCAACCACTTTATTGGGAACATTTGTACACCTACACTATTAAAAAGCTATTCAATCAACCAATCATAAGCCAGCAGTGTAATACATGTTGTATCTTGGGGGCTCATGTTAAGCCTTTTGGCTCATGTTTATATTTAATGTCTCAATTAAAAATAAATTATTAATAATAATTAATTATTATATTATTATTATTATTATTATTATTATTATTATTATTATTATTACTATTATTATTAATAATAATAATAATAATAATAATAATAATAAATAACAATTAATAATAATAATAATAATAATAATAATAATAATAACAACAACAATAATAATAATAATAATAAAAAAAACAATAATAATAATAATAATATGTAGTAGTAGTAGTAGTAGGGTGGCAATGGGGTTTCTCCATTCCAACTCCATTTCCAGATTAAGCGTCTTTTTGATAAGTATTAAGTTCTCCCCGTGTTTGCATGGGTTTTCTTCAGGTACTCCAGTTTTCTCCCACGGTCCAAAAATATGCACAGAAGGCTAATTGGCTATTCCAAATCACCTCTAGATGTGAGTTTGAATGGTTGTGTGAGTGTTGACCCTGGGGTTGCCTGGCGAGCTATCCAGGGTGTACCCTGCCCTTGCCCCGAGTTAGCTGAATCCAGTCACCAGCCTCCAAGCAACCCTAATTAGGATTAAGTTGCTTAGAAAATAAATGATAATAATACTCCCCATTGCAGCCAGCCGACCATGTCTCTTACTGCCACCAGCAACAAGCAACACGCTGACGTTCGTCAAGAGTAGGCAGCATAGCTGTCAGGATGTTGCTGCCCTGTGATGGCCTGGCAGGCTGTCTAGGGTGTACTCTACTCTAGCCATGAATTGGCTGACATGGGTTCTAACCTCCCCTGACGCTAATTAGGATTAATCATTTTAGAAAATTAATAATAATAATCATCATCATCATAATCATCTTTTGCTTAATGCAGCCGTGAGGGGGGGGCATAAACGGTGTCTGTACTCAAGCCAGTCCCAAGCCTGGGTAAATGCAGAAGGTTGCGACAGGAAGGACATTCGGAGTAAAACTTTTGCCAGAATACAGAATGCGAACCGCCAAAACAAATTTCATATTGGATCGGGTGAGGTCCGGGTTAAAAACGACCACCATCAGTGCTGTGAAACAACTGGGTGCTGGTGGAAATTGGACTACTGTTGGTCGAAGAAAAAGAGGCAGGAGGTCTGTCCGTAGGTAGAGCAAGAAGAGGAAAGGCATGAGTCTAGGACTGAGAGTAAGGACTTTGAATGTTGGAACTATGACAAGAAAAGCTAGACAGCTGGCTCACATGATGCAGAGGAGGAAGGTGGACATACTGTGTGTTCAGGAGACCGGGTGGAAAGGTAACAACGGGGCTAGAAGCTTAGGAGCAGGGTTTAAGCTGTGTTTTCATGGTGTGGATGGGAAGAGAAATGGAGTCATCTTGAAGGAGGAGTTCGAGGAAGGAATGTTCTAGAAGTAAAGAGTGTCAGACAGAGTGATGAGTCTCAAGTTAGAAATTGAATGTGTAAATGTTCAATGTTGTTAGTGTTTATGCCCCACAGGCAGGATGTGAGCTAGAAGAGAAGGAGAGATTCTGGAGTGAGTTAGATGAAGTGATGCAGAGTACCCCCAGAGGTGAAAGAGTGGACTTCAATGTACATGTTTGTACAAGCAACAGAGGGGACGAGGAAGTGATGGGCAGGTTTGGGATCCAGGACAGGAACGCAGAAGGACAGATCGTGGTAGATTTTGCAAAAAGGATGGAAATGGCTGTGGTGAATACTTTCTTCCAGAAGAGACAGGAGCATAGGGTGACTTATAAAAGAGGAGGCGGGAGCACAGAGGTAGACTACATCTTGTGTAGGTGATGTAATTTGAAGGCAGTCAGTGATTGCAAAGTAGTAGTGGGTGAGAATGTTGCCAAAAAGCATAGAATGGTGGTGTGCAGGATGATGCTGATGGTGAGAAAGGTGAAGAAGGCAAAGGCAGAGCAGAAGACAAAGTGGAGGAAGCAGAAAAAGGAAGAGGGTCGTGTTGTCTTCAAGGAGGAGTTGAAACAGGCTTTGGGTGGTCAGGAAGTGCTTCCAGATGACTGGACAACTACAGCTAATGTGATCAGGGAGACAGGTAAGCGAGTTCTTGATGTGTCCTCTGGAAGGACAGTAGATAAGGAGACATGATGGTGGAATGAGGAAGTGCAGGAGTGTGTACAAAGGAATAAGTTAGCTAAGAAGAAGTGGAACATAGAAAGGACCAAAGAGAGTAAACAGGAGTGGGAAATGTATTGACTGATGACAGAAGTGTGCTGGGAAGATGGAAAGAGTGCTTTGAAGAGCTGATGAATTAGGAAGGGTGAAGTGAAGAGGGCATTGAAGAGGATGAAAGGTGAAAAGGTCCTGAAGACATATCGGTGGCGGTATGGAAGTATCTCGGTGAGGTCACAGTAGATTTTCTGACAAGAACATTCAACAAGGTCTGAGAGAGTGAGCAGATGCCGGAAGAATGGAGGAGAAGTGTGCTTGTGCCCATTTTTAAGAACAAGGGAGATGTGCAGAGTTGTGGCAACTACAGAGGAATGAGGTTACAATGAAGTTATGGGAAAGAATAGTCGAAGCTAGACTAAGGGCAGAGGTCCGCATTTGTGAACAACAGCTTCGTTTCATGCCAAGAAAGGGCACCACTGATGCAGAGCACCACAGATGAAGTGTTTGCTTTGAGGATGTTAATAGAGAAGTACAGAGAAGGCCAGAGGGAGCTGCATTGTGGATCTGGAGAAAGCATATGACGGGGTGTCAAGAGATTGTGGTATTGCATGAGGAAGTCTGGAGTGGCAGAGAGGTGCAGGATATATATGAGAGATGTAAGACAGTGGTGAGGTGTGCTGTCGGTGTGACAGAAGAGTTCAAGGTAGAGGTTGGACTGCATCAAGGGTCAGCTCTGAGCCCCTTCTTGTTTGCTATGATGATGGACAGGTTGACAGACGAGGTTAGACAAGAATCTCCATGGACTATGATGTTTGCAGATGACATTGTGCTCTGTAGTGAGAGCAGAGAACAAGTGCAGAAAAATCTAGAGAGGTGGATGTATGCCCTAGAAAGAAGAGGAATTACGGTTAGCATCAGTAAAGCAGAATACATGTGTCTGAACGACAATAAACCAAGAGGAATGGTGAGGTTACAGGGGGCAGAGATAAAGAAGGTGGAAGATTTTAAGTACTTCGGCTCAACAATCCAGAGCAATGGAAAGTGTGGAAAAGAGGTGAAGAAGAATGTGTAGGCAGGTTGGAATGGTTGGAGAAAAGTGTCCGGCATGATGTATGATTGGAAGGGATCAGCAAGAATGAAAGGAAAAGTGTACAAGACGGTGTTGAGGCCAGTGATGTTATATGGTTTAGAAACAGTGGCACTGAAGACAAGACAGGAGGCAGAGCTGGAGGTAGCAGAGATTAAAATGTTGAGGTTCTCTTTAGGAGTAATGAGGATGGATAGGATCAGGAATGAGTACATCAGAGGGACAGCAGATGTAAGAGGTTTCGGAGACAAAGTCAGAGAGGCTAGATTGGGATGGTTTGGACATGTACAGAGGAGGGATAGTGAGTATATTGGTAGTAGGATGCTGAGGATGGAACTACCAGGCAGATGGCCAAGAGGAAGACGAAAGAGAAGATTTATGGATGTGGTGAAGGAGGACATGAAGGTAGTTGGAATAAGAGAAGAAGATGCAGAGGATAGGCTGAGATAGAGGCAGATGCTTCATTGTGGCGACCACTGAAGGGAAAAGTTGTCAGGAAAAGAAAAGGAAGAAGAAGATCATCTTTCACTTATTTCGGGGTCGGGTCGCAGGAGCAGCAGCCTAAGCATTGAAGTCCAGATGTCCATCTCCCCAGCCACTTCCTCCAGCTCTTCCGGGGGAAAACCAAGGCAGTCCCAAACCTGCCGAGGGACGTGATCCCTCCAGGGTGTACTGAATCCACCCTGGGGTCTCTTCCCAGTTGTACATGCCAGAAACACCACACCTGGGAGGCGTTCAGAAGGCTTCTAACCAGATGCCTGAGCCATCTCAACTCTGCAGAAAAGCAGCGATTCTACTCCAAACTTCTCCCGGTTGGCTGAGCTTCCCAGCCTATCTCTGAGGGAGAGCCCTGCCATCCCACGAAGGAAGCTCATTTCAGGCGAGTGTATCTGCGATCTTGTTTGTTGGTCACTACCCAAAGCCTGTGACCACAGGTGAGGGTTGGAATATAGATCAACTGGTAAATTTGCCTTGCGGCTCAGCTCTCTCTTCACCACGACAGACCGGCACAAGCTCCAATTTACAACAGAGGCTGCAGCGATCTTAATGTCAATCTCCTGCACCATCCTTTCCTCACTCTTGAACTAGATTCCAAGATACTTGTAATCCTCCACTTGGGGCAGGACCTCATTCCAGACTGGAAGGGTGCATTCCACCCTTTTATGATGACCTTAGACTTGGAGGTACTGATTCTCACCCTTGCCGCTTTGCACGTGGCTGCGAATCACTACAATGACCGCTGGAGGTCCTGAGTTGATGAAACAGAATCAGTGAAAAAGGGCAGCCTTGGCGAACGCCAACCCTCACGGGAAACAGAGTTGGTCGACCAAGATGAAAACCACATTGTTTCTCCTGAATCTGAGGTTCAACCATCACCAGATTCTCCTCTCCAGTACCCCTGCATAGACTTTACAGGCAGGTTGACGAGTGTGATTGCACGATAATTGGAACACCCACTGGTCCAACTTTTTTAGAAAGGGAGACTACCACACCGGTTTGCCGATCCAGCGGTACAGCCCACGATGACCACACGATGTTTCAGAGACGTTTCAACCAAGACAGTCCTACAACATCCAGAGGCCTGAGATAATCAGGGTAGATCTCATCCAGCCCCAGAGCCCGGCCACCGAGGAGCTATTTGACTACCTCGGCGACCTCAGTCCCAGTGATGGATGGACCCCCACCAAAACACCCAGAGTCTTCCTACTCCACACAGGGTGTTCATGGAATTGTGGAGGTCCATGAAGTATTCCTTCCACCTCCTGACAACATTCCCAGTCAATGTGAGCATCTCCCCACATCCACTGTGAACAGTATTTGTAGAGAACTGCTTCCCCCTCTTGAGGCATCAGTCAGATGATGGTTCAAAAGTTTATCGAGGCCAACCAATAATCGCTTTCCAGGCCCTAACCAAACCCCTCCTACGCTCGAGATATTGGTTCAAAAGACCTCTATATGGAGAAAGATATAAGATCAGTTTCCCTTACACAGACCGAGTCACTGGGGTCCCCCCTGGAACCAGGCCTGGGGGAGGGACTCAAAAGGTGAGCACTTGGCAGTTGGGCTTCTGCCCATGAAGCTAAGGAGACATCGGTCTGCTCTCCCATGGATCCACGTATGTGGAAAGGGCTATAGGGCTCGGGTACATTGTGAGTTGGGTGGCAGTCAAAGGCATGAATTCTGTTGAACCGATCTTTGTCTACTGACTCTGACTCTTGGGACATGAAATCCCACCTCTCTGGTGGGGAAGAGGCCTAGCTAGTGCGTGAGTGAGAGATGCTGACTAGATATAGTTGGACTCAACTCAATGCATAGCTTAGGCTCTGGAACCACCCATCTTGAAAGGGGCTGGACCTTATTCCTTTCCGGTGTTGCTCATGGGAAGAGGTGGCAAGCCGGTGTAGGCATCCTTGTTTCTGTATGTCTTGGTGCCTGTTACCCTTGGGTGTGGGAAAGGTTCCTGACTGTTGTTTGTGCATAAGCATAAGTCCCCTGGGGACTTCACTGTTGTCCTGGGAGACTTCAAAACTCATGTGGGCAACGCCAGTGTAACCTGGAAGGGTGTGATTTGCAGGTATGGCCTCTCCGGTCTGAACCCGAATGGTGTTTGTTGTTGGACTTCTGTGCTCCTCACAGCTTGTCCATCATGAGCACCATGTTGGAACATAAGGTGTCCATAAGTGAACTTGGCACCAGGACAACCTAGGCTGCAATTTGATGACCGGATTTGTAGTTGTATCACTGGACTTACCGCCGCATGTCCTGGACACTTGGGTAAAGAGAGGAGCTGCGGTGACAACTGATCACCACCTGGTTGTGAGCTAGCTCCGATGGTGGGAAGGCTGTTCTCCAGATCTGATATGCCCACGCATGTAGTCGGGGTCTCCTGGAAACGTTTGGCAGAGTTTCCTGTCAGATGAGCCTTTAACTACCACCTCCAGCAGAGCTAAAACCATATCCCGCAGGAAGCGGGAGATATGGAAGCCGAATGGGCCATGTTTTGTGCCTTCATTGTTGACACAATGTAAATTGGGTTCAAAAGACCCCTATATGGTCTATCTGCCATTTGAATGAAATGGCAGATGAACCTTTTTAATTCTCAGTTGACGAACTTCAAATCAAGTTCCAGTGCAACACATCATTAAAAAAGGAGGTATTTATAACCAATAGCAATTGTTTTATTTTCAGTGACTTGGTTCTTTTACCAAAATCTACAGAGAACTTTACTTAAAAAAAAAAAAAAACAAAACAATGAATTAAAATAAATGGAGAAAGGATGCGGCATAAAGCTCTAAATATCAGTAGAACCCTGTGTAATGTTTCAGTGGAAAAGATCGGAGAAAAACATACGCACCAGCTCATGCACAGGAAAATAAAACGACAGTCTGACTGGTCATATTTATCTTTTTAAGCATAAACTCCTGCTGGTGATTCTAACAGCCTGAAGAGAGATAACCTCTTCATGTCTAAAGAGATGGCCACAATCATTTAATCCTCATTGGTGCAAAGAAGGAGATGGAAAATGAACGACTGCCACTAATGATGCCTCCATGGAGCTCGAAGCCCAAGGCTCAAATAAGCAAACAGCAGCACTGAGATGCCATTAAACCTTCTGAACAAGCAGTGCAGTACAGGATGTGTGGATCGATGTGCTATAAGTGCTGTCGGAAATTAGGCCTGTCAATTCACTGTAAAAGCATGATAACTACATACAGCATTACACATAGTCTGAAACACTGATTAGTATTGTTCTCTGCATAATAAAGCACAACTCTATGAGTCACCTCACAAAGTTATTATAATACTCCTAATATTACGCATTAAACCTGGCTGTTACATGTTATTTTTCACATTAAATTTACTAAATCCAACTGTCTGTAGGCTCAACGCTGTCAGCAAGAGGGTGATGATGAGCGGCCTGCATGCTGAACTTGCAAGATGTTGACCATTTATAACTGACTTCTCATGTTTTGTCTTGTTATGCTGTATGTTACTAACAGGCTAAATCCTTTTAAGAGTTCAGCCTGTGTATTTGTAGGCATCATCCACCCAGCGCAGGTGAACAAAATGCACTATACAGGTGATGCAACATCCTAGAAAGTCAGGAAATCCTAAGATATAAAATAGGTCTATGGGTAGCACTTAAAATATATAAAATTCAAAAGCCAGTGCTTAGGTCATAACTGCCCAACAAGCTTGTATAAATAAACCTCCCACATTAATGACTGAGGAAGTCAAGGGCTTGGTCAACATGAGCTTTGCTTCATTTGGATAATTATGGGAGGTTTCAGTAAGGGGGTAATGAAGGCACTTTATTGTATTAACTTCTGGCTTGAATCACTGGAATATGGAAAAGTGGAAAGTATATCTCGGTCCAAGAGGGAAAACACCTCAATCAGTCTGTAGAGCAATGAACATCATGAGTTTTAATAAAGTGCAAAGGCTTGATTTAGAATAGTTTCAGCTTGGAGGCAGTCCATGCCGTGACTGGCAACTTTATTAGAAGATATCAGCACAAAGGAGACCAAAAAATAAAAAAAAAAAGAAATCATGCTGTAATAAAGACTGCTGGATGATGCAAAGCACAACGAATGCAGCAGAGAAAGGATGTCCATGACACCTTCACCCACCCACCAGTCAGCAAATATAATACTGATGCAATACTGGACAGATACACAAACAGAACGCTCCTGAAATTAGTCATTACCCTGGAACATACAAAATGTATCAGAATATCAGTTCAGGGCAATGGTGGCCCAGTGGTTGGGAACTGGATTACCAATCCCAAGGTTAGGAGTTCAAGTCTCACTATCGATGATTTATTGGTGCTGTCCCTGTGGCACAGCTAACTGGGTTATCAAAGGCCAGCCATGTCACTGTCTATTGTAACTGTGTGGCCTAGCAAGCTGTCCAGGGTGTACTCTGCCCTCAACCAGAGTCGGCAAATTTAGCAGCTGCTTTCATATCTTTAATTCAGCTGCTTCTGTTGCCTCTCATACCTGTGTGTAAAATGTAGTAAATATGCTGCTAGCAGCTATAAACATTCTGCACATTAGCAACCAGAAACTGTGGTGCAGTAAGAGGTCTAAACAGCAGTAAAGCCGATTACTAATTCCATCTGGAAGAGTGCTGAACTGCAGGTCCACCTTCTGCCCTCTAGAAAATTGTATAACTAGCCTGTTTCCAATCTTCACTAACTCCAGTATCTCAAGATTCATACATCCATTCTCCATAAAGCTTACTGCAATTTCAGTCTTGACCCCTTTAATGGCTGAACAACATGACCCCCCAATCACATCATCTCTGACCCCTGCCAGTGGCTAGCACAAGGACAGCCCATCCAACCCATTAAATATAGTAGGATTGCTTGTTTTGTTCAGGCTACTCTTGTAAATCTCATCTAAAGGAGAAGGATGTGAGAAGGGGGTTGGGGGGGGGGGGTGATGAAAGCCTAGTAACTTCCTCCTTCCTTTTATCTGGTGTAAGTAGTAAGACTGATCAGTTTATCTGCCGTTACAGATGGACACCTGGGCTAGTTAAGATGGGGTGTGGACTATTACCGTGTCTGCATCTACATGTTAGGGAGGATCTGGAGGGTGACATTTAAAGTTTTGTAAATTATTACAAGGTAGTAGGTAAGGTAAAGTCCGTTGGGCCTTTTACACCCGAGCCATAGGGGCTCATAAGGGGGTACTTATCCCCGGTTTCTGTAGCGTGACGCGACTAGGAGTACAACTCCTCCTGGATGGGATGCTAGTCCATCGCAGGTTACCCTCCCAGTATATTTTTACTGGTACCCATTTATACTGCTGGGTGAACAGAGGCACACTTGTGGTTAAGACCTTTGCCCAGGGGTCTTAGCACAGTGGGGTCTAACTGGTATTTGAACACACAACCTCCCGATCATGAGTGCAGCACCATAACCACTACACCACCAGCCCCAAATTATTATAAGGTTTGGTGTAAATTCAGGAGTGCAAAGAACCTTGCAAACATTTGTATTGTATTAGACCAAACCTGGTCATATTAACAGCAGCAACCAATACATTAATTTGTGACTTAACCAGTAATTATTTATACACACACACACACACACACACACACACACACACACACACACACACACACACACATTTAGTACCGAAATGCGGAGCTCCAGATTCTCTACTTTGAGAGGTGTCAACGCCTGGGTTTGCGTTTTTACTGCCTTTACTCACTGATTTACACTTTCATTTCTACTTCACTTGACTCATTAATTTAGTATTAGTTTAATATGCTAATGATCTATTAAATGTCTGATTTTAGTATTGCTCCATGGACCTTAATTTATTCTGCACGAGTGTGTGTGGTAGTGTATGTGCCTTTAATTTTTACGTATCAATTTTGTGGCAGCCACTGCTCCGCGCGCGCGCGTGTGTGTGTGTGTGTGTGTGTGTGTGTGTGTGTGTGTGTGTGCTCACTTTGGATGGGCTAAACGCAGAGGAAATAATTTCCTTAATGGAATTAATACAGTATATCAAAAAAAAAAAAAAAAGCTGGCAGTTTTGCCATGGCCTTCACAGTTGCCTTACCGGAACATCTTTGAAAATCTGTGGTTAGACCTCAAAAGCACAGTGCGTGGAAGACTTTTGTAAGGACAAATGAACAAAAATCCCTCAAACAGGATTCTAACAAAAAGCATTTTGAAGCTGTGATACTCGCCAAAGGGGGCTAATAGGTGGTAACTGTGCAAGTTGGCCAAACTTTTCTGTGGACTTTTTACTTTTCTGTTATTTTGAAAACATAAAACATGAAAATGAAACACAATTTTGTTCATAAGGTAAAGGTAATGTATCACCTGTAACTTCATGCCTTTTGGAAATCATTTATTTTTGCTTAATTTTTCACATTAACAGAAATTTTGATAAGCGATGCCCAAACGTGTGTGTGTGTGTGTGTGTGTGTGTGTGTGTGTGTGTGTGTGTGTGTGTGTGTTATATAAGTGTGTGTGAAGAACTTGGGTTCAATTTTTTCCCCTGTCGCTTTGTTTTAAAGCTACTGAAAAACCTTTTTTGAAAGCTACTGGAAAAAAGTATTTTGGATTTTTTTTTTTTTTTTTTTTTTTTGGTAAAGCTACTTAAATAGTTTGTCTCAATTATAACAATCCCCTAATTAGATCAAGCAGTTCAGAATAAATAAAACAATGACACTTATCGATATTTGAACGCAAATTCCTATATATTTGTGCAAAAATCCTCTTATGAACCTTTTAATCACTGATCAATTCACCTGTTTGTATTTATGTTCATATTTGGATTTGTGTGTCATCATAGACACAGAGACTTAAAACATGATGATAGCACTCCAAAATATGAAGTTGCCAAAAAATAAATCCCCCCCATAAAAGAGAAGGAATACAAAAGATCAAGTTGGTTAAAGACCTTCACAGATAAGGCTGTAGATATTTAAAAATACATCAGCAATTAAAATATATCATTAGGCATAATCAGACCTGTAAAATGCATACAAATATCTGAAACAAATAGAAAATTGACAGGATCTGTATCCTGAGCATTTTTAACACAGACTATAACGGACGGTCACAGATCTCAAGTGAATTTTGGGGTTGCAGATTTAGTTAATTCTTGTGGCTGACAAAGGAAATTACTAAAAACCACTTGTAATGACCAAATGTTAGAAAAAGACTTCAGAGTATCTCAAAATGCATCTCCCCCTGCATCATTAAAACTATATTTGGCATACTCTGTGTTGTGATCAAATGAGATCAAAATCAAACTTGTATAAATAAATATGCTGAAATATACAAGTGGGGAAAAATGGCAAAATAATGATCAAATATCCTTCATATGTTTCACTAGTCAAGGGTTTAAAAGACCTCATGAATCTTGGCTGTAGACAAGAGTATGGCTTTGGTGCATTACCATATGTACTATAGGAAAAACTGTAGCCGTAGTCTGCTCACAAAACCTATGGGGAGAAATGCAGACATGCAACAAAATACAATAAACAAATAGCTGTTTCTCCCCTTACAGTTCAGGTCCATAGAGAACATGTGCTCATCACAAGGAAAATGAAAATTGTTGCTTTTTTTTTTCTTTCTTTTTTTGGGGGGGGGGTGGGGGGGGTGGGACCGAAAGCCACTGATGTGCATTCAGCACATAAGTCAATTGAAATGTGTGTGGAATTCATGAAAGCTCAAAAAGATCTAAACACAGTCCAATTATACAAATCCTGAAGCAGGCAAAACTGTAATTGGCAGTGTGTGTGTTGCAGTCACATGAGACCAAAATCATAACTTTCATAACCAATAGTTCAAATCTTGGGAAGTTTTGAAAGAATCATGAATTCCACTATGTATCAGGATATTTTCACCCAAAACCTGGTTGCTTCTGCCAAGTTGAGAATTGGCAATGAACTAAGTTTTCAACAAGATGAGAGTCAAACTATCTTCCAAATTTAACAGAAAAGTCTCCAGATCTGAATTTGATATTAGACCATTAAAAAAAATAATTTTACTGTACTCAGCACTTATCTTCATTACTCAGTTGCTGAAGCACTTAATCTTACTAGAGCTGCGAAGAGCTTGTGCCTACCTCAGCTGACACTGGTGAAGGCGATGCACACCCTGAACAGAACGCCACACTATTGCAGGGCAACACAAATTAACCCATTCACACTCGTATACACACTAACTGTTTATTTTGAACAACCAGTTAGCCTTGAGTGCATGTCTTTTAACTGTAGAGGGAAACCGGAATCCCCAGAAGAAAGCCATGCAAACACAAGGAGGGCATGCAAACTCCACACAGAAACACCCAGGTCCGGGAATTGAACCTAAGACCTTCCTGTCGTGAGATTATGCTAACCACTAAGCCACTGCACTGCCTTTTTAGTGTACTGTATATAAATAAACTAAAATATACAATTGGGAACAAATGCATAAGTAACTATGAATAATCCTCTGCACTGAACTCAGTTTAATACAATGCATTACTTCAGGTTTAAGTATCAATACACATGCCTGCATGACTTTCAGTGCAGCAGACAGTGTTATTAAAAAAAAAAAAAATGTTACACACTCAGCTTCCTGAGGCTAATAAAAATAAATTATCATAAAAATGTACATTAAAGCTGAAGGTAAACTTTTGATGTTCCACTGTTAAGTTTTAATGTTCAGTGTTTGACAAGGTGGTCTCAGAAGCCCAGAGAATAAGAGAGCCAGTGAATCTTACAACAGAGGTAAATTCTGGCTGCAGGCTCTCATTTCTTATTTATACAGACAGTGTGCTGCTACGGTTACGGTTCTACCATGAGCCCTTGTATGTGCTGGATGAAGAACTAAAGCTGCAGCCTTCTTTCCAAAGTGCAAGAGGCTGTTAAAAAAAAAGCTAAATAAATGAATAAATAATTTTCTTTCATGGTCCAGATCCAAAAAGGTCATGTACACTCATCACGCGGAGAGTGAGAAATGGGCTCATTTGGCTTGAGGACAAAAAAGGCATGAATGCTGTAGGCAGAGAGAAAGGGGAAGACATTGATGAGCATTCGGTACACAAGTCGATCAAAAGACGTGAGAAGAATTGATGAAAGATCAGATATGGATTTGTTCAGTGTCCTAATTAAACAGATCCTGAAGCAGGCGAAATCTGAAACAGTTCATAGCCAAGCTTGAAATTACAAAGCTATTCAGTACAGACTTAGCATCAGGTAAAGGAGTTCTAGTTTCCTGTTATTTACATAATGCAAAATGTTAGTGCTATCTGAGCCTCTCAGATCTTTACAGCCAGGATTTTAGCAGAAGTTTAAAATAAATTTCACCCACCATTCCATTCCAATGCTGGGCTCATTATTTAAATCTCTGAAATAATACTTGGTCTGTTCATTGCAAATGAGTTTTATTCATTCATTCATTCATTCATTCATTCATTTTCTGAACCGCTTAATCCCAATTGAGGTCGTAGGGAGGCTGGTGCCAATCTCAGCCAACTCCGCGTGAAGGCAGGGTACACCCTGAACAGCTTGCCAGGCCATCGCAGGGCCAACACTCCCAGAACTATTCATACTCACTCACACCTATGGGCGATTTGGAACAACAAATTAACCTACTGTGCATATTTTTGGACTATGGAAGAAAACTGGAATACCCAGAGGAAACCCCCATGAGTACGAGAAGAACATACAAACTCCACACAGAAACCCCCAAGCTGTGAATCGAACCCAGGACCTACTTGCTGTGAAGCAGACTACACCACCGTGCCGTCCAAGAGTTTTTCCTTATTTTACTTACAAGTTTATTTATTTTTGCCAACCCTAGAGAACAATTAAGTGCCATCTGGAGTCAGTGAATGGCCCCATATACCAGACGTTTATTGAAATAAGAATTAAAGCCAAAAAAAAGTCCAAGTTAAATAATAAATAAATACATTTTTTAAAACAAACACCCAAGGACTGAAAATCCAAGTTGAAACAAAGAATGTGATCATAAGGAAAGACAAGGTCAAAATACTAAAGGTATGAAGTTGCATCAAATTAAAAGAACAATGCAAATTGAGAGGGCAAAGAAGACAAGGAGAGGCAAGCTAAGACAATGCAAGGCCATAGGCAAAATATCAATCCAAGAAAAAAATTACAGCACTCACAAGAAGCGCCAGCACACCATACGGCTTCACAGAGGGTGCCCTCTAGTGATCTGGAGGGGGAATGTTTGCGATTGTTGTCACATTCATTTACATGAATAATAACAAAGATTGGTTGTGATTACAGGGAAGCACAGTGGTGCAGTGCTATTCTTATTGCCAGCTCACAGCAAGAAGGTTTGGAGCTTGTGTCTAGTAACCTATCTGGGCCATTCTGTATGGAGCTTGCATTTTCTCAATACAGTGGAGCCTCGGAATCCAAACACTCTAAATCCGAACAAATCGGAATCCGAACACAAAAATCCATGAGTTCTTCCATTTGGGAAACCGAACAAAAACCGGAAGTCAAACTCGAGAAACGCGCAAGAAAAAACGAGACCGAGAGGGAGCCGGAAGTCAAGAAGTTGTTGATACTATGTATGTTCTGGGGAAGTCCGGAAGTTGTTGATACTATGTAAGGTCTGTTTTGGCTTTTACACCCAAACCTAGTGGCTCATCAGGCCGGTGCTTTATGTATCACCCTAATAAAGCTGTCCTGGGGAAGTCCGGAAGTTGTTGATACTATGTATCACCCTAATAGCTGTCCTGTGGAAGTCCGGAAGTTGTTGATACAGTACTAAAGCTAAAGCTAGCGTTAAAAAACTAAAGATATCTCGTCACTGATGCCATATACCACCTCCAGCAACAAAAATACGATTTAGAATACCGAACAGAAAACCCACAGATCAGCTTATAGGCATATGATTTGGCTGATTTACCTGAATGGAATGGAATCTGTTTTTCCTCCGTACCTCTCTGTTATGGAAGGGAATTCTGAGCCTACCTTCTTCTCCAACATTTATGCATGCCAACTGCTCACCACCACAAAGGTTAAAATCCTTATCTTTATTGTTCTATCCTTGTCCCTATCAAGCTCTCAGCTCCACCAGTTCCTGCTTTACTTTGATTTCCATGTTTCTCCACATTCACAGAGAAGGCACTAGATAACGGGTGCATTTTATTGATAATGGGAGCGTTTTTTTTTTTTAAACGGATGTGTTTTTAAAAATGGGTGCGCGTAATTGTTCATAAGGAAGGCATGAGAACACTAGAAACACAGAAATCCAACTAAAGCGGGATCTAATAGAGCATAGAGCTGAGAGTCAGAGAGATCATGGGGAGATGGGACAATCTAGCAAAGGGAAAAATGCTGCTACTTTACAGCCGGCGATTAAATTAAGTTAGGTCTGTGTGTTGAGCACTCCACCGACTTGATAGCCACGCCTCTCTCCAACGCACATTTCAACGCGCAACTAACACACTAAAATTAAAACCACAGAAAAGTTAAAGAGTCTCTCACAACACAGACCATAACAGTGTAGTGTATTCAATAATTTTTTCACTTAATTTGAGGACCTATGGTATGAGTTGTGGTACCATTAACCTCTGCTCAAAAGACGACAGAACAGATTAAGACCATTTACATTATTTATAATGAGAAAAGCGGATTGGGAATCTGAACAAATCGGAATCCGAGCAGCAGTCTGGAATGGATTAAGTTCGAGTACCAAGGCTCCACTGTATGTCTAAATGTATTTATGCTATTTTCTTCCACAGTCCGGAATGCAGAATAGGTGCACTAGCAGTTTTAAAAAAAAAAAAAAAAAAAAAAAAAAACCCTGGAGCTGCCTGTGCAGGACACTAAATAAAACCTACAGTTCATTTCCTTATACAATTATACACACTGTACCTGAGAATACTAGGGTCATAACACCAGATATCAGCTTTGTTACATTTATTTCAATAACAGTGTTTTCTGATCTGTATAATCTTGTTAAAATGGTGGCAAATGAGTTGGAGTAATATCGTGAGATGTCTCCATCAGATAGGTCAATGTGTATCTCTATAAGATTGAGGTCAGCTTGAGGACATAGCATAAGAAATGAGACAGAGGACATTTGAAATACCATCATTGCTCTAGGAGCATTCTTTTTTCCTCCGTACAGGATGTACTCCAGCTTGTTTAAGCAATGTAGATCCCTGACTATAGTCTTCCCCTACATAAAAGCAGCAGAAGCATCCTTAAAGATGAATACAATTTTCGTCAGTTTTCTTCTCATTTGTGAGTATATTGCTATTTCTGGAAATCCATTTGTGTGAGGAAGACTTCGGCTGAACAACATATAGTGGAATAGCTATCTAAATGCATGGGAGTGATCTCTCTGAAATCAATACACCTACTAATAATAATATTGCTTTTTTTATCTGGCATTGGGCCAGTTACTTTTAAATGCTCTTTGCTCTGTATGCTCAGTGTAAATGTTAAAAAATACCCTGCATGCTGGCCCACGTCCATCACATACACAGCAAACTAATGTAAACACAGGTCTGGCACGAGCCAGTTTTAGACATTGATGCCATCAGTGTCACTTAGGCATTCAGTGACATCATAGGGCCCAAGGGTTTGAAAGCACCTTTGGCAGCGAAGGCCTGCCAAAATGTCAAACTGAATCAATAAGCAAGAGAAAGGTCACCACTGCTCTTGTGAGTAAGATTCAATACTTCATTAAGAAGCTTGAGAGCAGAATGAATTTGCTTGTAAAAATGAATGCGTATTTAACATTGGCAGAGCTACAACCATGTTTTATCTGCAGCACTGAGTAAAGAAGAAGCACACATAACAACAAAAAAGATTTTATCTTCTATAACAACAAAGGCAATTTTTAAGTAAATGTATGAATAAAAAATGTAATTGTATTATTTTTAACTCTTACTAAAATAAAGATGAAGCAATATAAAAAAGAATGTATAAGCTGTGGATCTGGATTATTTGTATGTATGTATGTATGTATGTATGTACAGGTATACCTTGGCTTACGTCGTTAATTTGTTCCAGGAGAAACGACATAAGTTGAAAATAAATTAATTTGAATTAGCTTGTCTCTAGGCTAGCCTAGGCAATATATACATACATATATATATATATATATATATATACATACATATATATATATATATATATATATATATATATATATATATATATATATATATATATATATATATATGCTTCTTAAACACATTCTATATACAGTTCTACTCATTAATACAGTGATAATGTAGTAAAATGTAGTAATGATTAAGTAAAAACTTTTTCATTTTGTACTGTGATAATATTTATGAATAAATAAAGCACTTAGGCTCCTTACCAGAAGCTAGAGAAGATGCAGGGCATTTGAGTGGCATCATAAGGCTTAAATAATAATTAAAAAACACACTAAAAACATTGAATTCGTAATTCAAGTAATCACCTTCATAACGAGCACAAAGGAGAAAGAAAGAGGTGTACATATCATCTGCAATCAATCAGCAAGAGGGAGAAACAAAAGCTTTCAGCCATTGGCTAAGTTTGAATCATGTGCCAGTAATGTCGTGCTGATACATATGTATAATTTGCTGGGGCTGCTGCTAATTCAGTGCTTCTCAAACCGTGGGGCATGCCCCACTTGGGGGGCGCAGTGTGATGCTAGGGGGAGTGTGTATACCCATGAGGAACTTTTTTTGCCATACTGTTCAAGAATGAAGTAGGTTTTTTTAATTATTAATTAATAATTTTTTATTTTTTTAATGTTAATAAAGATACAATGTTATGCAGAGGTGTATTAATAACAATTTTATAGACAAATAATACTATTTATAGTCGCACGCAGGGCTCTGGGGGTGTGTGAAATGTTTTTTTTTTCCCTAGAGGGGGTGTTACAGACAATAATTGAGAAGCACTGCGCTAATTTAAAAACATTATAGAAAAACTTTTGAGAGCAAAATCCGTGAGTATGTGGGGTCATGAACAGTGAACCGTGAATGTGTGGGCGATTACTGTAATATATAATATGTGATTATAATGTAAACTTTATTTTTTTCCCCATATATTTTTTTGAAAACCGAAGTACAATCGAGACGATTTAACTCAAAACGACCTAAGTCGAAGTATACCTGTATAGATATAAAACAATGTCCAATCTTCTTTTTGTTTATTTATGGAAAAGAAAGTGATTTAATTGTAATTAAACAACACAAATTAACATTTTTTACTCATTGAACAACTGATATGAACAACAATGCATATTTCAATGGGGAAATTTGGCCACCAACATATTTTCCCACTTAAAAAGGCTATAATCACACACAGGTGTATCAGATCAGGTAACACATGATCAGAACATCATTACCCAACATTTAGAATAAGACTCGCCCAATTTAATCCTCAGACCTTTAGTTTAGTTAGCTGCTGTCTGCTGAAGTGAGACTGGGCACCATGGTGAGATCCAAAGAGCAGTTTGAGGGCCTCAGAAAGAAGACTGTGGTGCCTACGAGTCTGATAAGCGATTTAAAAATATATTAAAAAAAAAAAAAAAAAATCACATCAGCCATTCCAGCATCCGGAAATTTTTTACAAATGGAGGACATTCAAAAAAATTGCCACCATGCCCAGATCTGACCGTCCAAGCAAGTTCACCCCGAAGCAGACATCAAGATACTAAAAGAAGTCATCAGCAGTCCTAAAGTATCATCATGGGAACTACAGCAGGCTCTTGCTCTTGTCGATGAGAAAGCACATGACTCTACTATCAGAAAGGGACTACACAAATTATACATTTGAATGACATGGCAGATAGACCTTGACATTTATCAGTTGATGAAGTTTGACCTTCATGGGAGGTGTGCAAGGAAACTCATCATCCATCCATTCATTTTCTGAACCGCTTAATCCTAATCAGGGTTGCAGTGAGGCTGGCGCCCATGTCAGCCGAACATGGGCGAGGGCAGGGTACGTGATGGTTCACCAGGCCACCACCAACACTCACACAACCATTCATACTGCCACTGACACCACTGTGATTTGGAACAGACAATTGTGCATGTTTTTGAACTGTGGGAGGAAACCAGAGTACCCCGAGGAAACCCACACAAGCACCATAAAACCCACAAGCGCAATAAAAATGTTATTTTTTCCTGTTTTATTACCACAATCACTTTGTTTTGCATAAATATATAAAACAAGATTGGACATTGTTTTGTGAACATTTCTTAACAAAAAAATTCACTATTTAATGGGGTGTCCTAATTTTTTCACATGACTGTGTGTGTGTGTGTGTGTGTGTGTGTGTGTGTGTGTGTGTGTGTGTGTGTGTGATGCATGCTGATGGACGATGGTCCAATCCTGACTGTATCTCTGCAAATATTCTTCAAACAGACTCTACCCCACAATCACTATGACCACAATAAACAAACTGAAACTAGATGAATAAATTATTAATTTACTGGAAAAAGAAACTATATTAGATTTCGTTCACATTATTGTTTAGCTACATGTCTGTATTATAAACTGTCTGTCTTCCTTTCGGCTTTTTCCCTTTTACTCGGGAGTCGCCACAGCGAATCATCTGATTCACACGTTTGATTTGGCAGAGGTTTTTATGTCGAATGCCCTTCCTGTCATAACCCTTTTTAGCAAGGGACAGAAACACGCTGACGACTTTGCAGCTACTCTTTACGAAAGTCAGCAATGGTTCTTTTACATGCCTCTCACCATAGACAGTGAGAGACATGGCCCGCCTTTGATAACCCAGTTAGCTGGACTGGGGGACTGCACTGCTAGACGATGTCTATTCATCTCTAAAATGGTAGGTCATGTAGGACATTCCGGGTACACAAGATTAAGGGCTAGTCCAATGGAGGACCAACAATGAACTGGCAAAAAAAAAAGGCTTGAGGTGTGAAGGATAGCATGTCCGATCAAACAGAAAAGTTATTGCAGTACATTCTGCTGAAACTGTTAATGCTGGCCATTTTAGAAAGTACGTTGTAATGAAATAAACAGTGAGGTTCATATTGAGAATTACACTGAAACCTCAATGATGTGTCTCAAGTCTGAATGATGAATGAAAATTTTTCATGGGGTTTGAAACTGGAAACAAGTGTTGCTAATTATGTAGTGCAGTTCACGCTAAACATCAGTTTAGATAAATGTGAGAGTGATAATCTCTTCTGACACATGAGATGCTCAACACGTTTAGTTTAACAGACATGGCATTTGTGTATTCACACTATTAATCTAATTACAGGCAAAAGATGTAAACAGAATTAAATTAGCAAAGGTTAAAAATGGTAATGACATATGATTGTATCTCTCTTTGTTGCTATAAGGGTCTTGACAGGAGATCACACAGAATGGAAAGCATATCAGCTATCTCATTTTCAGGTTGACTTTGATTCCAGCAAATTGGAAAATGCAAATATTTTGATACATTCATTTCAGATGTATAATGGTACACACGAATAGTAAAATAAAACATGCTTCAGTGTCATATTTACTACACTCAGAATGAGGAAGGTAAAGAAATGCCATTGGCTACCGTTAGCCTGCTAACTTCTGCTAAGAGTGGACAGACCTCACATGACCTTCCTCTGTAATTATGAAAATATGTAAAAATAATAACTTAAAAAAATCTATGGATTATTTGTTCACTCATTTTATAAACTGCTTAATCGTAATCAAGGTTGTGGGGAGATTGGTGCCCATCTCAGCTGACTCTGGGCAAGGATGGGGTACATGCTGGACAGCTCGCCAGACTATCGCAGGGCGGAAACACGCTGACGGCGTGACGTGACAGCGGATGTGCTAACCACTACGGTACTGTGCCGCCCATCTACTAATTATTTAAAAAAAAAAAAAAAAAAAAAAAAAAAAAATTATATATATATTTAAAACTTATTTTATTTTGCTTTTCTTTGTTTTCACATTGTATTTACAAGACCTCTTGGAGTGAGTTAAATACATTATTACAGCTTTTATCTAACTGTTCATGTGTGCACTCAGAGCTCTTGCACCTATCATGATTTTTTTTAAATAAAATAAAAAAAAAACATAACTTTTTTTTTTGTGTGTGGTTTTTTTTTTGTTTTTTTGTTTTATCTCATCATCCCATGTAGTATACATATAAACAATAATGTTCCTCAGGCTCAGAGGGTGCTGCTTAATTGAAGAGTCTATCTAACGACATCCACCACAACTTGGGTGATAGATGATGTCAGATAATCAAAAACATCTTCCCGATGGAGAAGAATCTAAATACTGTTCCAGCTTATCAGCCAAACAATATATCCATGTGCGCATGATAATGTATGACCTGTTGTTCATTGATGATGTTTAATCCATAGTTGTACACTACACTTCTAGCTGCATGGCTCCTCATTAAGAATATTACACTGGGAGCTAAATTAAAAATATTAAGCTCCTCTAATAACCCCTTTCTTGTTATACTTTAATCAGGCAGCGGGAGCCACCCACAACGGCGACGTGGGATTTGCTCGTACGATGTGTGAATGCTCATTTATAAAGCACATCTCTGATTCTATTTATGCAAATCCTTGGCCAAAACAGGAAGCAGAAATGCGTGATAGATGATTAAAAGCTCTCTTCACCTTTAAAACATAACTCTGAGGGTGGGATATAAATACACATTTCAAACTGAAGCGGCATTAGCTAGCGCTGCTCACGTTATTTTTTCTGTATCTACAGTACAACGGAGCACAATGCAGACATGATGTTTCTCATGAAAATGCTATTCTAAGAACTTATTTTATGACCGGTCTAGGATGATATTCACAAAGAAGCAGCAATGATCCACCTTTTTCACAGAGAGGACGTCTTTGACACTAACAAGCTTTGTGAAAATGAACCGGTAAAAATGACATGCTCTTTAAAAGCCATGAGAATTATATCCTGTGAAAGAACATTGCTAATGCACAGAAGTAACTTGATACATCAAATTATAGAGAAATACAGTTAAAGGAGGCATAAGAGAAGTTCTGGGAGTGGTTGCTGACCAATGCCAAATTTCATTTCATTTATTCATCGCAATACCCTGGTCATGTGAGAGAGAGAGAGAGAAAAAAAAAATCACATACAAAGATCAAGAGACAAAAAATAAAGCTTTCAGAACATAAAAACTAGGAAGACACAGCTGCAGCACGACTATACAGAAGGTATTGCATCACTGCCAGAGGGGAGCTTACTGGTATCAGACACACAGTAAGCTCTAGCAATGTTTGATTAATATTAATACAATCATATTTATATTAATGCAATGATTATTATTAATATATGAATATATTAATCCATCAATATTTATATTAATGTTCTCTTTAAAAGTGTCCTGCAGTAGAAAAAATAATAAAACAGCCACCAAAATTAGAGCATGTGTACTTTCGACCTGCTCTCCCCTCTTACCCCGATCTTGTAATCCTATCTTTGTAGGGCCGTTCATTGATGTAATGCATTCTGCAGCCCTAATTTAGCCAAACCTTGACCATCAAAACTAAATGCCCCAACACTGGCCCTACCCTAAATCTTATTCTAACCCGAGCCCTAAAACCCAGGCCTAATTTTCAAACAGCCCTTTGTAGAAGGGACCAGCAAAAATGTCCTTATTTTCCAAACATGTCCTGTGTTGGTTCAGCTCAGCTCATTTTCTGTAAAATTGGCAGAGTACACCTTGTACAGCTCGCTAGGCCATCGGAGGGCGGAACCATGCTGACGGCTTTGCAGCTACTCTTGTCGAAAGTCAGCAATGGTTCTTTTACATGCTGCTCAACATAGACAGTGAGAGAGACATGGCCGGCCTTTGGTAACCCAGTTAGCTGCACTGGGGATGGGGGGGGAACTGTGACAGCTTGAGGTGAGTGGGGCTTAAACCCCCAACCTTAGGATCAGCGATCCAGCACCTTTACCACCAGACCACCACTGTCCTTTGTTGGTTATTAAGACATTCTGTACAACATATAATGTAGTCCTTAATATCGAGCAAATACACACACACACACACACACACACACACACACACACACACACACACACACACACACACACATCAGTGCCACATCTATACACATCTCCACACTGCAAACTGAGGGTTTTATTGAAAAATAACATCATAGCTACTGCCATTATTCTTTGAGATGCCGCATCATCAATTGAGAATTAACAAGGTCTATATGCCATTTGAACATGGGACCGGTGGTGACGTGGTTAGGGTGCTGCGCTCATGATCAAGAGGTCGTGAGTTCAAATCCCACTGAGCTAAGACCTCTGTGCAAGCTCTCAACCACAAGTGTGGCTCTGTTCACCCAGCAGTATAAATGGGTACCAGTAAAAATATACTGGGAGGGTAACCTGCGATGGACTAGCATCCCATCCAGGAGGAGTTCAACTTCTAGTTGCTTCACGCTATGGAAACTGGGGATAAGTACCGGCCTGATGAGCCACTATGGCTCGGGTGTAAAAATCCCACACACTTTACCTTTACCTTTATATGCCATTTGAATGAAATGTTTTAATTATTATTATTCGACTGTTTGATTAATGTTATAAACCGGTTACAAATTCTGAGGAGGAAAATCATAAAACAGTATATATTATTAATATTATTAATATATTTAAAAATAAATTACTTCTTCAACTACAGTAAGTATTTATATTGTGTTTTGCTATGCAACATAGTAATTTCTTCAAGCATGGAAAAAGGTACAGCTTGTAAAAAAATTCTTAGCCATAAAGCTAATAAACCCAGATTACACGCTAATTTAACAGCAAATTAAGTGGTTTTGGATCTGTAGGCCATCACGTATCAATTCAATGTATGTAAACTGCATTTATAATAGTTGGTTTTAGGCTGCAAGGAACAGCTCATGATAGAGCCACAGGCAGAGGGTCCCTCAATGAGTTGTGATTTAAGAAAACTCAAATAACAATCATGGCGTTGATGAAAACTAAGTAAAATCATACAAGTTGCATTGCAAGTTTTTAAAATGTAATCTTGACTCATTTTGTTCTTGGTAGCGAAACAACCTCTGTAGCAAGTAGGTTATAAAACATGTGCTTCTCCCTCTCTATATGAAACTAAACCAATGTTGTGTATAAATGACTACCTTTCCTCGCTACCTCACCCTTATTAAAAGCCCCCGATTGCTTTTTATACCCGCTAATCACTTTTGAATAAGTGCAGCACACAAACAGCATTTGCTCAAATGTCACCTCAGCCATCAACAAGTCCTTTTTCATCAGTGATTGAATCATCTTTTCAGTTCAACCAGTTGACACACAGAGCCATGTTTCAATCGAGACTGGATTTTCACGGAGATTGGTTCCAAGCCATGTCTGTATTGACATCTCCTTCCTATCTAAAAGTGTTACGAATCATAGTTTGCTGGCAGGATGCTTTGATTGACAGTGTTGGAGGCAGAGCCATGCTGTGCATTTGGAGGGGGGGGGGGGGTGTCTGAAATGATCAACAGTTTAAGGCTGAAACTTAGGGATTATCATGTTCATCACTCCCAACATCTGGAACAGATGTTCACGGATGAGGGTAGCTGAAAAAAACGAAACTCTCCTGTATGCATAGTATAAAGCTGTAGGCTGTTGTGGAGGCCGGAGATGTGATATTCCTGAAAGAGTAACTTTTCTTTATCAGTGGATGAAGTCCAGAAGAAAGTGAAAAGGAAGAGCGTTTCTTTTTTCCCCTCGACAGGAAAAGTACACAGTGCATCTGTGTATGTGACCAAATGTTCAACATGGCGGATGAGTATTAAAGAGAAACAGAGGGCATGCTGTGTGTAAGAGAGAGAGAGAGAGAGAGAGAGAGAGAGAGAGAGAGAGAGAGAGAGAGAGAGAGAGAATTCTGATAAAGAAAAGGGAGTGAGGGAGAACGGAAACAGTGCAAAAGAGTTCAGTATGAGTCTAGAGAGAAAGAAAAGCCCTTTTCTCTTCTTGTCTGTAGACAGCATCTTGCACAGGAAATGAACAAAAGCCCTGACTGAATCAGCTGGAGATCACGCCCGCTTTCTGTGTTTCTGTTCCCACACACACACACACACACAGAGAGAGCGAGAGAGAGAGAGAGAGAGAGAGAAGGAGAGATGGGGATTCCTATCTTTCTCTTCACCTGATCATTTTCTACAGACCTGTTTGCGGCTCATCCTACATTTCCTCCCTCTCCGTCTCCATCATTTTCTCTCTTCCTCTTTCACTACATCCCGTCAGCACTGTTTAAACAACAGACTATATGTTATCAAAAGAAACGACGGATGAACATTACCGCAGCCAAAGAGGAAGAAATAAAAAAGTCTGAAGCTTTACTCAGGTTCACTCCTCTCCTGTCCTCTCTAAGCGTTCCTGGGCTGGAGGCTGTCCAGGATCAGTAATAACGTGCTAAGGAGAAGACAGGAAATACTGGAGAAGTCGAACAATGTTATGACAATACTTATAACTTTTACAGTCGGGGCCCAACTGCACATCTGCACATCATCAGACGCTAGCTGGCCCAGACGAAAGGAAACCATTTTCACTCCGTATTCCAAACAGATGTTATCACTTTGCCAATAGTCAATTTTTTTCTGGGATTTTTTTTTTTTTTGCACCACCCTCTCTCCAAGGGGGTGAGGGGTGGGGGGCTGCTGCACAAAATAAATAAACAGAAGGCAATGTGTTAATTTTTCAAAATTACAAACGGGGGTGATGTTCTGAAATGTTAGCGATTGGGGGAAGGGGGACAACAATGAATAATAGTAGTTGTAATTGATTTAGCGTGAAGTAATCTGCACTCGGGTCCTAAGGGGAGGTGGACTGCTTCGCGAGAAGATGAATCAGCCACGGGGTTGCAACACAACAAGCAAGGACTATGTAGAGCACAGTGACGTGCTGCCATGCCTGAGAGACACTCAACCGCCTGTGAAATTAGCAGTGGGATGGATATGGAGATAGGGTCCGCAAGGCAATATGGCATGCACTGAAACGGAGCAGAAACTGAAAACAGTATAAAAAATATATAAAAGTGCAAAAAATGGATTCAATCTCAAAGCTTTGTAAATTCTAAACACATTCCATGTGTCAAAGCTGTTAAGCTGCGCTCCCCTCTTTTTATACTTTTACAAACAGTAATATTATCTGTTTCTATTTTCTGCACTATTGGTAGCACATACTGTGTCTGACAGTGAAATCAATGATATATTCAAATAATCTATGGTGGAATGATGTGCTGATATTTTTTCCTCTTTACCTGACAGAAAGTTGCTAACAAATAATTAGTTTAATATTTATAACTGTAATGGATGACCTACTGCTTCTTAAAGTATTATTCATTGTTGTAGAAAGTCTGTGAAGCACATTTTCCCTTGTTTAGCCCTAATGTTATAACAGCTACTGTATAAATTATCATTCTCTCATAAGCTGGTCAAGTCTGGTCTTTTTAAATTCAGGTTTATATCTAACACAGGGGTGGGACACATCCAGCTCGTTGGTCTTTTTAATCTGGCTCGCCAAAGATTGATTGGTGCAGAATTCATGTTTGATCTGAATGATTGATCGATTGCGTTCATTTGATTTAACTTGTAATGACAGCATTTCAATACCAGTGACGCATTAGGCGCAATCAGTTGATTTTGGTGGTTCATAAGGAATAGACACCTAAATACGTTTTCACTAAAGTCCGGTCAAAGGCTGTATATCTTATTTGCCAAGAAATCACTTCGGTTTTAAAGGAGTACACCAGCTGCCACTTTTCCATAAGTACGCTGATTACACCAACAACGTGTCACTGCAAGAACGTCTGGCTGATGGGGTAGTGGTGGCCTGGTGGTAAAGGTGCTGGATCACTGATCCTAAGGTTGGGGTTCAAGCCCCACTCTACATGAATTGTCACTGCTGTCCCCCCAGTGCAGCTAACTGGGTTATCAAAGGCCAGCCATGTCTCTCACGGTCTATGATGTGAGGCATGTAAAAGAACCATTGCCGACTTTCGACAAGAGACGGCTGTAAAGCCGTCAGCATGTTTCCGACCTGCGATAGCCTGGCGAACCATCCAGGGTGTACTCTGCCCTCGCCCGGAGTCCCCACGAGCCTGATTAGGATTAAGCGGTTACAGAAAATGAATGCTGAATGAACAATAAACTAACCAATCAGATTCAAGAATTCAGCAGAATTCCATAGTAGAAACGATCTTGATAAGAAACCTGTAATATTTGTAGGGTGATGCAGAAATTATCGCTGTGTAATAAAATAAAATGAAATAATGAATGAAAACAGACAGACAGGCTGCGAAGGATGTCTCAGGATGTTAATTGAGAAAATATCAATTACACTTAACTACTTGAACAGCAGATAAGTATTTTAATTCACTGTCATGGAAACCATGGTTGTGTCTTAAACTGCACACACACACACACACACACACCCCTGCAGTGCACATCTGTAATGTCCTTTGATCGTTTGTTCAGTTCATTTTCTGTACCTGCTTAATCCTAACTTGGGTCGCGGGGAGGCTGGCGCCCATCCCAGCCAACTTCGGGCGAGGGCAGAGTACACCCTGGACAGCTCGCCAGGCCATCGCAGGGCGGAAACACGCTGACGGCTTTGCAGCCTGCGCGTGTCGATGACGGCTTTGCAGCCTACGCGTGTCGAAAGTCAGCAATGGTTCTTTTACATGCCTCACACCATAGACAGTGAGAGACATGGCCGGCCTTTGATAACCCAGTTAGCTCCACTGGGGGGGACAGTGACAGCCTTGTGCAGAGTGGGACTCGAACCCCCAACCTTTGGATCAGCGATCCGGCACCTTATACCACTAGACCACCACTGCCCCCTTTGATCGTTTGATGAAACTCCAAACGTTTCCGGGTTGCACTGACACTTTTAAGGCACCACTGCTAATTCCTGCCTCACTACAATAAAATAAAATGTACGTGGGAGAGAGGTGAGCTTTCAAAAGGTATTATGTACTGGCGGACAGTTTATTTACATCTCATATGACTGATGCAGCTGTACAGCTTTCTGCAAATAGACTGCCAGGCATGGTGGTAGGTTTTCAACTGGATTTTTTTTTTTCTTGCAAAAAAAACACAAAACAAAACCAAAACGAAAAAGCAAAACAAAATACACAAACAAAAACAAGTCCTCGTTGCTCATTACAGTACTGTGATAACGAGCTTTTGTTAGCAAGGCATGTCTGATCATGGATGAAATGCTGCAAATGTTTAGGAAGCTGTGCTTGGGAAAGTGCGCTGTAGCATCCTATGCTGTTTTCTCACCCTGCTAGTTTTCCTCTTCTGCTTTTTATCATTAAATAAAGCACATACAGAAAGCACAAGCTAGCACATACTAGGGATTAGAGGCAAATCTACTTCTGAAGGCCCTCCCTCTTTTGGTTTTGGAAAATGATTCACTATTTTATAAATAAATTGCGCTATTTCCCTTATGCACAAGAATAAAATATGCTTCATGCTAGTTTCAGTATTAATGTAGTACTGATGTCATGTAGATCACTCCCCTGCCACTGAATGTGTCAACAAGAGGCTGACAAGAGGTTAATGACAGGGGTGTGCTCCCTCCTCTGTCCATAACACGTACATCACTCAGTCACTGAAGAGCCATATTTAGGATGCAAACGAAAAAGGGATTCCTAGGAGTATCAACCTCGTGTTTCCAGCCATGTGACAGGGGTGTGGGGGAAGCGAGTGAATTTAAGGAGGTGACAGCTGTTTAATAGAAGCTTACTCCATCCACCACTCTCTTTCAAATTTATCATTTCTACAAAGAAATGGCTTCCGGTCAGTGTAGCAACAATGTCAGTTAATGAGTTAATAAGCATAACTCATGTTTGAAGATGGCTGCTACTGGCAATGCAATGGTTGGTTGCATGCATTCTGTTGAACAGAGAGAACAAGTGTTTTATTAAGAGGCAACACAATGCAGACAGCCTTCCTGAGTTAGAGAGAAGAGACTGAGCCAAAGCATAAAGTGGGGTCAACAAAGGAGGACAGGAGTCCAAAACGGCAGAAATGAGAGGGGAGAGAGGGGAGAGAAAGGCAGACAGGAAAAGAGAGGGGGAGAGACACACACACGTTCCCCTCTCTCTCTCTCTCTCTCTCTCTCTCTCTCCCCCTCACACACACAGACACACACACACACATACACACAGAGAGAGAGAGAAAGAGAGAGAGAGAGAGAGAGAGAGAGAGAGAGAGAGAGAGAGAGAGAGAGAGAGAGAGAGAGAGAGAATAAGAGAATGAGCAAGTGAGAAAAAGAAAGAAAGAACGAGACAGGGAACAACATAGAGAGCGAGAGACAGATGGACAGAGATAGAGGGACAGAGAGGGAGAGGGGGAGAAAGAGAGAGAGAGAGAGAGAGAGAGCGCGCGAGAGAGAGAGATGTGAGTTGGTCTACTATCCACCGTTGGCTAAAGCATAAATCAAATCCAGTCCAGGCTTCACTCTGCTTACAGTCCGATACATTTTCAGTACAGCACAAGCAGAACAAAATGAAAACGTTGTATAGATGCGGATCAGAGATGAGTTACACTGATTTGTTATGAATTGCTGCGGAATGTGATGCTTAACAGAGGTGGATCAGCTCCATAATCGACTCAATTAGTGTCTGACGCTACAGTGATGCGAATCTCATGAGATGTTTGCTAAAATTATCCATCGGGAGCATGAGGAACTTGAACACTAATGGAAAGTACATATAATGCTGAGCTTTACCTTGCAGCTTTTTGTAGCAGTTTGGCTTTCCGGTGTAAAATAAATGTGGAACTTCACATGATCAAAGTTCGGATTTATCTTAAGTATTCAAACAGGCCTCTCACCTGCTTCTCTCTAATCGCGTCTCTACGAGGTCACAGTGTGAAGTGATTTTTATATTATGGATATTAACCCATTCACTACCACGAACCACTGTAGCGGTGCTGTTTTATTACTTCCATGTCCTCGTGAACTACTGTAGTGGCAATGAAAACTGAGCTTTCAAACACCGGGAACCATTGAAGTGGTTAAGTACACACGGTCTGATTGGGTAGCTTGTTCATCTTATAATAACAAATGTACTTCAAATATCCAATCAAAAAATGGATATATAAAGATATACGGCAGTGTTACAACATCATATTTGGAGTTTCCACAGCGATATAAACCGGAAATAATGAATATTAAAAAGCGTCATTAACAACAACTCATCTGCGGGTCTAACGAATTGGCGGACACGTATGCTTTCACAGAGAGGATTCTGATGGATCATGATGGTATGCTATTAAAATTGACACGTAGACCTTTCAAATCATGTACAGTAGTTCACTTTTTGGATTAGAACTCGAAAACAACGTTTAAATCTCAGCTATCGGGGACATTTCTTGGTCTGTGTTCATGAAAACAGACTTTGAATAAAGTCCGATATATCGCATTCATAACAGTCGTTATGGTGAAAAAAACACTTCCACGTGAATGTTTAATGTTCCATGTATTTGAAATATGAAAATCCCAAAATCAACATTTTGAAGCCAAAAACGTATTTTCTGCTGGGGTTGAAGGCTAGAACTGGACCCAGTGCTCGCAGCTATATGTGACTGCAGTAATGAGATGAGATTTCCTTTTGGCTTTTTCCTTTTTCAGGGGTCGCCACAGCGAATGATTCGCACATTTGATTTGGCATAAGTTTTTTTTTTACGTTGGAAGCCCTTCCTGACACAACCCTTTAGCAAGGGACAGAAACACACTGACGGCTTTGAAGCTACTCTTTATGAAACTCAACAATGTTTCTTTTACATGAACCTCTCACCATAGACAGTGAGAGACATGGCCCACCTTCTCACCTTTGATAACCCAGTTAGCTGCACTGGGGGGGACAGTGACAACCCTGTGGACTCAAACCCCCAACCTTTGGATCAGCGATCCAGCGCCCTATACTACCACCACTGAGTTAAAAAAAAGTTTGAGATATACTTTAACAAGCAATCTCACCCAGATTTGCTTGACTCGTTTGCTCGTAGTGATCTTGGGGTTTCCCTTTCACACTTTAATTTCACAGGCACAAAGTCTACTTAACTAATTGAGTAGCTTCTGAGGGAAAATGGGTACAAAAGTAATTTAGGTGTTTCACAACAATTAGGTATATTATTATGCACCACACCTCACCCTTGTTCAATATCATGTTCAATTCCGCGTAAATTCATGAGCTGCAATCGTCATTAAGTCCTGGTCATTTCCTGACTGTTGAATAGCAAAATGTGTCAAAGTTCAAGATATGTGAACTTATTTAAGGCGACGTGTGTCATCATATTTATTTATGTGTATAGGCTTTTTATTTCTCAACTCAATGCGTTGAAAGATTTGAAACATTTCATATTGAGGTGTATACACAGCGCTGGTTCTTGTTTGATTCCTTACTATTCATGTTGACGTTATTTGTACTGGTTGATATTAAGGACATTGTGTTTTATGTATAAGGAAATTAACAACTTCTTCAAAGAAGATTAGTGTGAGGAGCATATTTGAGGAAGTGTTACACTGATCGACATGACACTTATTGGGGATAGTAGTTGTAGATTTTATTTAAACAAACTGCCATCACGCCTCTGATGCTCTGGCATATCTTGGCAGAAGCAAATTGTGGAAAGTCGGCCGTGTTAATGTGAGGATGTCAGCTTTAGATCGGTATCAAGTATCAACCAATACCCTGTCCTCTGGTATCAGTACTGTATTTGAAATGGAGAAAATCGATTTGGAAAATTCGCAAATAATAAAAATGGCACTGTAATATGATAAAATCTAAAATCCTCTGGTTGTACATTACTGACCCCTATTGGCCCCCAGGTTTACTTTTTAGGAATATGATAAGCACAGGCGGCACTCTCTCTCTCTCTCTCTCTCTCTCTCTGTCTCTGTCTCAAGGAAACATAAGTTATACTGTTAAAACTTAAAAACTATGGAAGACTGTATATAATATGGTATATAACATACACACACATAGTATGTCTGTATAAGGTATAGATTATAACGTAGACCATTATTAATTCATTCATTCATTTTCTGAACCTAGATCCTAATTAGGGTTACTGGGATCCTGGTGCCCATCTCAGCTGCAGTATTAGTGTTATTATTTTTTAATGTTTAATTGTTATTATAAGCATTTATAGCATTGAATATGTATTTATTGATATTATATACACATATACATGTACGTACATGTACGTATATGTCAGTCGGGGGGGCGGGGGGGTTGATCCTACTCCCAATTAACCGTGGAAAGTGAAGGGTCCCTGTGTGTGTGTGTGTGTATATATATACACACACACACACACACACACACACTCTCTCTCTCTCTCTTTCTCTCTGCCCTCCATAATTATTGGCACCCCTGGTTAAAATGTGTTAAAAGGCCTTAAAACAGGTTACATTTTTATTGCTGAAGTTACTCTCACACTGAAAATTGTAGAGAAATTTAGTCTTCAATTCAAGTGAATTTTAAAGGGGAATCACTTACTAAGAAATAATTATTTTCATAAAATCACAAGTCCACAATTATTCGCACCCCATTGAATAATTTTCGGAACCAATTAATTCTAATTAGTGTCGTGGGGAGACTGGCACCCATCTCAACTAACTTTGGACAGCTCACCAGGCCATCACAGGGCCAATACTTACACAAACATTCATTTTCACATTCACATCGAGGGGTGTTTTAACCTACTATGCATGTTTTTGGAATGTGGGAGGAAACAGGAATACCTGGCGGAAACGCATGCAAGTACGAGGAGGACACAAAAACTCCACACGCCTGAGCTGGGAATCGAACTAAGGACCTTCTTGCTCACCACTACCATCTTGCCTCTCATGAGGTTGAAGTATTTCTGTCATTACTATAATAGTTTACAAAGGTGATCAGAGTATCTAGGAACATTCAATTAGTAATTTATCACGTCCTGTTTCCCTGGGGTATAAATATGACGTGACACAGAAGCCATTTCTCTTATCCATTCTTCAACATGGGAAAGACAAAGGAGCGCACCATTCAAGTAAGGCAGATGCTTGTCGACCTTCAAATGTCAGGCCATGGCAACAAGAAAACAACCATTTACCTGAAACTGTCCATATCTACTGTTAGAGGAGTCATTAAGAAGTTTAACACAACTGGAGCAGTCGTAAACAAGCCTGGACGAGGACACAGGATTGTTTTGCCACCCCACACAGCTAACTGGGTTATCAAAAGGCGAGCCATGTCTCTCACTGTCTATGGTGAGAGGCATGTAAAAGAACCATTGCTTACTTTCGTAAAGAGTAGCTGTAAAGCCGTCAGCGTGTTTCTGTCCCTTGCTAAAGGGTTGTGTCAGGAAGAGCATCCGACGTGAAAACCTATGCCAAATCAAACGTGCGAATCATTCACTGTGGCGACCCCTGAAACAGGGACAAAGCCGAAAGGAAATCTCTCTCACAGTAAGGAGGATGTTAAGAGAATAAAAAGTTTCCCAAAGCTCACTGTTAAAGAATTACAACAATTGGTAGCATCTTGGGTCACAAACTCTCCAAAACAACCATCAGGCACCATCTACATGCCAACATGTTTGGGAGGCATGCACGAAAAAAATCTCTCATGATAATAAACGCAAACGTCTGGAGTTCACACTAAGCAGTACGGGGCTTCAACTGAGATCATGTGCTTTGGTCAGATGACAGCAGGATAGGGCTTTTTGGCAACAAACACTCTAAGTGGGTCTAGTGAGGCACAAAAGATAAGCATGCAGAAAAGCACCTCATGCCCACTGTGGTGCATGGCATCATGAACACTTTGAAATATCAGGACATTTTTAATTAAAATCTGCTGGCCTCTGCCCTAAAGCTGAAGATGGGCCATCACTGGGTCTTTCGGCAAGATTTTCTTCTTTCTTCTTTTCCCTTCGACTTTTCCCCTTTTTCCAGGGGTCGCCGCAGCGAATCATCTGATTTGGCATAAGTTTTTTTACGTCGGATGCCCTTCCTGACACAACCCTTTAACAAGGAACAGAAACACACTGACGGCTTTGCAGCTACTCTTTATGAAACTCAGCAATGGTTCTTTTACATGAACCTCTCATCATAGACAGTGAGAGACATAACCCAGTTAGCTGCACTGGGGGGACAGTGACAACTTTGTGGAGAGTGGGAGTCGAACCCCCAATCTTAGGATCAATGATCCAGCGCCCTATACCACTAGGCTACCACTGCCCTTTTTCAGCAAGATTATGACCCTAAACATGTCTCCAAATCTACACAGAATCAAGCTTCTCTGAAGGGCATATCAGTCCCCAGACCTCAGTCCCATTGTAAACCTCTTTAGTGAGCTGAAGAGAAGAGTGCAGCGGAGAGGACCCAGGTCGCTGGATGATTTAAAGATTGTGCATAGAGGAATGGTATAAGATCCTTCTTTCTGTATCCTCCAATCTTGTGAAGTTCCCCTTCTCCTAGTCACTTCATGCTACAGAAACTAGGGATAAGCACCGGCTCTGACTAGTCTTGGGTGTAAAAAGCCCAACAAATTTACCATATTATCCCCGCACAGTCCAGCACCACAACAACATGCTAAGGATTTGCAGACATGAGTCATGCAAGTTTACCTTGCCATTCTGACTACAAGTAATAAGAATTATCAAAACAACCTTCAAAAACACCACGAGACATGTGGAAAGACTTGCATAACCACGTAACACATCAGTTACCAGCTCCCACCATGGATATCATCACATACTATGGACAAATACCTGCATGATTAAAAAGAAATCATGTGAACTTGTGAATGGATGCTGAATCAAAGCACTGTGAGTCAGTGAGTGAGTTATGTAAGAGAGAGAGAGAGAGAGAGAGAGAGAGACTGAAAAGAATTTGCGTTCCTCCTTCACAGAGAATAAGCATTGTTTTGAAATCTTCCTTGTAACTTCTCCGCCATGAAAAAGGATAGTGTACCTCCCAACTTTTATTTTTATAAAGAAACAAAAGCAAAAAAAATTGGAATAAAGGAGAGGATGAAAAAATTGTGTCAGGGATAAACCTATTAGTTTCCTCTCCATCTCCAGACCCAGTACCCACACACAGGAGCTTAAAAGCTACGAAGAAGACAAAAAGGAGGACTCGGCGTATAGTCTTTCCATGAAGCCAGAGCTTTTGAGTTCCAGTCGGATTGCGTACACGCATGTATCATTTCTGTACTGATTAAAGAAGAAGGATGGGTTCGTAGTGAAGAGTTTAAATGCAACAGACCTCCAGCTGGAACGTGATAAGGAACGATTAAAAAAAATGTCGAAGCGTGTTTTTTTTTTTCTCTCTGTTTTAATCTTCTCCTTCTTGTAATGTAACACTGGCTTTGGGGGTTTGCCTTGAAGCTTTTATTTAAAACACATGTTCACTCACGTTTAAAAAAATGCTGCTTTATCGCTCCATCAATCTGGAGACACTAGCTAATTCATTTCCAGCATGGAAGGGGCTTTGAGTGTGTGTGTGTGTGTGTGTGTGTGTGTGTGTGTGTTGTTCTTTACTGTGGGTATATAATGTATGTAGAATCGTAGTATAGACTGTAGATGTAGTTAAGTAAATCAGAGTAAAAATGCATGCAGGGAGAAATGATGTTTTGGCTAAATGTTCTGCAAGCAAAAGGCTTCTTAAGGGCTACAGGATAAGATATCTGGTTTTACCTCCTGGAAAATGTTCTCTGGTCTTTCTCCAATCTTCACCTGTTCAGTTTTGGTGAGCCTGTTCCCACTGAAGTCTCTGATTTCTGTTCTGGGCTGATAAGAGTCAAATTAAGTGCAGTATTCTGCTGTTGTATCGCCTCCACTTCATGGCTTGATCATCCTGAGATGTTTTTCAGCTCATTATGTAAAGACTGTTTATTTGAGGGAGCTCTCTTATCATACTTTAAGCAGAACTGCTGTGGATTTAATGTTTGTTCACTTATTTATACTGTATTTATGTTTGGGTGGCAAAGTGGTGAGCACTTCCACCTCACTGCATGAAGGTCCTGAATCATATGAGGAGTTCACACGTTCTCCCTGTGCTTGCATGGGTTTCCTCTGGGAAATTCCAGTTACCTTCCACGGTTCAAAAGCATGCTAATCAGCTGTTCCAAATTGCTCCTAAGTGTAAGTGTGAATAGTGGTTTGTTTGTCTATTGTCCCTGTAATTGTAGGGCATGCTGTGCAGAAGGTACCTTGCTATTAGTACTATTTACATTACAGATTAATCTTTCTCACACACACACACACACAATGACTCTTTAAGAACCAAAAGCACATTTTGATTTATGCACACAAGCTTTAAAATTGGACAACATTTGATCAGGTTATGACAAAAAAAGAAATGTGACTCAAGTTTAATGAAGTGGTCACAAGACTTTGCAAGAAAATTCAATTTACTCAAAGTCCGTTTTGCATTAAGACGTATTTTGTGGTGACGGGTCACGTATACATACACCAGCATTTACGTAACCATTTTTAAACAGGACCAGACTTCGGCAACAGCATGCTTTATTATAAAAATTAGGGTTTTTTTTTTCCTTTTGTCTTTGGCAGAAACCATGTTTCTAAAACTGAAAATGAACTAACCAAAACACTTAAAAAAAAAAAAAAAGCATAAAGGTTAGGCGCACCGTAATGAAAGCAGTGCAATGTGTCCATTCAATATAATTCAGCTTCTTGCATTTATATGTGTACAGTGTAAAGAAACACCTGAGTAACTACAACAAGGACAGATGGTAAACACATGTGCGGCTGTTGTCATGTGCACTTTTCAAAATAATTATTCAAGTTTTATTTGTTAACACCATCTGCACAACTCTGTGATAAATGTCATTGAGTAGCTCTCTAAGTATCCAACTCTTTAGGAAAAAAAATTATATGCATGATACAAGACTGATAAAGTTATTCCACTGTATACATCCACTTCTTACTAGTCAGTCAAAGTCAATAAAGTCTTCAATAAAGTTTCAGTACATGCTATAATATTGCATACGGACTACATTCTAAAACAGTTAAAGAAAAAAAGAGCAATTTCTGCTTTCATTCATCTGCTCTTCTTTTAAACACGCATCGGTCCATGTACACCATAAATATGGACTTCAGCTGTGATGTGGTCTAATTAACAGAACTGATCATAATTAATCAGCCAACCATGACAGACACTGATACACCAGGCCTGGTTATAATTTAGAGAAGTCAGAAGCTAGCTCATGTTGCCTAGGCTGACTGGACCAGATGGAAAATGAGCACATCACTTTGAATACACTGTTTGATTATACTGGGCTTACCCATTTCTGTAAATAGGCGGGCCCAAATGAAATTAATTCTAACCTACTAAGTTTAGCCAAGGTGACTGTCCAAAGTAAACTCTGAAACATTCGACTCCGAGACCAGAGCACACAGGCTCATGGGTCGTTTACAGTAATCATGAAAGTCCGGTGTTCCTTAAGCAAAGATTCTAAGATTTCCACCTCATGTTAATGAGTACAAAAAAAATTAATGGTGTGAATTAGGAAAGAGACAGAAATCAAAGTCATGTGTAATTTCATATTATAGTAAATGTACAGTATGTAACAGCTACCTGAGCCTCAATCTAGGTCAGTTTGTGCATACATATTTTGGAATAAAAAGTTCTGATGTGCACAGAGTAATAGGACAGGAATAAAATAAATAAAATATGCTTTACATCATAAAATCCTTCATGCAGTAATGTGTATCAAGCCAGATATAAGTTAAAACACACACACACACACACACACACACACACACAAATAAAATAAAACTCAATCATTTTCTGAATTCTGAAGATGCCATTTTTCCAAATTCACAAGCATCTTCAGGCCACGGTACTGGGAGAAATCAGCCTCTCATTTGATTTTTAGGAGAATGTAAACACTGCTTTCAACATCAGGACTTGTCTGGTATGAATCAGCTTTAGTTTCACTACCACAGGGCTTTTTTTCTTCTTCTACTGATAAAATATGGCTGCAAGTTAATGGTATGTGTGACAGTCATGGTTAGAGTTTGAAAAGAGAAAGAAGCAAAAATAAACATAAAATATAAGAAAGAGAACCAGAAAAAAGACAAGAAAAAATGAGGGAAAATAAGAGAGAGAGAGCGAGAGAGAGAGAGAGAGAGAGAGAGAGAGAGAAATAGGATATAGAAGTATAACGTAAACAAAAAGCAAAAAGATAATTGGATACAGGTAGTGCAGGGGATTGAGTATGCTCAGCAGCACACACACACACAGAGAGAGAGAGAGAGAGAGAGAGAGAGAGAGAGAGAGAGAGAGAGAGAGAGAAAGAGAGAGAGAGAGAGAGAGAGAGAGAGAGAGAGAGAGATTTCTGTGAACAAGATTTCTGGGTCCAAAATGCCAGCCTGGTAAGCTGCCCTGTTGCCATGGCATTGGCCTTAAGGGTTGTGTGAAGAATTTACTTCCGAGCACACACACACACACACACACACACACACACACACACACTTACTAAAATGAGTTCAAACTCTGAAGACAGAAAGCAACACCAGGAATCATTTCTGTGACACTAGCTGCTATTGTTTGAGCACCTGACTAGAAATGTATTGTTGTGCAAATTGTAAACCATTTTTTCATCAGCAGGCTAGCAAAGGAGCAGGAGCAGACATTGGAGTTCATGAATGGAGACATGAATGTGTGTCGGAAAGTGTCAAGCTAAAAGCATCTGCTAGACCAGATTAACTCTCTCACAGGCTTGGACTTGTTGTGGCTTCAAAACGGATTTGCATGCATACACACACCCCAAAGCTGTAACGCCTATAGACAAGGAAGCAGGCCTGACTCGGACAAGGCAAGACCTTATCCATGTGCCTCGTCATATTCCATCCAGAAAAAGAAACATGCCCAGTTTCTTCCTAAACCTGCACAGCCACACTTTCACGAAATGACTCAGTGACTCTGAGATTCCTGGCACACACCTCATTTGAAATCCAGCAAGCTTTCATCCTTTCAATTGAGCTTAATCCAGACCTCTCTTCCTCCCAACTTCCATGTCTCTCTCTCTCTCGCGCGCGCTTCACTGAGCCTAAGCTGGCCTGGAGCGATGCACCCTGCTCAGTCTCAGCCAGACAGCTATCTCATCACACAGCACAGAAAAAGGGAGAATGTTAGTGGATCTTGGAAAACAGGCCAAGGTGGAGGAGTCTGCCATTTTTGGAAATGTGAGAAATCAGTAACCTGCCGTCAGCTATGGAAAGGACACATGGACATCCATATTCATACAGGTCTCTAGTCAGCTGAGAGTATGGCCCAGGGCCTCAGATAAATTTGAGATGAAAGAATAAAATGACTCCGTGTCCCTATGAGGTTTGTGAATACATACTGAGAGCACTAATTGTGGTCATTTTAACAATCTGACAGAGTTCAGCAGTTCACTGGCATTATATATGAGGAACCTTTCTAATTAATGCATACAAGCTAAAAAATAGCATAAATGGCAAAGATTCTTCAGTTATATGCTTGCTGTAATTGTACACCTTAATTATAAAGTACACTCGAGACTTGCTCAGGTTTCTAGGAGCACACATTGACAATGCAGATGCAGGAGAGTTCTGTCAATGCAGCACCAAGAGTAATCAACATAACAGGTTTAAAAGTCAAAGTCAGATTCAACAAAATAAGAGAATGAAGACATCCTAATACAATAGAGTGCACTGCCAGCACTAATTATGCTCATTTTCACATTCATAACCAATATATGAGAGAGACATCTGTGATGAGTTTGCCTTGAGGAGGAAAAGTGTTGCAAGCCAAGTGCCTTTCTCCGTATGAGCAGCTTGCCTTTAAAACTGAAATTAAGACAAGTGAACAGAATCAAATTATTCATGTCCTATCTCCTTGAAAGCTTTCGGAGGGGGGAGCAAAACCTGTTAAATACATAAGGAATAGTCATGCTTCAGTGGCTTGGTGGAGGTCTCTTCCACCTGGAAGATGTTTGCACTGAGGAATGGTTCGTAGGACTGCAACCAGCACTCGTCATCCTCTCCACAACAATGAGGTTAAAAATAAGAGTTACAGTTCAAGACGGGCCCTGAGCTGCTGGACCTATTCTTTCCCTGTTCGATTTTCCAGAGTTCCCATTGATGGCAGACTTCATCCTCGACTTCAAGAACATTCACATCTGCGTCCAGAATTCGTCAATACTACAGCAGTAGAACACACCCAAATGGAACAGCAATCTGAAGACTAGTGTACAGCAAGGTCACTTAATAAATTGTTAGTGTAAGAAATTCTCTGTACTCCATACACATTACAAATATGAGGAGAGAAAAATCTGCAATTGCGATTTGTTCAACAGCCAGGAAATTATGCCTTGTGAAAATGTGGCTAGAGTCTGTGGTAGCCCAGGCCCATGGGCCAAACTTAGATAACACGCAGAAGGCTCAACATCTGTAGCTATGAACAAACTGTTTATAAAAAACACACAAGTCCCAAATCAGGCCCCAATAAAAAAAAGTGAAAACAAACACCATGTTTGCAGACCTCTGGACTTTTCAAAGCTGACACGCTTGAGCGGGACAGAATGCCAAAATATTGTGTGTGCATTGGTTCTCAAATGAATTTTACACATTTCTCAAAAACTTCTGTTGGAGGGTCAGAATCTGGCTTGCTGAAAATCTACAGTCTGGCATCCCAGACCTGGCAACGGAGCAGAGAGGAAAAACAAAAAGTATTTCTTCTACACTATTAATGTGTGCTCTATAATCTCCACTTTAATGATTTTCTAGATCCTATGCACAATAATATTTTTCATCAGGAAATAAGACAATTAGAAACAAATCTGCAAAAAAAAAAAAAAACATGACATGTAGGAACACAGTGATCCCTCGCTACTTCGTGCTTCAGTTTCTGCGGCTTCAGTGCATCGTGGGTTTTTCAAAAATATTCATCAAAAAAAAAAAAAAAAATGAAGGAAAAAGTTAAGGTAACTGCCACAAAACAGGGCTAACTATGCAAAAAAAAAAAACAAAAAAACAACAAAACTACTGACATTTTTATGTGAGGTGCACATCTGTATCTGTGCGTGCGTGCGAGCGCATCTGTATGTGTGCGTATTTATATTTTATTTCAATCTTTTGGTATTTGGGGGGGGGTGGTTGTTGGGAGATAGTCAGTGGGAGAGCAACTCGTGCATTGTTTGAATTTTTGAGATGGTGCTTTCGTAACGTGAACTTGTTTCGTATCCAGAGACAAAAATTTTAGGAAAATGTTTTTCGTAACCTGGATTTTTCGTTTGCTGGGATTATTGTAATGTGAGGTACCACTGTATTAAGCATTTATACAATTGAAGATGTATTTATTGATATTATATACACATATACATTAGTCAGAGAGGGGTGATCCTACTTTGTGGAATTCAATGGTCCCATGGGGATCTCGGTCCCAATTAACAGCGGAAAGTGAGAGATCCCCATCTGTATGTATACATACATATATGATACACTTCCAAGACACTAGAAAAATAATAAAAACACTCATTCTCTTATTCATTTGCCAAACTGTGTAATCCTACTAGGGTCACAAGGAGTCTTGAGCCCATCTCAGCAGACACCCGGTGAAGGCCCTGAAAACTTGCCAGATCATTACAGAGCTGATACGCACAACCATTCACACTCACACTTAGACATAGGAACAATTTGGAACAGCCATTTAGCCTAATGTGCACATGTTTAGACTATGGGAGAAAACCAGGGCACCCAGGGGAAACCCACACAAGCAAGAAGAGACCACGCAAACCCCACACAGCAACGTGCTAGGCCAGGACTAAAACCCATGACCTTCTTGCTGTGAAGTGAATGTGCGAACTACTACACCACTGTGCCACCCATCATTAAAACAGAAAAAACAACAAAAACATGAATGAATAAGGTGTTGGTCTTCACCCAGATTAAAGTCTGGTTATAGTGTAGTACAGTATAAAACATGTTCATGCTTACTGAAGAATTTAGTGTTCCCTCATGTCCTCTTAAGGGGGCGGGGTTAGAAATAAATCAGAATATACTTACACCCCTGAGCAACTGATTTGTTCTTCCCTTCTGACACTTTTTTTTTTTTTGTTCAGCACAGCTGTAAAACATGACGCATCTCAGCTTAAATTCTGATGACGAGGACCAAGGTAAAGGCCCAAAAACTGGATTTCATGTCAAAAACATTATTTCCTAACATTTCAAGTGTCGTTGCTCAGTGATCATTTAATAAAGAGGCCAAGATTCATACTCCAGACAGATAATTAAAACCACCCAACTGATCTGTGACGAGGTAAACACAGCAAGCTGCAATCCATTGTGTTCTTTCCATCATATCCAGTATAACAGTTTCAGTGGGTTGTGTGACAGAACCTTTTCTGTTTGATCAGATTCGTTATAGTACAGTATGCTCCCACACTCTAGTTTAGGAGCTTTGGGCAGCCCATTCACTGGTTGTCCTTCCTTGGAGCCCTTTTGGTAGGTACTTCGCACTACGTACCAAGAACATGCCAAATGATCTGCCATTTTGGAGAGGAGTTCATTATTCATTTTCTGAACTGCTTAATCCTAATTAAGGTCGAGAGGAAGCCGGCGCCATCTCAGCCAACTCTGGGCAAGAGCAGACAGCTCACCAGGCCATCACAGGGCAGAAATACACCGACAGCTATGCAGCACACTCTTCATGAAAGTCAGCAATGGTTCTTTAATATGCCTCTCACCATAGACAGTGAGAAACATAGCCAGCCTTTGATAACTCAGTTACCTGCACTGGGGGATTATTTAATCCTTATCAGGGTTGCAGGGAGCCTGGCACCTATCTCAGCCAGAGTGAAGGTGGGGTACACCCTGAACAGCTTACCAGGCCATTGCAGGGCAGCACACACAAAATCATTTACATGCCCTCTCACACCTGGGGTGATTTGGAACAGTCAGTTAGCCTACTGTGCCTGTTTTTGAACTGTAGAAGGAAACCGGAGTACCTGGAGGAAACCCACACAGGCACAGGGAGGACACTGGCCAGAGCCATAACCATACAGGAACATACACTGACCCTGTTCAGCAAGTACCACACATCTCCAAATAAATCCACGAGGATCTTTCTAGGATGTAATTTCATTTATAACAGACAAGCTTTTGTGCGAGTTTAGTAATCCCACATAGACCAGCATTTCTCTTAGAATTGGCTCTACATTTCTTTTTCTGTTTACAGTTCACCTTGTGTCTGAAAGAGGCTACTTACAGGGTGTGACACAGGTGCATAAGGGTGGTTTCATCTAGCTAGGTTGATTCATTCTGGCCTTTCTAGAACCGTTAAAATAAACTAAAACATTTTACAAAATGGTATCTGAAAAAGCCAGAGAGAGACATACAAACTACTGGGAATGAGAAAATCTAAAGCACATTCCATTCAATTAAATACAGCTGATGAATTAAAAGTATAATTTTAAAAATGGCAACAAATATGTAGCTAGTAAAAAAAGTAGAAAATTAGTAAAGCCACCAGCCCCTCTTTTTCTTGCTCCACTGCTTAGTTGGGCAAAACCAGCGCTCCACCATAAATCATGCTGGAAAAATTACTAATATCTAACTCTCGGCAGGAGCAGTGGTGAATTCCAGATGGTTCAAACTCTGTAGGGGGTCTTTACTAGTACCTCGCTCACTCCTGTCACTTAAGTAAGGCCCTTGTGCTAAAAGTCTCGGATATGAGAGACTACCAGGAAACAACCTCGCGCTAAAACACACATTCCTTAGTGAAGCATCATTTTATAGTTAAAACCGTGTTCCTGGTTACCCCCCCCCCCCCAACACAGACGAGAAGAACGATAGGAAGTACGAAGATACAATAGGAAATGAACGCCCTCCCCCCAAAAAAAAAAAAAAAAAAAAAAAAAAAGCAAGGACTTTTTCCTGTTGTTATAACAAGACAAAGACAGTGCTTGGGGAACAAACAAACAGCATAAAGCAGCGAGTACGAGCATGCTATTACCTGAATCTTACTCCATACACAAAGACACAGTTAAAGGTGTGGCCTTTTGGCCCAGAGGGTATGCAGGATTAAATGATTAGAAAAATAAGGTAGAAAGAAGCAGACAGACTGGTGAAGGTGGTTACAGTGTTCCAACATACACCCCACAGTCTCACACTCACACAACAGGTTATTTGTTTCATACCATGCACTCCTTGAGCATTCTTAGTGTCTGAGCTTCATGAATGTCAAGATTCATCAAATACAAATTAGCATCACTGATTGAGCTCCCACATGTGCTGACATGCTACGATAGGCGGTAACCCAGACCTCTGCATTATCAGAGACTGTCTGCTGTGGGTCCATCTTGTTGTGATTACACTTGTGCTCTTGTCGGTAATTGCAACGGTGACTGCCTGCAAGCTGTTTACACACATGTACAATCACACACACGGACTTCCCCACTTCATCTCAGCTCAGTTCAGCTCCATGTGGTGAGCAGAAGCGAAATGTAATCTGTTCTTGCCTGTTAATTCACACCATCACTTTTCCAAACCGAGTGCTGCAAACAATCAGATGGATTCCACTTTATCACTTCCTGAAAATTGCCTTGTTCCCATCAACCCCGTCTTGACTGCTTTTATATATATATATATATATAAAATCAGGGTGTGCTGCCAGTCAGAACAGGCAAACTGTCATCGTTGTCGCTTCAGATCATTATCTCGATTCCACTGCTAAATGGTGTGGAGGTCAAGTTTTTTCCCTTTGCTAAAAGCACGAGTTATAATAACTAATAAAGCATAGCATCTGGCGTCAACAGCCATGTTAATATCATACCATGCACGCCTCAAAACACCAACTGAACAGAATATGAAATACGGCATTGTTCAATATCAGCATCTCCAAAACAAACTTTTAATGTAAGCAAAACAAAAACGCACACAATGACTATAAACAAGTGCCTTGTGATCCATCGCTTGCTGTTAACCATCAGTCCACCTCTAAAGTTCACAGAGTTTCCTTTACGCCAGTCTAAGTGTCCGTTTTGAGTCTCTCCACTGCTTGTGAATAAATGTCTTCAGTAAATAGCTCTGAGGCCCTGCTAAGAAATATTGCATGGATCAAAGAAGTCATGTCTTCCTGTGTAAAAAAAAAAAGAAGCCACAAGCTTGCTTGTTTGTCTAAAACAATTAAGGCCCATACAGAGGTGGGTGGGAAGGAGGTAGAGTTCTGACAAATAGCTACCAGCTGATAGCGCTTTAGCAAGCACTAGAGGAGGCCATCAGGGTAAAGAAAAAGGGGAGGGCCATAAAGACAAGGCTCCAAATTAATGATTGGTCAGGGTCTAAAGCCCGTCTAATCTCAGCCAATTGCTCCCTAATTATGCAAGGTGTTGCCAATTTGGGCTGTCGAGCAAATCAGAGCCAGGGTGCTTTTGCCTTTCTCCAGAGTCTGGTCATTACTTGAGCTGATCTCATTTTCACACATGGAACCAATATGCCATCCAGATGTTCATTTGCAGCCGGGCACAGAGCGCAACGAGCCATCTACACGCAAAGGCATTCTCTTTCCCTTCTGGAGCCACTGTCTGACACCATGGACCAAAAAACTCTTCATGCGTGAGGATGAACAAGATGGAGAGAAATATAAACTGGAAAAAAGCCGGAGTCTGTTAATGCTGCTGCCAAGTTGACCACTGGCATAAAACATACTTAAAACAAGTTTGAGGAGGTCATGGCCCACTGGCTTGAATCAATCAATGGCCTTTTGGTCAAAGAACCATATATACAATTTATGTAGGCTTTGAATTTTCTCCTGCAAAATAAGGAGTGTCCTCCCCTCATTTGAAAAAATATTATTATTATTATTATTATTATTATTATTATTATTATTATTACTTTACCAGGTCATAAAAAACTCGGTTCAGGTGTCAATTTCAGCTCTTGCTTGGATTATTAGAGCAACTGGATGATTCTGGCAGGATTAGAGAAGTGGAACTTCATTTTGACTGACAGATTACATAGACAACAGTTTTCTTCTTGCTCTAAGGCATGGTCTTTAATGAGGCAACCAAAATTTAGTCCTGATTCTCTATATAACTGTAAATAATTAACTTAGGTCCAATTGGTCCTATCAGGGGCAGTGGTGGTCTCGTGGATAGGGCGTGGGATCGCTGATCCTAAAGTTGGGGGTTCGAGTCCCCACAGGGTTGTGACTGTCCCCCCAGTGCAGCTAACTGGGTTATCAAAGGCAGGCCATGTCTGTCACTGTCTATGGTGAGAGGCATGTAAAAGAACCATTGCTGACTTTTGTAAAGAGTAGCTGCAAAGTCGTCAGTGTGTTTCTGTCCCTTGCCAAAAGGGTTGTGACAGGAAGGGCATCCGACGTAAAAACCTCTGCCAAATCAAATGTGCGAGTCAGATGATTCGCCGTGGCGACTCCCAAGTAAAAGGGAAAAAGCCGAAAGGAAGACAGACAGGAAGACAGACAGATTGGTCCTATCACTATAAATGAAGACTATTTTTAAAAAAATACACAGTCTTTATGAGGGTGTTGCATGATAAAACACTTTGCAAGCTAAATGCTGTGTGTGTGTGTGTGTGTGTGTGTGTGTGTGTGTGTGTGTGTGTGTGTAATATAAGCACTGTTTAGATCGCTACATTGACCGAATTATGTAACACCCACCTCATATCATCGCCAACTGAACAACCACTGCACTTTTGGCTAAGTACAAACATCGAATCAATAACGCCTGCACAACTCCAATTTATTTACTAAATCAAACTCAATGATTCAAACTATATAAATACCACACCGTGAAACTGGTAGTAGACAATGCATTGGAAATAGTGTATTTCACATTTAAAAACTGAATTTGGAAAGTACAGCTCAATGATCAAGGCTGTATTCAGTGTACTCACTCAATCATTTGCCAAACTGCTTAATCTTACTAGTACTGTATTGCAAGAAGACTGCAGCCTATCTCAGCCAATCCTGGAGGAAGGTGATATACACCCTGAGCAGCTCACCAGAACATCAGTATATTACATTTTTAAATATTCTTGAATCTATGTTCATCTTGTCCTGCCATGAACGTAAAAGGAGTAAGTTTTACAGTTTTAGCAGTGTTACTATGGGAAAGCTGGCCTGACCTCGAGAGACTGTTTGGGATAGAATGAACCGGTTTCAAATATCAGTTGCAAAGTGAAACAGCACTTAAAATGCTAAATTAATTCACACACACACACACACACACACACACACACACACACACACACACACACACACACACGCACACACATTATGCAATATGATTTCTAATGAAGTCTACTTTGGATTCCTTGTGCATATTTCCATGCTCTTAAAAACACTAAATCACAGATTGGAGGTATCAGCTATACTGTAAAAAATACCACCTAGTATAGATGTGTGTGTGTGTGTTCATGTGTGTCAAAGAAGTTCATTTTAACTGCTGATTCCAAATGAAATGCATCAGCATACTCTAACTGTAGCACTGGCTTAAAAATTTGCAAATACAATCTGGACTCAGCCCTGTGGTGGTCTGGCAAACAGTTCTGTGTGTACTCTGCCTTCGCTCAGTGTCAGTTGAGATGGACATAACCTCCGGTGACCCTAATAGAACTAAGCAATTCGGCAAATGATTGAAAGAATCTGGACCTCATCTTACAATTACAACAATAAGTTTGTGATTGACGAAACAACTGCATGCATAGAAAGTATTTGAGGTTTTTTAACCAATTTATACAAATTATCGATAAGTTTACCCTCCTATTGTCTGACATGTGTGTAAATTTCCACTAAAGAATTCTCAGATAGGCAGAGTATTATTTATTCCAGGTGAGGGGAAAAAAAAATACTTCCTTCAGTTCAGTTCATTTTCTGTAACTGCTTAATCCTAATTAGGGTTGCGGGAAGGCTAGCGCCCATCCCAGCTGACTCCGGGCGAGAGCAGAGTACACCCTGGACAGCTCACCAGGTCATCACAGGGCAGAAACACGCTGATGGCTATGCAACCAACTCTTGTCGAAAGTCAGCAATGGTTCTTTACATGAACCTCACACCGTAGACAGTGAGAGACATGGCCAGCCTTTCATAACCCAGTTAGCTGCACTGGGGGAGGGACAGTGACAACCTTGTGGAGAGTGGGACTCGGACCCCCAACCTTTGAATAAGCGATCCAGCGCCCTATACCACTAGACCACTACTGTCCTATTATTATTATTATTAGTAGTAGTAGTAGTAGTAGTATAATAATTAAGATTATAAATACTGACAGATCTGCATTTCATAGTGCACTGAATTTCTGACTGGCAAGCGTTTGCTTAATTGGAGTGTGGTGTGGACTGATTATGATTATTATTATTATCGTCATTATTATTACATAGCGATGATATATGATATGAATGTTGCTGGTATGTCAGTGTGCATGCATCTATTTAAGACAGGGACTTAGAGAGCAATGCATATTTACACAAATTCGCTGTCAGTGAAAGTGACTAAAGGGGTGCATGGGTATTGAATTTTTGGCATTTGCTCACAGTTGCACCTAAGAGAGTATAATAACTATGTATTTATGTGAGGAACAAGGGAAACATATTGTTCCCTCCTGCCATTTGAGCTGTTCCTGATTAGAATCAAAATGAGATAGAAAAATGACACAGCAGTTTATTTCACACAAAATAAAGTTGCAATTAAATAAGCAACAGCTGTGAAAAGTTAAAAAGTGGCAAGAAAGTTGTGCGGATGAGCTTATAAATCTCAGTAACGACTGAAAAACTGCTATTTGATTCAGGCCGAGATTTTAGTTGACTGTGTTTTTCTCTCTCTCTCTCTCTCTCTCTCTCTCTCTCTCTCTCTCTCGCTCCCCCTTACACACACACACACACACACACACACACACACACACACACACACACACACACACAGAGAGGCAAATTACCTCCAATTACTCTTCTTTAACTTTAAACACAGTTTGACCATTATGGTCCATGAAACAACAAACTTTGCACATGGCCTCACCATCGTTTCCATTATATTTCCAGCACAGAACAGCCAAACCCCAAAAACAGAACACACACACACACACACACACACACACACACACACACACACACACACACACACAGCCTCTCTCTGTCACTCTCTCTCTCCCTCTCTGTCTCTCCCTCACACACACACACACACACACACACATCATTCACCCCCGCCCAAGCTGGTCTGGCCTGGCACGCAGGATACACCGGGGTGTCAGTTTGTTTCTTCAGCAGTCAAATTTCCCATCATCCCATAGACAAAAATAAACAAGGGCGTCCTGGAAGGTGGATGAAACAGCTCACTGTAATCCACCCCCTCAGACGATGAGGTCATGTACAGCCCTACCTCTTGGCCTGCAGACTGAAGCAGGTACTCAAATCGCTCCCTTTCTTTGCTCTTACGTTTGCTCCCTTCTTCTTTTTGCTGTCTGTAAAATGTGACACTCTGTTCCAGAATCTGGCTCCAAGTGACATTGCAAGCTTTGCCACTTCCTGAAGGAGCAACTGCACTAATGAGCAGGCTTGGGTATACAAACGAACAGAGACACTTGGAGGTGGAAATGTAAACACACACACACACACACACACACACACACACACAGAGCATAAAAATAAAGAAATAAATACAAGAAAAGAAACCAAAAGAAAGAGGAAAAAGAAAAACAGAACAAAAGCAAACACAGACCCATATAGATGAAAAATAAACATATAAATAAAGCATTGTGTATGTGTGTTCTCGGACCTGAGGAAAAAAAATAAAGTAATACCGCCAAAGGTTAAAGACTGTTTACATTGACAGTTAAGGGTGCTAACAAAACACAGGAGCACACACCCACGGACAGCAAGCGTGGCATGCTGTTAGATGATGTGGCAGATGGATGTGTAAGATGCCGCAGAGCCGAATACTTAGTAGAATGTTCATCTGTGGTGTTAGTAAGAAGCAGTGTATTCCGCCTTCATCCTCAATTTAGGACTACACTACAGTCCGTGTAATAGAGTTACATCAGGATGTTGACAGCAAACTGTTTGTGATTCCAACAACCATCTAGATATAGCGCAAATAAAGCGAATTTGATGGCTTGCGTAAATGCAGGATGACAGAAGAACATCTGACTCATAGCAAGCTGTCAGGCCTGGTCTTGTAATAATTTCACTGACTTGAAGAAAATATTGTGTTTGATTTCTGCTCCAAAATGGCAGGGCCTGTTCCACGTTGGTGGTCCACAACATCCAAACCATACTGTTGCCTGGAAATTGAGGGCAACATTGGTATATTTGTTCAGAACACAGCACTTCGAAATAAGTAGCGCTGCTGTCTTTCTCAACCGGTGTGTCCTGTAAACAGTTCCTCGTTATTGCTTTGGATGAAAGACAGTTCCAGTCAGGAGTAAAATTATTTTCACCCAAGGCTCATTGAGGGTAACTGTCTTAAAGTCACACACATTTAACTTGAGTTTAGGGGCAGTGGTTAAGGCTCCTTGTTGCTGATTAGAAAATTGGGGATTCAAGCCTCAGTCCCACCAATCTGCCACCTTTGGGCCCCTGAGAAAGGCCTCATTTGCATAGTTGTACAAATGAGAAAATGCAGGTCACTCTGGATAAGGGTGTCCGGCAAATGCCATTAATGTAAATTTATTTGCTAAATTCTAAATTCTAAATTAGTAATTTATTTAAGATTATTAATGCGATATAGCTAGTGCACACCCCCTTTTACTTCCATGACTTCCTGTGTCAATGAGGTATCAGCCTGACATGACCGACAAAAGTCCAAATTTAGTCAATCGTCAACATCGGCAAACTTACAGAATACACAAATGAACCGAGATAAAAATGTTGGTCATCATAAATCAGATTATAAAAATGTCCATATCCATAGTCAATGCAATAATTAAGAACTTTAAAACAAAAACTGGTTCTGTAAGAAACCAGCCTGGAAGACAGCGAGGATTTCACCAAGGATGGAGATTGGTGGAAAATTGTACATTTAGTTTCCAAATCTACAATTAGATGCCATTTCTATGTCAACAAGCTATTTGCAAGATGAGTCAGAAGAAAGCCTTTACTTTCATCTCACCACAAATATAAGCACCTGGTATCCTGCATGACCATAACTTTGACTGGAACCAGGTTCTATGGTCAGATGAGACAGAAATAAAATGTTTTGGCAATAAACACTCAAGGTGGGTTTGGCGTAAAAATTCTAAACCCTTGGTGCCTTGTGTTAGGACACCTGGCATCAAGAATTCCTGAGAATTATAAATAAAACAGTGGCTGCAAATACAAGAGGCTAAAACTGGGTCATAGCGGGACTATAATCCATACATCAAAACCCACACAGAACTGGTTCAATGACCAAGGAATCAAACTTATCCCATTGCCATCCGCGTCACTTAAACTGAAAAACACTAAAAACCCTGTGGTGTGGTGTGTCCTGAAGAGTCCTGAGAGAGTCAAGACCCTCGGGGATCTGGCGATATCCTATTTAATTTTTATTGGGGCACTCTCAGATTTCTCTTTTCTGTATTCTCCAACCTCATCAAGGCTTATAGGAGACGGACCTAAAGATCTCAGTACACTTAATATATACAAAAAGGAGGTTGAACTAAGTGGTAAATTAAAAATTAAATAATTCATGACACACGGTTTTGTTAAAAGTACTGTGCATCTTTTAATATGTTTTTATATTATTCTCATTTCTATTGTTTAACCACAGACATTTTTTCATATCTGTTTTTAGCCAAATAATTCTAGAGTTTAAAGTATTCCACCAGGATTTCAACACCATTCAGTCTCGGGTTCAGACCACAGAGCACATCAGGGCCTAAGTGCCCCCCTTGCTGCTGAGCTAGCTCCAAAAAAAAAAGTCCACGTAATGGGTTTCAGGCTAGGACAGGCAATTACTGCTAATTCATTTATAGAAGTCCTCAATTGTTATCACCCCAAAAATGGTCCCCGAATTTTTTTGCTGACCATGAAGCACATGCACTCAAAGGCCAGCTGACCAACATACGTGCCAAGAGCAGCAAAACAGTATAACCACTGAGGCCATTCAATTCATCAAAACCTTCTATTTCATGTCTCCCTGCTCAGTGGACCACAATAAAGTATTATAAAACACTAGCGTTACAGAACACTGTGTGCCAAGTCAGGCTGGGAGATCCACCCTGTATCCTGTGGCTTGTGCTTTAAATGGACAGACCTTGAACAAAGCTTACAAACATCTGCTCTGACTTCCTGCTCTAGAGTTGGTCTGTCCATGATCCAATCAGGAAGACGGCTGGACAAGAGGCACAGGTACTACTTTTAAACTGAAAAGATGGATTCAAAGGTCCAAAGCATTTGTTAACAGAATCAGTAATTCTCAAAGACAAACTGCAACGATCAGCAAAATGCTATATTTATACTTTGCAAAAAATAGGGTGGAAATCCATTTGTGCCAAATTTCCCCTCAGGCAAAACCAAGGGTAAAAAGAGGGACACTAGAGAGGAGCAAACAAGATCCAAAAATTTCTGTACAGAAAATAAAACACTGAGAGAAGAAAAACGATATTGTACTTATTCTATACTTTATTGCTTCAAAAAATCATGCACCGATGTCTATAAAGGCAGCTGCACGGTGATGTCGTGGTAAACACGTCCGCCTAACAACAAGAAGGTCCTGGCTTCGTTTCCCAGTTCAGGGATCTTGTCTCTGTGGAGTTTGCGTGTTCTCCTCGTGCTTGTGTGGCTTTTCCCGGGGTACTCTGGTTTCCTCCCACAGTCCAAAAACCATGTAGTTTGAGAAAGTAGAAAGTAGGTTAACTGGCTGTTCCAAATCACCCCTAGGTGTGAGTGTGAGTGCAATGGCCTGGTGAGCTGTCCAGGGTGTACCCCGTCCTCGCCCAGAGTCGGCCGAGATGGACGCTAGCCTCCCTGTGACCCTAATTAAGCAGTTCAGAAAATGAATGAACGCCTATGAAAGCAGTGGTCAAAAAATATAATTTGTTGCAGTAGATGGATGAAACAACAATAGCAAAGATAACGGACCTGAACTCAGACCAAAAGAATTGGAAACGACTGAGAGCCACAGGGGTCTAACCTACAAAAACAGAAAAATGATATAAGGTCATATTTTGACAGATGTGGATATTAAATGTTTATGAGTGCCAGAATGGTCCCTTCATCTTCATTTATGACCTTGAATCATATTGTGATCGTTAGTCCTGATTTTTATACTGCAAAAACTTTCAAGTCACTTTTCTCAAAAATAGCTTTCTGTTGGTTACATCACTCTGGTTCTCAGCCCCTTGTTTCCCCTTTATTACAGCTCCTTTTTTAAACACTTTTCCCACTACAGCACTCTTTATTCTCTCATCGGAGATCAGAACCTTTATGAATGCATCAAGTCTTCCAGTTAGAGACCTTAAATACATTAAGAGTACCATAGATAAATGGAATAAAGGCTCTTTCAGAAATGGAGAAAATTGTTCAATTCAGCAAGCAACAGAATTGTGCTGTAAGAATTGAGAAAAAATAGAGCTATGATAGGGTGAGCAGGTCATCCACACTGAACAGAAGAAAAAAAGAACCCACCATATGCTTATCTCCAGATATAAGTGGTGTCTTCATTACAGAGCCGCAAACTAAGAAACACCAAAAGGATGTTCATTGGGTTTGTACTGAATACAAAAGCAATGGTATCAACTTCACCTTTCTTTACATTCAAATCACTCATCTTCAGTAACCGCGTTATTATTCTTATTAGGCTCGGTGAGAACAGTGAACACAAGATGTAAACAGACCTTGGATTGGATGCCAGTTTAAGGGCACCAAGCACACACACACACGTACACTCATTCACAACTCAGAATAATTTTACTGTCGTCAATCAAACTACTGCCCTGGCGTCTGAAGACCGGACAAAACCAGAGGACAGAGAAAACCAGCCAAATACACGAACATTATGGGAACCTTGAGCCTGCAGTCCAACACCTTGCGCCATCATGTGTCCCCCGGCATAGCTATGATTATTTGTTCAGCTGGTTTGCGTTGAGTAGTCAACTTAATGTTAATTGTGGCATTGTTTACTGCAGAAAAAAAGCATGTCTCCCTTTGCGTAATGTGTGGAACACCATGTGATAGTGCACAGGAGTCTTCCAGTGGAGAGATTGAGAACCCAGAAATGTTTGTGGTTGAAATGCATATAAAACAGATTTCTGTTTGCTTGGATAAATATTTTCTCTTAAAAGTCTCGCTGTGTGCACAGGACGGTCCCACCGCATTCCCTGGAATGAGACACAAAACTGAAATTACACTAAACAAGGGAATTACCACTTGTGGTAATTTATTTAGAAGGCCAAAGGAAGCCATTATTAGAACATACTGAGTGCTGAAGCTATGTACCGTCGGGGCTTGCCCTGCTACTGGTAACATGTAAGCCAGTACAACCTGTTGCATGGTTGAGTGATCGGCAACTAAACCGGCTCCCCACCAGGTTCCAAATTTGGTGAGGAGGGTGGCTAGCAACCCAGTGAGAATAAAAACAAGACCTATCAAAGGGAAGATGAACTCTTTCGAGTCAACTGGCAGCTAGCTAGAGATGGTGTCTCAATAAAAACACCCTGCAGAAAGAACTTTGGGCCTCTACTGCGGATTTTTTTTTTTTTTGCCCTTCGTATACAGCCGTGACAAGCTGTTATGACTGCCGCCTACGCCAGAATTCTGGCACAGCACCCAGATTGATTGATTGATTGATTGATTGAGTGCCGAGTCATGTTACTCTGTACCTGTTTGCAAACCTTAATACTAATTTCCTTTGCTTTTGGAAGACTGTGCTGGTCATTATTAAAATCAATTGATGGGGTCCGTTCTCATTCATTTGCACACAATTTCCCTCTGAATTGGACACTCCCATCAGCGCATATTAGCTTCAGGCTAATTTGCTCTGTTTGGTAAATCTGTCCTGGTAACGTTTAAATATCACAGTTATTATCACCACAATTTATGTATTATGTTGTTTCTTTAACACTTTACTTCTGCCTCTCTTTTACTGTAAATAATAGTGCATGTTGATGCCTATGGCCCTTTTTTAAAAACTGCTGAACTCCAGATTTACTCAGTTCGTTGCAAAAGTTTCTAGTTGCTGTTCATCTTTAAGAAGAAGTCCAGGTGCAGTAGAGCAGACAGAGGGAAATGAATTGGTGTTTTGGGGATCACCAGACAATCTATTCCCTCTAATTCCCTCTCACCTGCAGACGAACACAGGAGCAAAGGCTCTCAGGGTTGGTGATATGAAACAGTATGTTTTGTACCTGGAGCCTGCGCTGGGCAGAACATCCTTCTGTACTCCTGGCAGGATATGGGAGCTGGCAGCAGCATCAACTCCTGAGCTTGCAAAAGAGTAAAATGAGGTGAAGGAGGTGGGAACTGCTGGGCTGGCTGTGAAAAGGCCTTAAAAGAAAGCACCATCTGTCTACAGCATTGCTGGGTACTCCTACCTATGCTACTTTACTCACCTGGCACTATGCACCCTCTGTGCCATTCACTCACACCCCCCTGAGTTTAATGAAACACTAGTCTAGCAGCCCTTACCAGCCCTGGGATTCAGCACACAGGCCCAACACCACAGTAGCCAATCAGTGAGTTTGTCATCCTGTAGAATCCAAAGTTGAGTGATTACCAGCCTGGGTGTGCAAGACCAGCCCTACTGCAGCTGGAGCATCTTGCATACCTACTGTGTATGTCCCTCGAGCCCGATGCAATGCTGTTTAAGCCGTAGTCCTCTAGGTAAACAAGCATTTGCCTGCTGCTAGCAACAGCTGCTGCAATTTTTGTGTTTGTTTAGAGGCCTCTGCCCCTCCTCTTCCTCACCGCCACCAGAGAGTAAGCTCAAAGCCTTACACCCACCGCTTTCACCACTGAATCCCTGCCTCCCCAAACAGTAGCTTTCATTAACAGCACTCACAAAACTCTTTCAGCAGGGAGGAGACACTCGGCCCTTCCCTCTCTCATGCATTTGTTTGTGCTGTCGCACAAATCCTCGGGCCCCACCACTTGTCACTCTCCTATTCTACACATTAATAAGCAAGGCACTTCTTAATTAGGCTGCACATCAGGGTTCATCTACCCACCCCTGCTGCCCTCCTTCTGGCTCCTCCTGTTTATCTCAGCAGCATATTAAGCATGAAATAATCTCTCGCTTAATGTCACCTGAATAAACTCTGATATTATACTTGAAACGCACACGCAAAACTTAAGAAAAAAGGGGAGAAGATCTCAATAATCTGGCACAACTCAAGCTAATTTATCGTATCTATTAGAATATAGAGATTTTTGAGACTCTTTTATATAGGCAGGCTTGAGTGTACGTTAAAACTTAAGGTGGGCTGAAAAAGCTCCTTTCTGGATGAGAAAAAGAAATGCAAAATGCAGAGCAGAAAACTCCGCTGGAGGTCACCACACATGGAGACGAATAATCCTAATATGATGGTGGGGATGGACACCAGAGCTCTCTGCCAGCTCTACACCTCATACATGTCTGCACACTCACTTTTGGTCAATATGACTCAAACAGATTGTAATCGGCCGTGCTGAAGTCTGTAAGGCTGAAGGCCAGCTCCTGACGCCTCACTGGGGAAATCTTTCAGCCCAGGATCCAAAAATGGAAAATTCATGATGCTACTTGTTTTTTTTTCTTTCAAAGGTCTATGAGACAGAAAATCTTTTGTCATTTGATTCTGATACAAATTGCTGCTGACAGGAATCACTTTTACATCAGTATATGTAACCCATGTGTTTGATTGACTTACAGTCGAGTCGTTTTGAGGTACAAAAAAGGATTTGAAATTCAAACACGAAATGCATTTCCTGAGTCCACTGCTGCCTTTAGGTTTTTTTTTTTTTTTCTTTTGCCCTTTTTCCAATGTCATTATAACACTCTAGTCAGGACAGTGAAATTATATAACTTTATTTCAAAGCGTTTTACTTTATTTTTACTCTTTAGATATCGTAAATGTGAAAACTGGATCTTCGTAAGCAGGTTGGCAAGCCATGCCCAAATAAAAAGTATCGAGAAGAATCAATACAAACATTTAGAACTTTGATGTTTTATTAAAAGCAGTTGAGCGCTGTCCACAAAGCTGAGGTAAACTTGAAAATTAGCTAAAATGCCCCTGACGCACTCATTTCCTGAAGTGCTTAATCCTACTACTAGTGTCATAGGGAGGTTGGTGTCTATCTCAGCTGGCACTGGATGAAGACAGGTTACACCCTGAACAGTACACCAGTACATTAAAGGGCAACACACATGTCACCATTTACACTCATCAAAACTTACAGGCAATTCGGAACAGCAAATCAGTCTCATGTGCATGTCATTGGATTGTGGAAAAAAACAGGATACCTGGAGGAAACCCAAGCCAATGTGGAGAGAACATGCAAACTCTACACAGAACCTCCCGAACCTGGGGCTAAAACCTAGGGCATTCTTACTTTGAGACAACCAGTGTGCCGTCTGCTAAGTAACTTAGTTTACCATATATTATGGGCCACAGGCGCACCGGATTATAAGGCGCAATATCAATGAACGAGTGGGCAGTGGTGGCCTAGTGGTATAGGGCGCTGGATCGCTGATCCAAAGGTTGAGTGTTCAAGTCCCACTCTCCACAAGGTTGTCACTGTACCGACACCCCCCCCCCCCAACCCCTGTGTAGCGAACTGGGTTATCAAAGGCCGGCCATGTCTCTCACTGTCTCTGGAGAGAGGTTCATGTAAAAAAAACCATTGCTGACTTTTGTTAAGAGTAGCTGCATAGTCGTCAGCATGTTTATAATCAAGAGTCAGAGTCCCCTGAGGCAGTTTGTTCACAGCAACGTTCTGGCAACTCCTGCAGCAGCACTGGAACCCAGTCTATCGGCTTCTGCCCTTCCATTGGATCCATCCGGTGGCGCCGAGAGATGGGACTTTCTGCTCAGGTAACAGCCTGTCCTCCATACGTCCTACCCTGGCTCTGCGCACTGGAGAGTATCACCAGCCAGAGCGCAGTTCCATAGTCCTTCGAGACTGAAGGAGGCCCACTACTATCAATGAACAGGCGCACCGGATTGCGAAACAAAATTCAGATGTCAACCTTAATTCAACTCTCACAATAACTCAACATTGTTCAGTTGTAAGACACAAAATATAAAACAATACACTTCCCAATAACTCTCAACATTGTTCAGCTGTAACAACTGTGTCTTCCTTTCGGCTTTTTCCCTTTCTCGGGAGTCGCCACAGCGAATCATCTGATTCGCATGTTTGATTTGGCAGAGGGTTTTACGTCGGATGCCCTTCCTGTCACAACCCTTTTAGCAAGGGACAGAAACACGCTGACGACTTTGCAGCTACTCTTTACGAAAGTCAGCAATGGTTCTTTTACATGCCTCTCACCATAGACAGTGACAGACATGGCCCGCCTTTGATAACCCAGTTAGCTGCACTGGGGGGGGGGGGACAGTGACAACCTTGTGGAGAGTGGGACTTGAACCCCCAACCTTTGGATCAGCGATCCAACGCCCTATACCACTAGACCACCACTGCCCCTGTTCAGCTGCAACAACATAAAACAATAAACTCACTTTTTCAGTTCATTCCTCTTCCACAAATCCATCAAATTCTTCATCCTCAGTGTCTCAATTTAACAGTTGCATGAGTTGGACATAAAACCCGGATACCTCTATTATATTTATTATTATATTATATTTTATTATCTTTATTCCCTTGCGCGCATGAAGTCGCAGATCAATAGAGGTGGAAAAAGTCTTCTGGGAAAAGTCTTCCGGGGTCGTGACCTAAACTTCTCTCAGCTACTCACCCTTAAAGCGACAACGTCATCACAGGAACAAACATGGCGGCACTCATTCACAGCGTGAGTACAGTATTGTGTTTATTACAGAATGGATGCCATTACTCTTAAGGGGCTGTATCAGTGTAAGTGTAAATTTAAGAAGGTTAATCTCAGGTCTCGGGAGGAGACCTGTAGCAGTGCTTTATCCCGGTGATGAACGTGAGACTCTCATTAAGCCAGCTGAGCGTCATGAAACGCAGAAGCAACTTTGTATTAAGACAGATGGTCGGTAGAGATGGAGATCAGGTGGAAAAAGTCTTCCGGTCTCGTGACGTAAACGTCTCTCATCCACTCATTTATTACTCAGCAAGTCACCTGACTTCGATAGCCGTAATGCGATATTTGGACATAAAGCCCGGGTCCCTCTAACCTACGACCTGTTGACTCCAATATCTAGCAGTTCGAGTTCTTTGGTTAATCCACCGGAATGATGGTAAACTCTGAATTAGTTTGCTTCACTTGGGTTTTTACAGTATTAGTGAGGTGGAGTCGCGCGGCTTCATCCATTTATAAGGCGCACCGTCAATTTCTGTGAAGATTAAAGGATTTTTAAGTGCACCTTATGGTCTGAAACATGTTGTAGTAAGACACATTAACGCAGTAATTATTTAAATACAATGTTAAATCATTGAATTGGCCATCATAAATACAACAAACACCTGCCTTTTTGCTTGAGAGGACAATTAACATTACAACCATGCATGTGCTATCTCATCAAGACTACATGGTGGAGCATTGGCTGTAAGGAAGCAAATCCACTCATTGATTCATCATTACATGGAAATGATTCCTACAAAGAAATCAAAACAAATGATCTTGGTACATTTTGGGGAAGTTCTCATGTTGCCACACTGTAATGTCCTGTAACATGAAACCTTTGTTCATAACTCTCTTTTGTAATATCATAAAGCTGTGAATTAAGGAATATGGAACTTCCTGTTTGTTTTGAATTCGCCTGGTGGTCAAGGCAATCATAAATGCTACAATTTCTAATCAGACAGCATAAAGGAAGACAAAAAAAAAGTAAATATATTAATCATCACCTTCATCGGAAACACAGAACAAAAAGGATAGAAAAAGAGGATGGGCCTTCTGGAGGAATAACATAATTAGTGATGTGCAATATGGATACAATAACTTTGTGTCATCATGTAGAAACGAATTAAACATTTGATCAGAACACGCACCACAGTTGAGCTAGAGAGCAAAAAGCCAAACGAGCAAACAGTAACGAGCAGGAACACTGGCATTACAAAACATAATTAAAAGCCAACAGGCTGTTTTCTAATGAAGAGTCCTTCAGGGATGAATAAATAAATTAGGCTCTGTGTCTTGTGTTTAGTCCTCAAAGCCAGAAGCGGTGTGACGGTCTGGGTTACTCAGTATACCCTATATAGGGCTGACATGTAGCACAAACTTTTGAGAAATTACTGTCAAAAAAGTCCATGAATAAATTGATTTTTTTTTTTTAAAAAAACAACAACAACAACAAAAAAATGTTTGCTGTGGAACGTCAGATCCTGATGGCGTTGGGCCTGGAAAAACTCACAAGGCTTAACCAATGCATTAATGTTATCTTATGTGAATTACACCCATCTTCATCCAAAGTTCCAGAAGGTATTCCAAATTTCTTTCAAGCGTCACAATTTTCCTTTGAATACAGACAGAGCCAAATCTCACTCGGGTATGTCTTATCTGCTTGCTCATTACATTTTAATCCTGCGATGAGTTCAAGACCGACATTCTCATCTAACAGCCACAAAGCTTATAGAAGTTCTGGCTCCAGGCCAGGTTCGTCCGTTTCTCCAGTGCAGAGCCCCTCCTTCACTGAGCCTGGCTTTATAAAGTGTGATAGTGACTCACACGATAAGTCATGGTAACTTAAAAAATATTGTGATAGACCTTAAAGCTCTTCTGAGGCCCATTAAGCCCATACTGGCACAAAAAAAAGAATTTAAAAAATCTGATTCAACATTTCCTGAAAGCTGGAGAAGAGCCTCCACCCGCAACCCAATACTTCATAGGCTCAGTGACACGCCTCAGCTAATGACTTGACCACAAAGTGCACCACACCCGAGCCTCGCTCTTCCGGAACCATCTGGGCAGACATGCAGCAGTAGGACAACTCAAAGCTGAAGTGTTGACTAATTGTGGGAAGTTCTTTTTTTTTTCAATTCTTTACATGCTTGCATATTTGTACACAGGTACTTAAAGAAGAGTTAAACCACAGATTACAAATAGAACTTCAGTAGGATTGTGCACCACATCACCCTGTGTTTAAGTCTCCAGAGCTGGGGTTGAATAAAATGTACCACTTCACTGGGCCGGATATTTGCATGCCTAACTGTAACTAGACATTTTTAATAGCCATCTTTAGCCAATGTCTCAGTAATCTATCTAATTAAAGCAATGGCCACCAGTCCTTTTTTCCTAAAGATCCACCATCCTGACGAGTTTGGCTTCCCATGAACCGAAATGGTGACTACCAACATGAAATACACTAAGTAATTTCTGGTAAGTAACTACACTGGAAAGCTATGCAGTTATAGGCATGAGTGTGTATAGGAATTTTAAGAGGTTAATTATTCATGAATGTACAGTACTACCGTTTGGTTGCACTGTGGCGGAGTAGTTAGCATGTTTGCCGCATAGCACACCTTCCCTGAGTTCAAGTCTTGGGTTCAGAGGGGCATTTCTGTGTTGAGTTTGTATATTCTCTCCATGCATTAGTGGGTTTCCACTGGGTTCTCCAGTTTCCTTCCACAGTTCAAAGGCATGCACATTAGACTAATTGGCTGGTTTAAATTGTCCTATGTTTAAGTGGGCATTGTTGTTTGTTGGCCCTGCAATGGACTGGAAAATGTTCAAAGTCTGCTGTGATAGGCTCCAGCCTCCCAGTGACCCTAGTGGGATTATGAGATTTGCCAAATGCATGAATGAGTATACTATAACCAAGGTTATGGCATGGCCTTTCCAGTACTACATACAAAAAATAATAAAAACAACCTTCTTTTTTACTATTTAATTTATTACCTTTTAGGTAGACAGGATCCTCAAAAGGTTACTCAAGTAGTGCATTAAAAGTGATTGATCAAAAAGCAATTGTTCCTCAGCAAACTGTGCTTCGTCTTGAGCCAAACCATTTTATCAGAGGACAGTGGATTCTAATGGGTAAAAAGCAGAATGCCAAAAGGGGATGCTATTACTACAGACTCTATGTCCCAGAGTCTGACTAAATCATTGGCAAGCTCGCTGACTGAATACAGGAAAATAATGCGAGTTCTTTCATGCAATCTGTGAGGAGCTTGAGGGTCATGCAGTTAGCCATACACGTGTTTTTGAGTTAAAAATTAGAAGATGGGTCAAGTGCATAAAAGGTTTTATCTAACCCCTCTTTGCTAATCCTTTTCACCTCAGAGCACATCAACAGGTGGGCAGCTCCATATACAGCCCCACTTCAATGAAACTCATCAAACCTGATTTCATGAGACTGTAACCACAGCAACAGAGCAATAACATCTCCTCTCATACAGCAAGTCCTAAGTCTCCAGGATGTCTCATTCAGCGAAATACACATCTGTAGCACACTGGCTTAGAGGACAATAAAGAGCACCATGCAGTAAAGTCATGCAGTAGCAATTCAATCTGACAAACTTTCTTTTTTCCTACTAGGGTTGTTACGAGGCTAGAGCCTATCTCAGCCGACTATGGGTCAGGCAGTATACAGTTGTACAGTGCATCAATTCTTCACAGAGCAAGATACACATAACCATTTACTCAAACTCACACCATGAGGTAATTTGGAACAGCATAACGTGCATGTCATGAATTGAGGTAGGAAACTAGATTGCCCGGAGGAAAGCCTCTCAAGCATGAGAATGTGCAAACTTCACACATATATGGCCTCACCCAGCCTGGGACTTTAAACTAGGACGTTCTTGCTCTGGGTTGGCCGTTCTAACCACCACATTAGTGTGCCACCTATATAGTTTTATTTATGAATGAATTTGGTTAACCATGTTTGTTTGTTGTCTTGCATTGGGCAATGTCTTTATTTGCAGGTTTACTGCACTCAGGGCACATCTCGCAATTAAGAGAACTCAGCATTAAGAGCAAGCGAGAGCAGTAAGAGCCTGCTCAAACAACTGACCCAACTGAAATCCAAGAAGGAACAAACACATGAACACACACACACACACACACACACACACACACACACACACACACACACACACACACACACACACACGACGAGAAGTGTAAGAGGGAAAAATAAAATATCTAGACATGAGATAAACAAAATATCCAAACTTAAGGTGAGTGAAATAACTGATTACTCCTCTTATGGGCTGTGTTCCTTATTCTTACGAGAGCAGCCAGGCATTGTGTACACTACCATACACACATTGTCAGCGCAGTTGACAATGAGAAGATGGAAGGGCATATGATTATGTAGGAAAAGAATCTGGTTCAAAAAGAGGAAACAGACACTTGAACAGATGGCGAGTGTAGAGGACCCTTACCCGCAGGAGTGATTGTGACTCTTCCTTGGCACTCTTGCCCTCTGTTGAGCTGGGGTACTGTTGCCCTTGCTTCTCGGCTGCTGTGCCTGCTGGCGTCCCCTGCAAGTAGCCCTTAGCATCTGCACCGAGGCTGAACACCAGGCCCGGCGAGTCTCTTAGTACAGCCGTGCCTTTCTGCTGTTGCTCCTGTGGGACTGATGTGGAGCTTAGCAACCCTAGTGTAACGTGAGGGAACGGAGCAGGGCTTCCCCGCAATACCTCCCCTACACGTTCCTTTGGCACCCAGAGCATGCCCTGGATTTGTTGTTCTGTTCCCCCTCGGGCCTCGGGCCATGATTTCTCCTTCTCTTTCTCATCAGGGGCTTCGGTCTTGACAGTCTCGGCTGGCCTGGCCTCTGGAGGCACCAGGCTATACAGCTTTAGGTCGCTTTTACTCTCCTCTTTAATGCGAAGAGTAGAAGGAGCAGAGCAGCCATTGGCAGGGGCGGAGCCTGGCTCACCAGAGTCCTGGCAATGGACCGAGTTGAAGTGGTCAAGCAAGGATGTAGTGTCGGCCGCTGTGTAGCTGCAGTGGCGGCACCGACAACAGCCATGAACCCTCCTGTACACAAAAATAGACCAAAAAAGAAAAGACAGTGAGTGGCAAATAAATCTTAAAAAGAAGCTTATATACAGAGATCCCTCACTACTTCACGCTTTAATTCATGCGGCTTAGGTACATCAGTTTTTTTTTTGTTTTATTTTTAATATTAATAGAAATAAAAAAAATAAGGAAATTAAGGAAGACTAGGAGGGGAAGTTAAGGAAAATACCACAAATACAGAGCCAATTATGCAAAAAACTAAATAAATAATTAAAAAAAGACCCAAAGCAAACACAAACCAAAAAACAATCCAAAACCTCCCATCAAAACTAGTTAAATTTTTGTGAGGTGCGCATCCGAGTGCGTGTGTGCGCACACATCTGTATGTGTGTGTATTTATATTTTATTTACATCTTATGCATTATTTTTTAATGTTTAATTGTTATTTTAAGCATTCATATCATTGAATATGTATTTATTGATATTATATAGACATATATACTGTATGTACGTATATGTCGGTCAGGGGGGGGGGGTGATCCTACTTTGCAGAATTCGGTGGTCGCGGGGGGAAACTCGGTCCCAATTAACCGCGGAAAGTGAAGGATCCCTGTATTACTAACACAGGTCCTAATACAGGTATACCACTATATCCACTATAGCCTCAGATCCATGTTTGTTTAAAAAGTCTAGTATCTTGCATCTTGTACTATTGTCACCCACCCACTTTAATATTTATCATCTTGTGCATTCTGCGATGCTTTTCTGTTTCCAACAATTGCACATTTGCTTTTGGGGTTACCGCAGTCTGTCTATCACTTTGATCCTTGCTCTTCCGACTTCTCTCATTAATACCTTCCTTTCACCTTGCAGAACACTCACTTGCTAGACGGATCTTTTTTGTTGTTGTTTTTGGCAACATTCTGTGCAAACTCTAGAGACTGCTGTATGTAAAAATCCCGGGAGATTAGCAGCTTCTGAAACACCTAAAGCAGTCTGTCTGGCACGAACAATCCTGCCACATTCCCAATCATTAAGGTAACACTTTTTTTTCCTCATTACAATATTTCATGTGAACATTACTTGACACTGAGCTATACCTCTAATTTATTATACACTGTGGTGCTGCCACATGATTGGCTGACTACATAACTGCATGAATGTACAGGTGTAAAAGTGTTTTTAATTCAGTGTAGCTTGAATAGACTTGAAAATTGAACCACTCCATAAAGTAGTAGGATTTGAGGTGACAAGCAACGATACCTGTACTACACATAGGCACGAATATAAACCTTATACCCCCATTTCACTGGAGCACGGCAGACTCACGGAAACAAAAATGTTGTCATCCACAAACGTTCTGCAATTATTCCATTACCTTTTCTGTCATTCCGTCTGATTTCGTAGTTATTCCTTAAGTCTTCCTCCACTTCCGTATGCTTCCGGCGGGCCAAAATATTCCGTGAACATGCTTTTGAACATATTCAAAAGCACGTTCACGGAAAACAATTCCGTGAGTGTTCCATGCTCTACACACCGCACACCATCAGTACCATCAGCGGCAGCATCAGACCAAGCGCTTGCCGGGTGCTTTGCCCCTCACTTTAAGACATGGCCCCGGAAGGCCGCGCGATGGCATGCCGTGAGTATTTCACCTTCTTCTGATTCACTGATCCACTGTTGATTTCGGTTTGCTTGAGACTTCAATTGGGTCTGCATGATCATCCTCCTCATGCCGATGATCACGTGCACGCGGACGGAGTAGAGAGCACGCCGCACGCACAGCCATGTTTAAACTGCCTTATAATAAATGATCAATCAAATACAAAGCTGGGTTCAGAGATCAGAGGGATTTCCACTTTTCCGTAGGGTTTTTTCCCATTTTCTATGTAAAAATGCCGAAGCTCTTCTGTAGACTGCGTTCCGCGCTTTTCCGCTACGATCGTTGCATGCCGTGCTCCAGCAAATTGGGGGTATTATTCACTACACAAAGAGGAAACATCACTCAAATGCAGATATATGATGCTGAGACTCCTGCTTCTCTAAATGAAGTCAGGATTACTTCAATGCAGTATAAGTATTCTGCTTGGTCAACTCTTTTCACCTGCACAATGATTCGTTGCTGGGGTTTTTTTTCTTTCTTTTAATAAATCGAGTGCAATACAACAGTGAAGGAGTGCCAAGCTATCCACAACTGTGAAATAAATAAATAGTTTGAACTTTAAGTAAATGTGTGTGCAATATTACTCCTGGAATTCAAAATGATTTGCTTCGAGCTTGGCCGTCCTGTCTCCGATCATCCATTACAAGTCAATACGATCAAATTCTCATCTAAATTCAGCAAACAAACAAAGAAGAAAAACAAACCAGACTCAGAATTCTTCTGATTGTTTTATAATTATTCACTGCTACAGTTGGACTTTTGTCACCAATTGATACTCTTCATGTTGTGAATCTGAAAGTTCAGTGGTACCTTGACTTACAAAATTAATCCATTCCGAGGGCGAGCTCGTAAGTCAAAATGTTTGTTAGATAAAACAAAATTTCCCAGAGGAAATAATAGAATTAATCCGTTCCAACCCCCTCCCAAACTCATATAACCTGATACAAACATGCATATATAACCTAATATATTAAAGATAAACATGTAAAAACAATACATATCTCATAATAATAATAATACATTAGCATTAGCATTAATAATAATAAATAATAATTAAACAAGAATAAACACCGAAAAGGAGACATGGGTCCGCCCTCCCATGGACCCACCACCCGTGGGACGAGTTTTAGGGGTCGGGTGCAGTGTGAGTTGGGTGGCAGCCAATGGCATAGGTTCTGTCGGACCGATCCTCGGCTACTTACTCTGACCCTCGGGACATGGAATGTCACCTCTCTGGCGGGAAAGGAGCCTGATTTGGTGCGTGAGGTGGAGAGATACCGACTAGATATAGTCGGGCTCACCTCAACGCATAGCTTGGGCTCTGGAACCATCCATCTCGAAAGAGGCTGGACCTTCTTCTATTCTGGAGTTGCTCATGAGGAGAGGCGGTGAGCCGGTGTGGGTATTCTTGTTGCCCCCCGTCTCGGTGCCCAAATGTTGGGGTTCTCCCCGGTTGACGAAAGGGTAGCTTCCCTCAGTCTTCGGGTGGGGGGACGGGCCCTGACTGTTATTTGTGCTTATGCACAAATAATTGGGGGGGGGGTGTTGGAGAACGCTCCCTCGGGAGACTCGCTCGTTGTCTTGGGAGACTTCAACGCCCATGTGGGCAACAATAGTGTGACCTGGAAGGGTGTGATCAGTAGGTACTGCCTCTCCAGTCTGAATCCGAATGGTGTTTCGTTGTTGGACTTCTGTGCTCGTCATAGTTTGTCTATCACGAACACCATGTTCGAACATAAGGGTGTCCATAAGTGCACTTGGCACCAGGACACCCTAGGTCGCAGTTCGATGATTGACTTTGTAGTCGTGTCATCGGACTTGCGACCATATGTTCTGGACACTCGGGTGAAGAGAGGAGCTGAGCTGTCTACCGATCACTACCTGGTGGTGAGTTGGCTTCGGTGGTGGGGGAGGTTGCCTTCCAGACCTGGCAGGCCCAAGCGTGTAATCAGGGTCTGCTGGGAACGTTTGGCTGACTCCCCTGTCCGAGAGGCCTTTAACTCCCACCTCCGGCAGAGCTACAACCACGTTCCGGAGGAGGCGGGGGACATGGAATCCGAATGGGCCATGTTTCGTGCCTCCATTGCTGAGGCGGCAGCCCATAGCTGTGGCCGTAAGGTCGTCGGTGCTTGTCGTGGCGGTAATCCCCGAACCCGGTGGTGGACACCTGCGGTGAAGGGGGCAGTCCAGCTGAAGAAGGAGGTCTATCAGGTTTTTATTAGCCTGTGGGACTCCTGAGGCAGCAAAAGGGTACCGGCAGGCCAAACGTGCTGCAGCCGAGGCTGTCGCAGATGCAAAATCTCGGGCGTGGGAGGAGTTCGGTGAGGGCCTAGAGAGTGATTATCGGTTGGCCTCAAAAAGGTTCTGGGCCACCATCCGACGCCTCAGGAGGGGGAGGCAGTTCTTCACAAACACTGTTTACAGTGGAGGTGGGGAGCTGCTTACCTTGACTGGGGATGTTGTTGAGAGGTGGAGGGAATACTTTGAGGACCTCCTCAATCCCACCAACACGCCCTCCGTGGAAGAGGAAGACCCTGGGGGTTCGGGTGAGGGTCCGCCCATCACTGGAGTGGAGGTTACTGAGGTTGTCAAAAAGCTTCTTGGTGGTCGAGCTCCGGGGTTGGACGAGATCCGCCTGGAATATCTCAGGGCTCTGGATGTTGTAGGACTGTCTTGGTTGACACGTCTCTGCAACATCGTGTGGTCATCAGGGGCTGTACCTCTGGATTGGCAAACTGGGGTGGTGGTCCCGATTTTTAAGAAGGGGGACCGGAGGGTATGTTCCAATTATCGGGGAATTACACTCCTCAGCCTACCTGGGAAAGTCTATGCAGGGGTACTAGAGAGGAGGATCCGACCGATAGTTGAACCTCGAATTCAGGAGGAACAATGTGGTTTTCGTCCTGGCCGCAGCACTCTTAACCAACTCTATACGCTCCACAGGATTCTGGAGGGGGCATGGGAGTTTGCCCAACCTGTCCACATGTGCTTTGTGGATTTGGAGAAGGCTTTCGACCGTGTCCCTCGAACGATCTTGTGGGGCGTGCTCCGAGAGTACGGCGTTCCGGATCCGTTGCTACGAGCTATTTGGTTGCTGTATCACCGGAGCCAGAGTTTGGTCCGTATTGGTAACAGCAGGTCGGATTCGTTTCCAGTGGGAGTTGGAGTCCGCCAAGGCTGTCTTTTGTCACCGATTCTGTTCATAATTTTTATGGACAGAATTTCTAGGCGCAGTCGAGGCGATGAGGGGTTCTGGTTTGGTGGCCATCGGATATCATCTCTGCTTTTTGCGGATGATGTTGTCCTCTTGGCTTCATCAAATCGGACCCTCCAGCTCTCATTGGAGCGATTCGCAGCTGAGTGCGAAGCAGCCGGGATGAAGATCAGTACCTCCAAGTCCGAGGCCATGGTTCTCATTCGGACAGTGGTGGAATGCACCCTCCGGGTCGGGAATGAGGTCCTGCCCCAAGTGGAGGAGTTTAAGTATCTTGGGGTCTTGTTTACGAGTGAGGGAAGGATGGAGCGAGAGATCGACAGATGGATCGCTGCAGCCTCTGCTGTTAAGCGGTGCCTGTACCGGTCCGTCGTGGTGAAGAAGGAGCTGAGCCGCAAGGCAAAGCTCTCAATTTACCAGTCAATTTACGTCCCAACCCTCACCTATGGTCACGAGCTTTGGGTAATGACCGAAAGAACAAGATCACGGATACAAGCGGCTGAAATGAGCTTCCTTCGCCGGGTGGCGGGGTTCTCCCTTAGAGATAAGGTGAGAAGCTCCGCCATCCGGGGAGAGCTCGGAGTAGATCCGCTACTCCTCCGCATTAAGAGGGGCCAGTTGAGGTGGTTCGGGCATCTGGTCAGAATGCCCCCCCGGACGCCTCCCTGGTGTGGTGTTTCGGGCATGTCCAACCGGGAAGAGACCCCGGGGTCGACCTAGAACACGCTGGAGGGACTATGTCTCTCAGCTTGTCTGGGACCGCCTCGGTGTCCCCCCGGGAGAGTTGGAGGAAGTGGCTCGGGAGAGGGACGTCTGGACCTTTTTGCTGAGGTTGCTGCCCCCGCGACCCGACCCTGGACTAAGTGGAAGAAGATGATGATGATGATGATGATGATAAACAATATGTCAACTAACCCTTCCGATCATCGACTGCGGCAAAGATGTCACGTGGGCAGGCATGAGGTTGTGTGTAAAAGAGAAGGAGGAGGAGAATTTTGTGCATGCGCATGCTACGAATGCCAGCGAGGAAAGGCTCGTGGTGAGCTCCAACAAGGCTAGTGCTTCTCAAATAGCAAAGTGCGCACCCCCCTCTCCCTTTGGGAGCGTTGTGTGATGCCATTTTCTTTCCATAAGGGGCATCACAGACAAATAATTGAGAAGCACTGCACAAAGCGTTCTTGGAGCACGGAGAAATACACATGGAAGAATACAAGGCTCATCGCCAAGAAAAGCCATTTCCCCAGCAGAACTCGTCAGTCAAAATTTTACTCGTTGGATGGGGCAGGTTTTTGGTGTATCATGGAAAATTCGTTATAAAAGACACTCGTAAGTCTCGGTACCACTGTACTCAGAGACACAGAATGTGGTATGATTTTACAGATTTTAGTATGAGGTAATGCAAAGATTTCAAGTAAAGACAACAGCTAGTGAATAGCCAGTATGCTTTATCTTTTTTGTTTTATGAGATGAAAGGTCTTGAGTTTATTTATTTATTTATCTGATTTACTGTTTTGATCTACCAAGGGAAATTATTGCCTCTTCATTTAAAATATCCAAAGTGAGCACACACACACACACACACACACACACACACACACACACACACACACACACACACACACACACACACTCGAAGTAGTGAGCTACCACACACATTAGGGAGCCCAGGGAGTAGTTGTGGGTCAGGTACCTTGCTCAAGGGCACTTCAGCCATGAATATGGGAGAAAGAAAGGTGCACCTCATCCTGCTGGTTTAGGGCTCAAACCAACCCCCTTTCGGTCCAGAAACAGATTCTCTAACTATTAGGCAATGGCTTCCCCTGTTTCAAGGTTAAACCACGCGCACTCACACGAGTGAAATAGCAGTCTTTTCAAACTGACTAATGCAAACGCTTACATAGATCTTAGCAGAAAGCAACTTGGAAAATGCAAGGAAACCCCACCTTATAATGAAAATACACATACACTCATGCCTCGGTTTTACGGATGTCGCTTTAACGGATTTTGGATGCAACAGACAAAATCTGTAGCTTTCAACTAGTCCAGATCGCCCGGATGCAGGCTATTATTTCCGAAAGTGACCGCCAGATGACCAGACTGGCTTGAAGAAATCTTGTGCATTTAAATCTATTCATCAATTTTCCATGCCACGTCACTGTGGTGTAAAGCGGAGATCCAATCCTTTCTATATGCGGGTGGATCCGAGACCTTGAAACTCCAATTTTATTGGACTCACACGCTGCAGTGTTTATGTGACAGGAAGCGTGTCCCAAGTTTTGGCAATCAGCTGGTCTGCAAGATGAAGTTTTTCCATGTCTGTCCATTTGTGTTTGCTTGCCGGCATTGCTTGGCTTCGTGGATATGAGCTGATAAAAACAAGGGAAATTTATCTCTTTACTCAATAACAACACACGCAGTCTGTGGCTATTGCTATAATCAAATAAAATTAGAGTGTCAAGGCATCGAACCCGCCCGCATACTGGAGTACAGAAAGGATTGGCTCTCCACTGCACGCCACAGTGACATGGCATTGAAAATAGATGTAATAGATATAAATGCGTGAGATTTATTCATCTGGTTTTGTTTTACTTGTTGGCTTTTTTGTATTTTTATTTAAATGACAGTGAAATTATGTATTCATTATTCTGTTAAGAAAGGCCAAATGATTTATCTGAGAGCAAGACACAGTCATCAAAACAGCCACATCTGGCTCGCAAGCCATAGGTTCCCGACTCCTGTATATATATATATATATATATATATATATATATATACACATACACACACACACACACACACACACACACTAGTCCGTCTCAAAAAATTAGCATATCATGAAA
>CM045728.1:69584849-69632349 GCA_024760905.1 Plotosus lineatus | reverse complement strand
TCAACAGTTGGAGAACAAACATCCTTTCATTTAATATTAATATTAATTTTTTATCAGTAAAGTATAAATCAATCTAAAGCTGTGAGTAAATAGTGAGTCTTCTTCTTCTTTTCCTTTTCGCTGTTCCCTTCATGGGTCGCCACAGCGAATCATCTGCCTCCATCTCGCCCTGTCCTCTGTATCTTCTTTTCTTACACCAACGACCTTCATGTCCTCCTTCACCACATCCATAAATCTCTTCTTTGGTCTTCCTCTAGGCCTTCTGCCTGGTAGTTCCAACCTCAGCATCCTACTACCAATATACTCACTATCCCTCCTCTGTATCTGTCCAAACCATCTCAATCTAGCCTCTCTGACTTTGTCTCCAAAACCTCTTACATGTGCTGTCCCTCTGATTTACTCTTGTGTACAGTGAAATAATCAGTTCCTGACTTTTCAGACATCCCCTATTTTTCTAAAAATTAAATAAGTGGAACTGTAAGTCACTTGTTGAGAAGCACTGTCTTTTTAATACATACACTACACAAAAAAGTTAAGGACATTTGTCATTAAAAAAATTGAAATTAAGGCCAATTCACAAAACCAAAAAAAATATCTAGAAAATTTCCAAATATCCTTAACTTTTCTTTTGTAGTGTACGTGTTTCTTAAATCAAATCGGTGTTACTCAAAATGCATCATGTGCCAGAGGTTCACATTACACTCCTGACTCAAATATTCTTTTGTTTTATTGCACAGGGCCAGTTCACCATTCTTGTAATCTCATTCTAGTTAGAGGACCTTTTAACATTGGGAGTTCAAAAAATTCTGACGCTGTAGTTCAAATGGGGGGACTGCTTGGCTTGGTGGGGGTTTGTTTGTTTTGAAACAATGTGTGTCTGCAACCTGCTAGCCGACATCAAGCCTCTACTAATCCACTGCTACTGGTCGCACAGAAGCTCATCACAAGCCTTTCTTCCATCCACGTATGATATCTGACACCTTGAACAGAATCTGTATATATATTTTCCTTTGCAACCAGGAACAGGCATGGGCCTTTCATAACCCAGTTAGCTGCATTGGAGGTATAGAAATATAATTATATAATATATGGATCTTACTCCAAGATTATTGGTTCTAATAAACAACAACAACAACAAATATTGTCAGTGTCTAGTTTGAATTTAAGATCTGTGATTTAGGGAGTCGCGGAATTATTGCACCGCAAATGGTGGTTCCACTTGGCACTGAGAATTCAGTCTCCAACAGTCTGCTTCAGGGCTCTCAATGTGTCTGTGTTCTGTCTGTGTTCTCATCCAAATATTGTAATGCAACATGGGTTTTGTTGGTGTTGTTGTTTTGTCTTAAAACAGATATGGTATTGCTCAAATAATAACTCATAACACTTATGCTCTCTCTCTCTCTCTCCCCCTCACATACACACACACACACAGACCGACAGATTTGTCTCATTATGCTTATGAGGATTTCCTACTGGTACAATCCTTAATGTGGCTAATTAACGCCACAGTCTTCCCCCAACCTTTTGGCTCATTTAGACTTTTTTTTTTTTTTTTTTTTTAATGTCATATCCTCACCCACTCCCCTTTTGTGTCAGTCACTTTCTCCTCGCAGTTTGCCAGCCATTTTTCTTGTCCCTTTAATGTTTCCGTTAGCCCCTAATGTTTCTGAAGGCAGGAGCTGAGGCACAAACAATGTGACTTCTCAGATTCAGCCAATGCTCATCTACCAGACTGGCTAAAGCACCTGGACAACAGCTGCATCCAGCTGTTGTAAAACACTGAGCAATAGGTGTGCATTGAAGCGAGGGTGACGCTAACAGCTTCTCAGTACAATCATTTCTTGGTGCATGTGGTTAAAGTACTGCAGCAAATCTCTGATCTAATTGGTGGTGGTGGGGGGGTTCCATGGAAAATTCACTGAAGCATTATCCATGCCAATACCGGTACTGAGTGGCAGTAATTAGAGCTTTTGAAAATTAAAAGCCCTTTAGCTATGCTCTAGTGCACTCATTGAATACTACAATTTTGCAGGACAGGGGAGGAGTGGGCAGCACGCGTCTCGCTGAATCATACCAGTGTGACTTGCCCTAGCCACATGACATCACACAGGAAATGGAATGTTGGACACTGCACAAGTCACCCGTCTGCCCATCCTCCTTAAGAGAAAGAGAAAACACCAGAAGGCATGATAGGTGGCTTCTTTAAAGCTGTGCCATATTAAATAAATACAACAGTTTAGGCTCAAATCTGTTATAAAAAAATACTGGAGGGAAAAGGAAGCTGGAGAACTGCTACCTTAGTGTCTGAATCGGAGTCATCAGTGGAGACAGAGCAATATGGCATCAAAAAAAACTGTAAGCAATGGAAAATCATTGTGATAAAAAAAAGAATAAATCATACAGGCAAATGTATGGATGGATCACACACATTAATTATAATCTACACTGAGGTGAAGTGATTAACATTATCTCGCTTCAGTGGTACCTGCTGAGGAGGAGGATATATCAGGCAGAACATGAACAGTCAGTTCCCGAGGTTAGTGTGTTGAAAAATGAGCAAAAGTAGGAATCTGAATAACCTTGAAAAGGCACACATTGTGATGGATAAACAACTGGGTCCATTTATCTGGAAACAAGTAGGACTTGTGGGGTGTTTCTGATATGGAGTGGAAAGCACCCATAAAAAGTGGTCCAACGATGCACAGCAAAAGGGTATGGATGTCCAAGCCTCACTGATACGTGTGCAGAGTGAAAGGTAGTAACTTTGGTCTGAGCCCACAGAAGAGCAACTGTCGCAAATCTGAAACTGTAAATCATAAAAGGAGTCAGGACACAGTGCATTGTAGCTTGCTGTTCATGGGTGATTCTTGACGCCACCAAGCCAGTTGGTGTCAATGTTGTGGCTGATCGGTGTATTAGAATGTGTGCTTTACTGTAAACTTGCAAGATTTCCTGAAACAGAACTACTCCCGTAGGCTGGTGAAGGACTGCTTGTTATTGCGGCTTTACATAAGAGAACCAACTTGTCTCTCAGACGTTTCACAACATTTGCTTTAACCATAAATCATAATGATGCATGACGTACTGTTCATTAATAAATAATAGATTACAATCACTGGCAGTAGAAGTGTAATAACACGTTCCACACCACGTGATTACATGAGAATAATGCACTCCATTTGCATGTGCAGCATCACACCTACCTCGGCATGGATTACTTGCTGGAATCCATGCACTATGTCACGTGTTAAGGCTTACTTTACCAACACCTTTGGACCAATCAGATTTGAGAATGATTCAGCCCTGTGCATACAATACATTATTATCAGATGATAAATTCTCAATCCTGAGTTTTTTCTGGTGTGTGTGAAATGCATCACGTGTCGTGTTAAACAATTTAAATGGTCAACGTGAAGAATACACGTGGCAATTAGTAGTAGATTCATGCATTTAGATACAGGGTTTCTATTTGCTTCCGATCATCATGTGACGCACAGATTCACTTTGAGGTTAGTGAGAATCCTTCGTGCACTGCAGGTCCAGATTCTTGCACTTAACACACTGACACAGAAACATGCACATACAAACATGAGAGCAGTAAGTTTTAACACACATGCACAGCCATTCACTGGCTGTGAATACAAATAGCATGGAGAGGGGGAGAAAACACACAAGTATCACTCATACTGTGTAGGGTATGAGGTGAGGAGTGGGGAATCTCCAGGGAAACTTGCGCAGGTCTCCTTTCTCCTTCCTCGCTAGAAGCTATGAATACAAACAAGACCTTATTCTGCATGCCTCCACACACCAGCATGAGACAGCCACTCTACACAAACCAGCGTCGCTCCACAACAGCCACCTAAAACAGCCAGCCTTAGGCTACATGCACCAAGGCATGTCATACACACACTCAGAGACGTGTGTTTTGTATCAGCGCCAGCGGAACAGGCGAGCCCGTAACATGTGAGTGACTACCTAAATGGTCTTTCTAGAGATACTCATTCACCTCAAAATTAATCTTTCTCTCACATGATGGGAAATTTGAAAGCGAATTTGAAGTGTTAAAAAAGAGACCCTGTGTCTAATTATTCAGAAGAATGAAAACATCACTCAGAGCAGAGTCCTGTAGGAACTGTAAGTAAAATAGATAGAAAACCGCAATAAATCTTTCCTGCAAAAGTAATTTGAGGCAGTAGTGGACATTATTTCACGGTAACCTTTTCTTAATGAATAGAGAAGTTAATGTTGCAGCAAGAGAGGTGTAATATCGATATGTATATATATATATATATATGGGGCAGTGGTGGTCTGGGCGCAGGATCGCTTGATCCTAAGGTTAGGGGTTCAAGTCCCCACTGGGTTGTCACTGTCCCCCCCATTGCAGCTAACTGGGTTATCAAAGGCCAGCCATGTCTCTCACTGTCTATGGTGAGAGGCATGTAAAAGAATCATTGCTGACTTTCGTAAAGAGTAGGCTGTAAAGCCATCAGCATGTTTGTGTCCCTTGTTAAAAGGGTTGTAACAGGAAGGGCAGCCGACGTAAAAACCCATGCCAAATCAAATGTGCGAATCAGATGATTCGCTGTGGCGACTCCCGAGAACGGAAAAAGCCGAAAATCAAAGATATATATATATATATATATATATATATATATATATATATATATATATATATATATATATATATATACACACACACACACACACACACACACACACACACACACACACACACACACACACACACAGGGATCCCTTGCTTTTGTTGTACCATGAACAGCTCACCAGACCATCACCTGGCAAGACACCCACAAGCAGTCACACTCACATCTACAGGAAATTTGGAGTAGCCTCTTGTGCATGTCTTTGGATTGTGGGACTAAAACGAACTACCCGGAGGAAGCCCATGCAAGCCTGGGGATAACACACTGAGGCTATTTTAAAAATTATTTTGGAGCCCAATATCTAATTAGTACTATATTAATATTTGATTGTATAAAACAGCATGTAATCATAGGCCTCTGTTTTGACTCACTTAAGTAACATAGCATTTGTTTCCATCCAGTGTCTATTTCTTTTTTTACTCATATCTTGAGTGGCAAAACACATGTGAAAACAATTCCTCATGCTCCCTGAACCACTCTCATTATTTGAGGCCCTAGTTTATATCTGTGTCATCTGGAAAGAAAAAGGCCACTGACGTGATAACCTGCTCATTCGGTACAGTCAGGTGATTAACTGACTTTTATTGCGACATTAATGTTGCTGAGCCTCGACCGGACCAACTGAAGCAACAATGGCATGGAGATTACATGCTGTGATCAAGAATAGATGCTCTCGATAATCCCAAGGAAGAGCTGGAGGAAGTGGCAGGGGAGACGGATATCCGGACCTCATTGCTTATGCTGCTGCTCCCACGACCCGACCCTGGATTAAGCGGAAGATGATGATGCTCTCCATAAAAATATGAGTGTGTGATTATTTTTTTGGCCAGGCAGTGTATGTGTATACTGGATAAACACACGCGCGCACACACACACACACACACACACACACACACACACACACACACACACACACACACACACGCGCACAGTGATGACCTGGTGGTACGGTGCTGAATTGGGAGTTCAAGCCCAACTGTCAACGGTTGTCACTGCTGTCCCCCCAGTTCAGGTAACTAGGTTATGAAAGACCGGCTATGTCTCTCACTCTATGGGGAGAGGCATGTATAAGAACCACTGTTGACCTTTGTCAAGGGTTGGACTGTTTCTGCCTTGCGATGGCCTGGCATGCTGTCCGGGATGTACTTTGCCCTCATGTGCCCCATGGGCACCATCCTTCCCATGACCCTAATTAGGATTAAGCTGTTCAGAAAATGAATGAATGAATGACACCACACGCGCACACACACACACACACACACACACACACACACATATATATGTATCTATCTATCTATCTATCTACAAATATAAAATTTGATTGATATACTGTATTAATTAATCTCATGAGGGAAATTGTTTCCTCTGCATTTAACCCGTCCAAAGTGAGCACACACACACACACACACACACACACACACACACACACACACACACACACACACACACACTTGGAGCAGTGGTCTGCCACACACATTGAGGGCATCCGGAGAGCAGTTGGGGTCAGGTGCCTTGCTCAAGAGCTCTTCAGCCATTTCTGTGGAGGAGCAAAAGGTACTTCTCACTCCCGCACTGCCACACATTTTTAGTGCCAGCTCGGGAATCAAACCATAGACCTTTTGGTTCTAAAGCCGCTATGGCTGCCCCATACACACACACACACACACACACACACACACACACATATATATATATACACAGTAGGCCCTTGACATTCGCGGGGGTTCAGTTCCGGGCCCTCCCGCGAATCGAGATAATCTGCGAGTTCTGTACTCGGAAGTAAAACCCCATGTCTGACGTCACATGTGCGAATGAGCAGCTGTAAGTGTCTATTACATGCGCTAAAATATGCTTCTTAAACACATTCTATAAACAGTCTTACTCATTGATACAGTATTAATGTAGTAAAATGTAGTAATGATTAAGAAAAACTTTTGCATTTTTACTGTTATATTTATTGATGCTAAAATATAAACATTAATACAGCATACGCATAAAACACCTTTCAGTGCATTCTCTTTATAAGCATACAGCACTGTAGTTTTCAAAAATGCCCACTAGAGGAACGTACTGTATTGCATTAGGAATGACACGACTGAATTCAGGTATTAACTGCATTAAGTCCGAGCAGCTCAGCCACGCCCCCCCCCAGCCGGAACCGGAGTACAAAACAGAGTTTTAGAGTGATAGAGTAAAAGGCGTTACAAACCAAAGAAGCAGTGATGTTGACCTGAGTTAATCCTCTAGCGCAGAGGTGAACGTGCTTTTGTTTATTGGGAATAAATGAGAATAGTGAATTCAGGTGTGTGTGCTCCTGCAGCTCAGCCACGCCCCTCAGAAAGTAAACAGTTAGTGAGAGGCACAGCGCCAAAATCAAAGTCCCCCAAAACACAGACCATAACAAAAAGGACATAAAAGAACAAGAAGTGTAATAAATAGGAGAAACAAAACACAATGAGAAACATGCTACATCACAGTAAATAAAATATAACACACAAACATTTTAAACATTACCTTAGGTCATATACTGGAATAATAATTAAAAAAGACTTTAATAGTGGAGTGTTTTACAACAGTTCAGAGGATTATTCCTCTTCAGCAATGACGTGACTTCAGAGGAAACTGTCGTTTCTTCCAGAGAAAGTCTTATTTCTTCAGAAGAGACATCCAACCTCATTACTTTTTTCTGGTGCTTAAGCAGGCATTTGAGTGACATCATAGAACCTAACTGGTAATTAAAACACACTAAAAAAGGCTCATTGACACTTTGTGCGCGAATGAGGAAAAAGGGGCGTTACATCACCTCAACCAATCAGCAGGAAGGAAGACAGCCATTGGCTGAATTTGAATCACGTGCAAGCTGCTCAGCAGTCTGTGAATGCTCAAATTGCGAGTCCAAAGGCCTACTGTGTATGTATATATCCGAAGGTTGGGGGTTCGAATCCCACTCTCTACAAGGATGTCACTGTCCCTCCACTGCAGCTAACTGGGTTATAAAAGGCTGGCCATGTCTCTCACTGTCTATGGTGAGAGGCATGTAAAGGAACCATTGCTGACGTTCGTAAAGATATATATATATATATATATATATATATATATATATATATATATATATATATATATATATATATATATATATATATTATATCTCCCTAGCTAAAGGGTTGTGACAGGAAGGGCATCCGACTTAAAAACCTATGCCAAAACAAATGTGCGAATCAGATGATTTGCTGTGGCAACTCCCGAGAAAAGGGAAAAAGCCGAAAGGATATATATATATATATATATATATATATATTATTAATAAACATTATCACAGTACAAAAATAAAAAAAATTTACTTAATCATTACTAAATTTACTATATTATTACTGCATTAATGAGTAAGACTGTCTAGAGAATGTGTTTAAGAAGCATATTTTAGCAATGTAATATCATACATAGGGCTCTAAAACCGCATCAATTATTTGTGAATTTTCAGGATCTGCGGGTAGGGGTGGAGCGTAACCCCTAGGAATAACGGGAACTTTTTGTAGTATTGAAACAGAATATTTATAGTCATGATACAAATTGAATCGGTATCTAGGTATCATGATATCATGTTGGGTGGACTCTGGTAATTTCCATCAATGACAACATAATGGTGATAATTCCTTCCATCTTGCTGATGAAGACCTTGTGGACCCAGATGTGACTAACGGACCGTGAACATGACTTTTCACTGCTGGTCATATTAACTCTTTCCAACAATTATTTAGGACTTTTTGGACTGTAATGAATTTCACACACACACACACACACACACACATATATATATATATATATATATATATTCAATTCAGTATATTCAATATAGTTTCACCCAAATGAGGATGGGTTTCCCTTTTGGGCCCGGTTCCTCTCAAGGTTTCTTCCTCACAACTAATGAGGCAGTTTTTCCTTGCCACCGTCTTGCTTATTGCTGATGTGTAGAGGTAATAGCAAATGTTTAAATTCTTTTATACTTTGTAAGCCCCTACTTTCACTATTTTATTGTATAAAGCTGCATTGTGACAATGTCAATTGTAAAAAGTGCTATACAAATAAAACTGAATTGAATTGAAGAATTAAAAATAAGGTATAATATATTTCTGTCATGTAATGACCTTTATAAACACGATGCAGTGATGACTGAAAACTTTGGCAAGTTACAGAAGTCTTTCACAAGCTTAATAAAGAAAAACTTTTGTTCGTGAGATGCTACACCACAGACCAGTATTGATGGATTTTACAGTTCACTATTGCGCAAAACACACACACACACACACACACACACACACACACACACACACACACACACACACACACACACACACACACACACAAAAACAATACAAAAGAATCAAGGATCCGTACCTACAGCTATAGCCTTCTACCCTCTTTTCCCACTGGTTTTAACATGTGCTGGATCAGATATTCACATCATGGCAAAACTCTTTACACCACTGCCATGATTACTGCTATAACACAACATAACCTTCACTGAGGAGAACAGTGTACAGCACCACCCTTCTGTAATCTGGAAAATATTGCACGGAATGCAACTATTTATTAGAAACCAGTGCATGTGTTTATATCACTGTACTCATAGTTTGGTAGAAAAAAAATATGAAGCCTCGAAAAGCATCAATTACTGATGTAAACTGGCTGAACTGAAATTAAAGATACTGTAGATTGTTAGTTAAGTCTTTGAGAAACATCCTGGTGTAGATTGTTTAAAACATTTTTTTATAATGTACAGAAATTTCCTCACAGATAAGATTCTGATTCTGAAAATGTAATCTTTAAAAAGACAGTTTCATTTAAGACTATAAAAAGGGGGATGCAACAAAATAAAACTTTTGTGATACATTACTTGTGTGCTGAACCATTTAATCCTATTAGGGTCACAGCAAGTCTCGACCTTATCTCAGCCAATGTTGAGTAAAGGTGGGGTACACCCTGACCAGCTGGCCAGACTATTACAGGGCCCACACACACACACACACACACACACACACACACACACACAACTAGGGGCAAGATGAAACAGCTAGTTAGCCTAATGTGCATCATTTTATGTGTGCAGAAACTGGGGTATCCAGAGAAAATTGCAGGGGAGAACATGCACACATAACTCAGAAACTCAGAAACAGCCGAGTCCAGGAAACTTGCTGTGAGGAGGACATGCATTCTTCATGCACCCACGAGCCTGGACCTTCTTGCTATGAGGCAGATTTTATTTATTTATTAATTATTATTATTTTTTTTTTAATTTACTTATTTTTTTTTTTTTTTACTGTTGATTTTGATACACTGTATTCATATCACAAGGGGAATTACTGCCTCTGCATTTAACCCATCCATAGTGAGCACAAACTCGTAAACAGTGAGCAAACACACATACTTGGAGCAGTGGGCTGCCACACACATTGTGGAGACAAAGAGCAGTCAGAGGTTATATTCCTTGCTCAGGGGCACTTCAGAAAAGAAGGTCCAGCTCACCTCAGTTAGATGTGATGACCACTATGAGACAGTGTCACCCCTTGTGATAAACACAGCAGGGATTTACAGTTTTGCATTTGTGTCACATCTACACTAAACTGAAGCAAATTTCTAGACTCAATTTCCACGAAAGGAATTATTTTTAAGTAGGCTTTGAAATACCCAGCCTCACTGAGATCTTCTGTTAAAGCAATGCTCTATGATGCCCATCCTTGAGGAAAGTATTCCCATAATGCTATTATGAGGAAGAGCATTTCTATATAATGGCTTAAGGGATTTCTTCTATAAAAATCTACACACACACGCACACACTTGGCATAAAGGCAAGTTAAATGAAAACCGATGAAGGGAACATTTTAAAGATGGATCAAATTACCTGATGTTTAAACATTGTGTATTTATTTTTGCAGCGTGGCTCAACTTAAGACATGGAGCAACACTGCAGGAAATCTGGTCCTTATTAGTAAGAAAGCAATATTGGTGCATCACAACAGATAGTCTAATTACATCATGCAGGATTTAATAATCTGTAATCTTAACAATGGCTTCAGCGCCCCAGTATCAGCGGGGAAGACTGCTGGGGCGGGAAATACAATAAAAAGCCAGAAGATTAACGTGCAGCTTGGCACTCAGAGTATTGCCTTAATTCACATACGACAAATAATATGTCAGATAAAGTGGTGAAGCTTTTAAAAGTTAATTGGATTCTCCTTATTCAAATCAAAGCCACTTGAATCCGGCCATTTTTTTTTTTTTTTTTAACATGTTGCCTCACAGTATGCTGTGGTTACCTGTAGTGACGAAAAATTTCCTCCTCCACTTCAGTGCAGAATTTGCATTTCGTGCAGGAATACTCTCCATGCTGGCCTCGGCCCCCTCCGTCACCTGTCGCTTCGTCTTCAGGCTTGGCATCCAGCAGGGCACGGGGAGCGTGGGCGCTGTCATAGTGCAGCAGCAGCAGGTCCACATCGGTGGAGGAAAACGTGCACTGATCGCACAGGTGGGTGACAGATGCCCTGGATGGTGGCGTGGCACAGCCAATGGGGGTTAGCTGGAGGAGGAGCATGGCACAGTGTGGACACGAACTCCTGCGACATGCAAATGGGTACGAGACGTCGCCCAGGTGCTTGTCTGGGCTGCAGAGGCCACGTGGGCACAATGGGCAATGCTTGATTGCACACTTATGAATGCTGTGTGCTCTCTGGTAATGGCGTAGTAGTGGAGCCACCACAATCACATCCGGCCCGTGGTTCATAGAGTAGCGAAAGTCGCAGAACTGGCAGTTGTAACTGGTCACCACTGTCTCTGTGTCAGTCCCTGTGCCTGCTTTACCACTCTGGTTTTCTTTCCTTTTTGCATTTGGATCTCCCTCTCTGGTTTTTCGGTCCCTCTCCCCCGGACTGCTGTCTAGTCCTGCAGCCTGGCAGTGCCGCTTCTCATAGTGCTCGAGCAGTCTTGAGGAATTGGACGCCTCGCAGCTGAAGCTGCAATACTTGCACCAATAATATGCCGCTGATACATCAGCACCCACAGGCCGAACAGGCACTGAGTATCCAGCCACCGAATCATCCTCTGCTCGGACTGCCACCCGCTCAGCCCACGTACCTGGCTCCTCAACTCCTGACCATGGTGGGCAGTTCCCTTTTGCCTCAACAGCCTTGTCTTCAGGGCTACTGATATTCAGTGGTGGGTTCTTCATCTTGTTTGGATGGGCAGCAAGGAAGTGCTGCTCCAGCTCCACTGACGAGCTTCCCATGTAGGTGAAGTTGCAGAACTTGCAGCGGAAATATTTGGTGTTACCTTGACAGTCTGGTGTCTTCCTGCCGATGCCTATGAAGGTGCCTGCTAACGTTACCTGGAAACAGAAGAAGAAAGAGGGCGAGTGTAAGAGAGAATATGATGGGGGCACCAAATAACATAGGCATGGTTTCAAAATTATACTGACAGATTACGTTGCAGACAACAGATGGATTGTTTTCAGTAATGTTTTCAGTCTGACAGAGAAGCAGCAGTTATCTCCTCACAAAGGCGAATCATGCCTTCTTTAATGTCTTTATCACTTTTCAGTGGAAATTTGAAAAGCGTTCAGTCTGCAAGATGGAAAAATTTGGAGCTTATGACACATTCTTGTATGAAGCAACAGTGCATGAAAATGCAAAATGCCGGTGTTTGGTTTTATTTTATGCAACCGATAAAATAAATAAGAAAAGGTATTAAATAATCGATTCAAATGAATTCAAATGAATCATGACACAACTTAAACCTTCTCATGTGGTAATCATGATAATAATCATGATAATAAAATGAAATCTTTTACACACACACACACACACACACACAATTGTCTCATAATAATCTTTACAACAGCTTATAATTTTATATATAGATATAATAAAATAATAATGTAAAAGAAATAGAATTTAGAATAGGTGGCATGCTGGTGGAGTGGTTAGCATGTCTGCCGCATAGCAAGAAGGTCTTTGGTGCGATTCCCAGCTCAGGTGTTTCTTTGAATTGTTTGCATGTTCTCCCCATGCTTGGGTGGGTTTCCTCCTGGTACTCTGGTTTCTTCCAACAGTCCAAAAACATGCACAATATGTTTACTGGCTGTTTCAAATCGTCCATAGGTGTGAGTGTGAGTATAAATGTTTGTGTGAGTGTTGGCTCTGCAATGGCCTGGTGAGCTATCCAGGGCATACCCCGCCCTCACCGAGAGTTGGCTGAGATGGGCAACAGCCTCCCTGCAACCCTAATTAGGATTAAGTGGTTCAGAAAATGAATGAAAAAAAAAAACCCCAAAAAAACACCACTTGTCACAAAGGGGTCTTGTTTTTTTTTTTTTACATTTCTCTGTATACGTGTGTGTGTATGTATGTGTGTGTGTGTGTATGTGTATGTGTATATATGTATGTGTATATATATATATATATACACATACACACACACACACACATACATACACACACACGTATACACACACACACACACACACACACACACACACACACACACACACTGACAAAAAGGAAATAAATATAGGATTTACTAATGGACATTTGTAAAAGTGGGGCAGTGGTGTGCCCGGTGGCCTGGTGCTGGATTACTGATCCCAAGGTCGAGTGCTCAAGCCCCACTATTAAGAGGTTGGCAGTGCTGCCCCCACCCCCACCCCAGTGCAGCTAACTGGTGTATCAAAATGCCTCTCACTGTCTACGGTGCGAGGCATGTAAGAGAACCATAGCCGTCAGCATGTTTCTGCCCGACGATGGTCTGGCAGTCTGTCCAGGGTGTACTCTGCCTTTTGCCCAAAATCATCAGCAGCCTCATTAGGATTTACTGATTCAGAAAATGATAATGAACATTTCCAAAAAACAATAATGATAAAACTTTCTCAGAGCCTCTAATACTACTTATCATAATAATGATGATGATGATGACGAGGATGATGATGATAATGATGATGATAAAGAAAGAAAAATGAGAAACAAATATAAATTTGCCTTCAGGATGACAACTAAATAATTCTTCTGTGTAACTGTGCAGTCTTCTTCTTACGAGCAGCTATAAAACTGCATATATGTTTAGGAGACGATTAAACAAATCATTGCACCTGTACTTACTGACAACCTTCTCTGCCAAATAGCCACATAAATCACAGACTTGAGCGCTGCAGATCAGATGTCTGGATTTAATTAACGAGAAAGTCCTCTGTATGATTAACGTATTAATTTTAAAGTGGATGGTGGTGAGTCGGAGCATTTTCCTTTTTTTTAATAAAATGAGTTTATTCAGATCTGGAAATGCCTCGTGTGTGAGGGAAGCTTTACACTATGACCAATTCTTTCCAAGTTAACCAACAAAAAGTAAAAATATGTAGGATGCTCAAATGCACAAATAAATATTAAACATTATTGTAATTACAGCAGTTATGTTATTATGGTCTGCTTTTAAAAAAGTCTACAAAAATGAGACCCAAAAGATAAATTACCAGGTCATGAGCCACTATGGGGTTAACTGTAAAATTAACAAAGTTATAAAAAAAGTGAATGAACGTAAACTCCCGGGCGGACGGAGAGTACACTCAACCCTGCAGGATGGTGTCTCCTTGCCTATTGCAATAACACCAGTTAATCCAGGACATACGTTAACCCAAACAGAACAGAAGGGTTAGCGCCTTCCTCCAGGCATGTCGTGCTGAGCTATGAGGAACGGTTCACTTCAGAGAAAGCAAAAATGAGCCTTGACTGCTATCTGTTGTCCAAAAGAAATAAAGTCCAATTATCATGAAAGAGAAATGTATTGCAAATTATGCTCTGTCAAACAAATACAGCAAACAAGCTGACAGAGCACGAACAGGAGTCTGCGGGTTAAAATCCACACGTGAAATATCTGCATTAAGGAAGCACAATGTTTTCAACAAGCATTCATGTTTGGAGATGTACTTATTTTATAAATAATTATATAAATGATATTATATTATATTATACAACAATCAAGTATAAATAAAGTAATCAGAACTGGAATATGGCGCTTGCAGTCATGATTGTTGTCAATCAACATACTTTTTACGAATAAAACTGATGCCTATTGTTGTACCATCAGTAGTTTTTATTTTTAAAGTTAGTGTAAAACTTTTTATTTTTCATGCCCACTCTAGCACTAGATACTATGTCTTCAAAGCTAATTGAAACCAAACTCATGTTTTTATTTTTAATGAGCTGTTTTTTGTTTTTTTTTTATTTCCCTATTCTTTCTTACTGCCAATTTTTTAAATTAATTTATTAATTGTCTCATTTTTTTTTTCTTTAACATGTTGCCATTACTGCTTCATCGAAGTCAGAAATATTTCCAAAAATTAAAAAGAAGACTTTTTATGTTTGATTACTTCTTTAAAAATCAAATTTAATGAAGCGTTCACTTCAGCTTTTTAATTCTTATTTGAAAATAAAATTAAAAAAAAAATACTAAATACTAAAACACTCAGAAAACACTGGATTTTAATTTCCATGAAGCAAATCAAAGGAGTAAAAAGTAAGTTGCTTTGTTTTCCACACATCATCTATAAGTGCGATACAGTATAATAAAAATATATTTAATGTTTGGATCATTTCTGGTAATTCAAAAGAAAGAATGAAATGTGGGAAAACGGTTTGGTCTGCATCAGTGCAGACCATTAAAGTCATTACGGCTTGTTGGTCCGAGCCCCTGCCAAACGGGCCCAGCATGGTGAAGGCCAAGCGCCATCCGACGGTTCATTCTGTAGGAACAGTGGAGTTAAATATGCCAGTCGAACTGTAAACACGACATTGGTGAAGTGGAGAGCAAAACCACAGCGAAAGCCATGCAGATAAATAGCTATGACATCTGTTCATTACCCATCGTTTAAAATAAATTGACTTGCCTGTTTTTACTGGCTCCCCTTGCTCAGCTGCCCTACGCTCTTTTTTCCCCACTTTTCACTGGCGAGATGAGGAATCACAGGCACTGATATTACAGCATGGAAAATTCCACTCGGAATACTGAATAAAGATTTATTATTTCTTTTTTTAAGGTTTACACAGTATAATGGCAATTTGAAAACCTGGAAGTTGAATTAAAAAAAAATTCCAGAAGTCTGAGGGATTTGAGGAATACAGCAGATCTCTTTTGTTTTTTGAAGGTATTTAGGAGGATAAAACCAGCTTTGATGGCTCCTGCCAGTAATCTGAACTTGCCTCAGTTGTCAACACCATAATTCATACACTCATAATTACTATACTCATAAATTGTTCCTTATTACTATACTCGTAAATTACTGTACTCATAATTACTGTAAGCCTATTCACAATTATTATCAATCAGATTACTGCTCAAATCACTGTACTCATTACTCCCTATTCTCATGAATTACTGCACTCACAATTATTAAACCCATAAATGGCTTTAATAATCAATATACTCATAAATAACTGTATTCATAATTGCTATAGCCATAAATTACTGTGCCAGTCATTAATAAACTATTATTACTGTACTCATAATTATCTAAATTATCTGATGTAAAATACAGCCTATGAATTTCTTTAACTTCAATCAACACTTTTTTGGACTGTTCGTTGTTAAATTGTCTTTAATTTATCTAGGTCAAAAAATTGTTTTTTTTTTTTGTTTTTTTTTCAGAGAAAGGTTCATAAGAAGATTAAAAATGAGTTCGCTGGACATTGTTATTCTGCTGTTACACGGACCGCGTGTGTTGTTTTATGATTTACTATTAATCCAATCTATCAGCTGAAGATGTTAATGCATTAAGCAGGGTTTACCTGAACGTCATAGGTGCCATTGAGTAGTGAGGCTCTAGGTGAGCCGGGGTCGGCGGTGACACCTGGGTTCCTGCCTCCATCTTTGCCCTGGCTTTGACTCTGAAACTGTGGCATATTGTGCAGAGCAAGGATTCTGCTGTCAAGCTCAGCGTCGTGCCGTGTGCGGTTGTGCAAGCCCAGGTGGTACTTGCGGAAGTGCTTTATGAGGTCGGCTGGGTCGTTGCCATAGTAGCCGTACCCGCAGATGTTGCACTTAAAGTCCTGCAGCTTGGGAGAAGAGGAGGATGACGAGGAAGAGGAAGGAGGGGGAGCACCACTCTCGGCTCTTGGAGGGCTAGAGGATTCATTGCTGGGTCTGTTTGGTTGAAGCGGATGGAGAGGGAACCGATGGAGCTCAGATCCATCCTCCCCCTGTATGTGAAGGTTCTCAGAACCAGCCACCACTAGAGGACTTTGGGTAGGCTCCCTTTCCTCACCATTGCTGGAACAGCTCTGCACAATGACGCATGGCTCTGGCCCCCTGCACAATGACGAATGTCTCTTAGTTTGCGCTCCTCCCGTAATGCCTTCACCCTCTCCATCAGGGCTTTGGCCGCAGTCTGACTGTGTCGGTGAGGCATCAGCAGTTTCTTCTTGCTGAGAATGAAAGCCAGGAGTGTCAGGTTTGAGGGAGTTTGGAGAGCCTGGCTCTGATCGCTCCTCGGGTACTGAGGCCTCGCTGCCTGCTGCCTCGCCACTCTCCGGACCTGCAGCCTCCGCTACCATCGCCGCTTCGGCTTCGTCTTCGTCACCACCAAAGCTTCTCAAAGGGGGATTCTTTTTCCGCACCATATCTGAAAGCCAGTAAGAGATGCAAGAGAGTGCTAGGTTAAGTAACTAAGGCAAAAGTATTACTATATGGCTGGGTCGGTTCCATTTTATGGTCAATGGCGCCACTTGTCCACGTTCAATAGTCTTAAATAACCTTCTTGATTTTTCTTACATTCCCCAATTCTTGACAGAAGTGATTTGCTAACAGTGAACCTTCCCGTCTGTCTTCCAACTCGACGCATAAACATCTAATATCAGGCACTCTGGCAGACGCCAGGCTTTTTTTGATGATGTTTTAATAAATACAACGTGTTCGTTCATGTCATAGATTTGGCAAAAGGGCACACATTTCCCCCAGAGTACCAAGTCACCAAGACGGGATGGGGGGGGGGGAATTCTAACCTCACTTGTGAAAAGAAACTATCTTCAACATCCATTGAGGTCATTTCTTCTCCCACAAGAAAACAAAGGTTAAATTCAGCTCGAAATTCTCATTAAACAAACTTTCCATTGACATAAATTACACTGTAACAAATTTTCTCACAGATTTATTATCGACGCAACTGAAGAGCACTTAGCATTTAGCTCTCGTTATATATGTGTGTGGGTGTGTTGCCTAAATTCTCTCAATGGCATGATTTAACTAATTTGGGGCCGGTCTCATTTCTTCAGAAAACGATATAGGGCAATTTCCTAATTTAAGCTGTAAAGCAAATGGGCATTAAATAAAGCAATTTATGTTTGCTGGAGGGACAACGCCTTAACCAATCCTGTCCTAATAGAAGCCTGAGGAAAATTTAATCTGAACCAACAGCTCATAAACTTCACCACACCCCCATCTATCATCCCATTGCCAGTTCTTTCACAATCCTTGCTTCGACGTTGGATGTAATAAAGCCAAAACGTATGCACACCCAATCACAAAGTGCTCATGTCTGTCTATGGTACAGCTTTCTGACTTCAAAGTATTTGATATCAGTGGTGCTTTTATTAAAATTGATTTATGGGAGATATCAGGCTGACGGTTGAGGCTGTTTTTTTCTATAGTAACAAAATTGCATTCCTAAAGCTTCCAAACTGCACATTATTTGTGGCATGGCATAAAGCATCATATTATAGCAGTGTCTGCGGGGCAAGATAAACTCACATTAGTGACATGATGACTGATCTAAAGTGAGCGGCAGCTGTGAGAACGCGGCGCATAAACACAACCTTTCTTCCAGCTCGTTCTGGAAAATGCACGCATCATGATTTTTTTTCATTTCAATAAACTTTTGATCAGTGTAACCCCATGCAAAAATTATACAGTGACTTTAATCAAATATCAGATGGAGGACTTCATTTTCTGTTCATTTTCTGTAACCGCTTAATCCTAATTAGGGTCGCAGGGAGGCTGGTGCCTATCACAGCCGACTCCAGGCGAGGGCACAGTGCACCCTAGACAGCTTGCCAGGCCATCGCCGAGCGGAAAAACACGCTGACGGCTTTGCAGCTACTCTTTATAGCTGCACTGGGGGAACAGTGACAACTTGTGGTGAGTGGGGCTTGAACCCCCCAACTTTAGGATCAGTGATCCAGCGGCCTACCAGCCACCACTGCCCGCAGATGGATGATTCATTTAAACTATTGTTTATTACCTGAATCAAAAGCATGTTCTCATCCTCTCACTTGTTTTCTCCTTCTCTCTCTCTCGCTTATATATATATGCCTTTCTCTCTCAACCTTTTATGTTTTTGAAAGGAAGTGGGGCGATGGGCAATGTACGGGTTGATCAGAGCAGGTGATTTAGCATGAAACCATTGATACATGCAAGGTAATTACATTAAAACTCCAGGGGGAAGTAAAACAATGCCATTCCATTCCTCCATCAAAAGGCACTATAATCTACTTTTATAGCTATAGCTCCCAGGTGTTCATGTACTAGTCAATTCAGATCATTGGCTCACTTTCGAGTGCCTCCTTTTTACTTTATTCTGCTGCTCATCTGTGTTTGCGCCTTTCAGTAAAATGCCTATTGAAAAGAACAGAACAAACCAGATCAATCAATTTTCCTAATTAAAAAAGGCAGAGTGAATCAGCAGTGGGTTTATTTAAAAGGTTGTATTCGGCTAATGCGGTCCAGTGACGCGTCCCCACTCAATCAAAGATCTGTCTACAAGCACAGACAGCTGTTTCTCGTGCATGTGTTTAGGTTAGGGCAAAGGAGAACGGTCAATAAACAGGAAGGAGATATCGGTGTGCAAACCTCTGTGGAAGCAAATTAAAACAGCAGACTTTAGCAAGATTAGGATCCACCCAATGACAAGCTTTTCATCAGTGCCATAGTGCTAGAGTCAAGACAGGCTCTTACTGGATTTACTTCTGTGTCCAAAAGGTGTGTACACCCATCAAACGTCACAATGAAGCGATTCGATGCTCATATGCTGAGAGGAAAAAAGCTCGGAAGTCAAGATCAACAGGCTTAAAGTATTTTTGACTCGGATCCATACTTCAGTGCTCATGTCAAATGAACAAAAGACAACAAGGAGTGCAATTTTCCTTTTAAAACACAAAAACTGTAGTTCCAAAAGTCCTCAGGAATTTAGAAAGTAGCATAAAGAATTACAGAAAACACTTCAGTGTTTCTATTTCAGAAAGTAAAAAAATCCGAAATAGCACATGTACCACACCATTCCCTTTGGAAAAGAGGGAAAGAATCAAGTAAGCAACATTACATAGTTAAACACTTTGGGACTCTGCCTGCTGTGATAGTCAATTGATGGCCCCATTGTATAATTAATGCAAATAATCACAATCATTTTCCTGACCATGATTAATCACCGTAATTGATGTGTGCTTATTTACATGAGAAAAAACTATGCTGTGAGTGTTTTCCTGGTTCCGCTGCAGCTCACTTTCTCTCCGCTCTTCTTTTCTGTGTCTCTGACTGATACGGGAAGGAGGGTGGAGGGGGAACAGGGACAGGGGAGAAACAGGGAAGGGCTGAGAAAGCATAGTTTCTTTTCTCACCAACATGACCAACACACAAACAGAAGGATGCGGACAACAGTGATAGTGAAGAGGATAAGTTAATAATAACGTTCTCGTTTCTGGGACAGTACAGCGGCTAATCAGAAAGTTATCGTGACAGGCCTACTTGGGACTTTCAGGTTTGTCAAAGCAGGACCTTCCCTGATTCGTTTCCCCATAAGAGCATTCTTTTTTTTATACAGCACAGGAATCTAAAAACAATAGTGTTTTTTGTCTTTATTAAAGGATGAGTTTTTATTCTTCTATAATTATCTTGTCTTGAATGTCTGTCAGACAAGTTAGCGCTTGTTATCGCTTTTATTACTAGTGTTTCAATCGCTCCCATTATAGCTGTCAGTTCCGTCCTTTTCACTTGTCATGTCACTGAGAAATCAAAAAGCATGATGTCCTCGATCCTTCCACTTTTCAATGACCAGAAAACGTCTTTAAACAACTTTATGTGTTACGAAACACACAGCACGTGTACATGATGTTCGTGAAAGTCAAATTATAATTTTAGTCTGACTAAAACTGGACTTTTAAAACACATAAAAATCCTCAGACGGACAGCCCATTGAAGCAATTTTCTCAATGTAGGACTGACTGTTCGATAGCTCTGTCGTAGCTTGGCTTTATAGTACAGGTAACCATTTAACTGGACTGAACTTGGACTCGGTATTCTGCGCATGCTCTGTGATTCTTGCTGTGGACCTTGAACTTATTCAAAAGAACATAAAAAGATGGAAACAGCATGAGGGGTACCGAGTACAGCCGTTCATTTTTGAACAAAAGAAGAGAGAGGGTTCATGCTGTGCTTACTGAAAGATGTTTTTTTTTTTCTCCTTAGAATACATGGACCGTGTCCCTCGCACTATCTTGTGGGGTGTGCTCCAAGAGTACAGTGTACTTGACCTGTTGCTATGAGCCATTAGGTCTCTGTATCACCGGAGTCAGAGCTTGGTCCGCATTGGTAATAACAGATCGAATTTGTTTTCAGTGAGGATTGAACGTCACCACGGTTGTCCTTTTTCACTGATTCTGTTCATAATTTTTATGGGCAGAATTTCCAGGTGCAGCCAGAAGCTTTGAGGGGTTCTGGTTTGGTGGCCATAAGATCTCATTTCTGCTATTTGTGGATGATGCTCTTATTGGAGCAATTCACAGCCAAGTGTGATGCGGCTGATGAAAATGAGAATCAGTACCTTCAATTCTGAGGCCATGGTTCTCGACACCCTCCAGGTCAGGAATGAGGTGCTACCCCAAGTGGAAGAGTTCAAGTATCTCGTGGTGTTGTTCACGAGTGAGGGAAGGATGGAGCTGGAGATCGACAGGTGGATCGCTGCAGCCTCTGCTGTAAAGCGGAGCCTGTACAGGTCTGTTGTGGTGAAGAGGGAGCTGATCCGTAAGGCAAAGCTCGCAATTTACCAGCTGATCTACGTTCCAACCCTCATTTATGATCACGAGCTTCGGGTGGTGACCGAAAGAACAAGCTCGTAGATACAAGCGGCTGAAATGAGCTTCCTTCACAGGGTGACAGGGCTCGTCCTTAGAAATAGGGTGAGAGGCTCAGACATCCGGGAGGAGATCGGAGTAGAACCGTTGCTTATCCACGTTGACTATGTCTCTCTGCTGGTCTGGGAACACCTCACTGTCCCCCAGGAAGAGCTGCAGTAAATGGATGGGGAGAGCGATGTCTGGATCTCACTGCTTCGGCTGCTGCCACCATAACTCGACCCCAGATTAAGCGGAAGATGAAGATGATGATGAAGATGATGAGGGTGAATTCATGGACGATGGAAAATTCTGAAATGGTGATCTAAAAAAATGGTGGAACCGATAAATGCCCCTGGGTGTGCAAACATCCATAGTCATAACAAATATGCAGTCAGTGTAAACACTTGAAACAGTTTGACTTCAACACCAGGATAACTGAAAGAGATACAGGTGAAGTTTCAGTTTTCAAGGTCAAGTTTCTTACCCAGACAGCCAAACATGACAGAGCTTTATTTTGTTCTGTATACCTTATTCTGTGAGCTCCTTAAAGTGACACTTCACTGTCATAAATGTGGGGTCGGAGGTGTAGCGGTCAGGGTGCTGGGCTCATGCTTGAGATTGTAGTTGTGGTTTTGAATCACTGCCAGTCTCCCATCATGCTAACACCTCTGGGCAAGGTCTACATCGAGCGGCATAAATGCGTACGTACCACAAAATGAAAGGGAAGTAGCCTGTGATGAACTACCATCGAATCCAAGAATACCATCGAACTCCTAGTTTTTTAACACTATGGAAACCGGGGATAAGCTCCAACCTGATGAGCCAGTATATACTTGGATATAAAAAGCTCAACAGACTTTACCTCATATCCTCATTGTGATAAAAGTTAAGCAGTGTCTCTCTTCCTCTGTTCTGAATCGTTTTTAAAGTGACACTTTCGTTGCATTAAATGTTGTATATTAAACGATAAAAGTTATTAAAAATGCTTCGTTCAAATAATGCAAATAAAAAACCCTAGACATATCATGACATTATTGGGTTTTATTCATGACAATCACAGGATAAAAATGCAACAAATGAAAAGTAATCTTAGGATTTTGAGCCACATTCTCTACATAGTATTTCAAGTAAACAGATATAACCAGTGCAGATACAAGATGCCCTGGCTCGTACACAGAGAGGGAAGGAGAGATAAAGCACAATAAGGGATATAACAGATATCATCTACGTGCATCTCATAAAAAAAAAAAATACAGCACAAGAAAAATGTAAATGTGCATTAGGAAAAAATAACATGCATAAAAAGATCATAATAATGCTCATCAGTTCAAAATACTGTGCAGTGAAGTACACATAATCAAATATAATGTGCATCAAAAAAGTTTAGGTCTGTGATTTTATTTATATACAGTGATACCTCTGCTCACGAACATAATTGGTTCCCAGAAAGTGTTTGTGAGGCGAAAAGTTCGTCTTCCGAACATTTATTTCCCATAAGAAACCATTAAAATGAGAATAATCCGTTCCCAGGTCCCCATAAAACATAATTTTCTACTAAATAAGCCTTAAAACTACACAAAAATATACCTTATTTTATGTATAATAAATGTGCTATTGTATTGTAATTAAAGAAATAAACTGTACTGTATAATAAAGTCGTTTTATTTACCTTTGTGATGGTAGTTGATGGCTTAATGGAATTGAGTGGGAGGAGGAGGGAGGGAGGGACTTACTGTTTGGAAGGAGTGTTTGGAAACACGCATAGCCACACACGTACCCTTAATAGCTTCCTTGTTCTTAAGGATGGTGGTAGACTTAGCGTACTGGTACTGGGACGCTGAGTCACACAAACGCACACCTCGTTCGTGTTTTTCAATGATCTCCGCCTATGGTGGGGTCTTTTTCGGTCCCATAATAGCAAAAGTACACTCAATATGGTCCAAAATGTCTATCAAACACAAACCACTTCCGCATTCAAAGAAAGGGGTGTGACGAACTGTGACGCCGTGAGCGCAAGGCCAGCTTCTCGGGGCCGCCACCGTGGCGCTGTTCGACCGCGTGGTTTGATTCGTCCGCCGAAAACTAGTTCGTCAGCAGAGACTATATGCTCGCAAATTTAATGTTATTGAGGCGAAAAGTTTGTGAGCTTAAGCATTCGTCAGCGGAGGTTTTACTGTATATATATATATATATATATATATATATATATATATATATATATATATATATATATATACACACATACACACACACACACACACACACACACACACACACACACACACACACACACACACACACACACACCACATGCAACGTGATAAGCGCCCAGTAAAAAAATTGGAGTGGGTGGGGGCTTATTAACATGTGACCAGCGGAGTGGAACTGTAAGTGCTTATTACCAGAGATGGAAAACATGAATAATAAAAGAACAATAAAAGAGTTTTACTGGTATTTGTATTATTCATTTTGTGGTATCAACCAAACTACTTACATGAAAGCTGAAAATAAACAGAAAACAGCATGAATAAAAAAAAAATACTTTTCCTTCCTGGTGCTTTTCCTTTAAACATTTTACCAAGTAAAGAGCCAGTCAGAATGTCAAATTTAGCACATGGCCCATTGAACCAATCAACACAAATGTCAACTTTAGCACATGTCCAGGAACGAATTTAAATTTATGAAGTTAGTGAGCAGGAAAATCGGCTTAAAAATACTCATCATCACTTTTTGATAGGTCCATATCTGGCTCATCGCACCATTCATTCAAAGCATCTGATAGTTTTGCTGTAGCAGTTTCTAATGGTTCATCGGTTGTTGGACATTTACCAAGAGAACACAGCAAAATATTTGTTATATAAGTCACCCTATGCTCCTCTCTCTTCTGGAAGAAAGTATTCGCCACAGCCATTTCCATCCTTTTTGCAAAATCTGCAACACGGCTGATTGGTTATGATTATGGGTTTACATGACTAGACAACCAAGTGAAACAATAAGGAATGAAGTTATGACCGATTTGAGCAGAGATGTGGCGCAATTGCCCTGACAGACACAGGACTGTGTACAGAGTCAGTCAGAGATGAAAGGAGGCAAGTGTTCTTTAACTCTCTTTCGAGAGTGCACATTGCAGCTTATTTTTCGTTTTTTAAGTTGTTTAATTCAGTAAATGTTTAATAAATGTGGCACGCTCCGCCGAATGTGAGCAAAACGTGGCTCATCCAGACCTCCGATCCCTCAAGGAAATAAGTTAATGTTGAGTCCGTACCTCCAACCTGTCAAGCAGGGAGTGCGCTTTGAATACCCTATCTCAAAAACTCCGGCGCCGGCTGCGCGTTGTGTGTGGATGGAGCCCGCATTCAGCGGAGCGCGCCACAAATGTGTGTTGTTTGTGTGTGCATGTGTGTGTGTGTGTGTGTATGTGTGTATGTGTGAGAGAGAGATAGAGACAGTGTTTTTGTTTGCGTGTGTGCGTGCGTGTGTGCGTGTGTGTGTGTGTGTGTGTGTGTGTGTGTGTGTGTGTGAGAGAGAGAGAGAGAGAGAGAGAGAGAGAGAGAGAGCGAGAGAGAGAGAGAGAAAAAGAGTGTATGTGCGTTAATAAAAAATGTTTAATATTTGTTTCATTAATAAATGTTAATAAAATGATTAAATGGTTTAATAAATAATTGTCTTTTACTTTTAACACATATTTCATATATATTTCATATAAAATTGGTGTACTTCTATCATTTTTAAAGGGTTTATGGGGTAGTCTTGGGAGCCTTGGAACGAATCACGCGTTTTACATGTAAAATGCACCTCTACTTACAAAAACTCCAGATTACAAAAAAGGCTCTGGAATGGATTAATTTTGTAAGTAGAGGGCCAACTGTTTTATTTATATACAGTGATACCTCTGCTCACGAACATAATTGGTTCCCAGTGTGTGTGAGGCGAAAAGTTCGTCTTCCGAGCATTTATTTCCCATAAGAAACCATTAAAATGAGAATAATCCGTTCCCAGGTCCCCATAAAACATAATTTTCTACTAAATAAGCCTTAAAACTACACAAAAATATACCTTATTTTATGTATAATAAATGTCTATTGTATTGTAATTAAAGAAATAAACTGTACTGTATAATAAAGTCGTTTTATTTACCTTTGTGATGGTAGTTGATGGCTTGATGGAATGGAGTGGGAGGAGGAGGGAGGGAGGGACTTACTGTTTGGAAGGAGTGTTTGGAAACGCCTACTGTTTGGAAACACCCTTAGCCACACACGCACCCTTAATAGCTTCCTTGTTCTTAAGGATGGTGGTAGACTTAGCGTACTGGTACTGGGACGCTGAGTCACACAAACGCACACCTCGTTCGTGTTTTTCAATGATCTCCGCCTGTGGTGGGGTCTTTTTCAGTCCCATAATAGCAAAAGTACACTCAATATGGTCCAAAATGTCTATCAAACACAAACCACTTCCGCATTCAAAGAAAGGGGTGTGACGAACTGTGACGCCATGAGCGTGCGTCAGCTTCTCGTGGCCGCCACCGTGGCGCTGTTCGACCGCGTGGTTTGATTCGTCCGCCGAAAACTAGTTCGTCAGCAGAGACTATATGCTCGCAAATTTAATGTTCTTGAGGCGAAAAGTTCGTGAGCTTAAGCGTTCGTCAGCGGAGGTTTTACTGTATATATATATATACACACACACACACACACACACACACACACACAGACGCTCCCCGACTTACGTTTTTAATTGGTTCCGGACGGCCGAACGTAAGTTGAAAATGAATGTAAGTGATGTATGACGCTCATACTGTACTATACATCCATAAATACCATTACTATATCTCAAAAACACCCCTAAATCAATTATTATAAACATAACATTGTAAAATAATATCAAATATATTAAATAACATCAACATTAATTTCAAATAAGTCACTTATTTATATCGAGTTACTTTACATGAAGCTTAAAACAGCCAATCAACGCTTACAATATGTGAAGCGCTCAATACTGAAAGTAGTGTACTTATGAAAGTGGTGTACTTGCTGTGGCTTATACAGACTTCCGGTCTTACAAGAGCACAAGGGTGCCATTGAACTCGTTTAGAACACAGCCTGCACCGTGTGAATCCCAGCAAAGCGGCGAGCTCTTTCTTTTGTGTAAGTAAGTAAGTAAACTTTATTCAAGAGATGCATACAAAGAACAAGTACAAATCCTAATGAATATTAATATAAAAATAAGTATACACTCTTAGGATTCTGCTAAAAGATAATAAATATCTGTAATTGTTCTGTAATTTGTGCATTCGGGTTTTCATTTTACAACTCTCTTTGCTTAACTGAGTATGCATGGTAGAGTATGCATGGTGCCGATCTGAGCAGATAGTTAATTCATCTCTGTGTATGAGACTTGCACCCATGCTAGTAGGCTTACATATCGTATGTACGTCTAAACTCAAAATTTGACTATTTTTTTTTTTTTTTTTTAAAAACATAAAATCGAAACGGATGAGCGTAAGTCGGGAAGCGTCTGTGTATACACACACACACACACACACACACACACACACACACACACACACACACACATATATATATATATATATCCCAATATTAAAGGGGTGAAAGCAGGAATATTATCAGATGGTGAGATATGCTTCAGCCAATAAATTGATTACTATGTTGTACTTGTATATCTGGATAAAGTTAAATGTCGTAGTCAAGCTGTAACCATAGCTCAATTTAACTGTATATCAGTGGTTCTCAAATAGTGAGGCGTGCCCCCCTGGGGTGGGGGGGTGTGGTGCGATGCCAGAGGGGCAGATGTGGCCCAGGGAACATGCTTTTATCTTTTTTTTTTTTTTTTGCCATATTAGAATAAAGTGTAATTGTACATCCACTACAGCAGGTGGCAGTGGCTTTCTCACTGTCAGAGTGTGCCCAAAGGTAAAATAAGGAGTGAAGTTACTAAACCCACTGTGAAAATTTTTAACAGGGACGGAAAGAGAGGCGGAAAGAGACGGGGATAGTGAGAGAAACGAAAGTCTCCCGAAAGCTAAATCGAGGAGGTATGATGAAGCGGATGTAGCGCTCCGCTTCACTGTGCTGCATTGAGTAACAAGGAAAGACCGCCCAGTTTACTGTTTGAAAACATTGGCAACGGCGCGTATGACGTATCACACCCCGATCACGTGATGAGCCATGTCCCCCGTGATGAGCCGAATATTGTCAACAACAATCCCGCTTTGTGAATGCTATTCCAGCAAACCAGCGAGCTCTGTTAGCATGAGATAAGGTGGAGTACCAAACTCTTCAGTGCAGAAAACCCCACAGCAGAGGAACTGATCCTACCTGCAGCAGGCACGGTCTCTGTCATGCTGGATGACGACACTGCTACGAAAATAAGTCCAGGTCCCAGTTCAGCATTGAGCAGGAGCTGAAAGTTCAGTGTCGTGCTTTAAACTCGGTTTCGAAAAGCTGTGCACTGCGAAATGTGCTTGTACAATAAGGGACTTGATCATTTTGACAAAAAAATAATAATAATAAAAATACAAATTGTATTATTAATTTTTGTTTTGTAGGTTAAAGTGTTTTATAAATTGTGCTCCTGAGTTAATGTTGCTTGTCAATTTGAATTTATTATTATTTATTGATTTTATTTAATTTTATTTTTCAGTATGGAATAGTTCAAATTGTTGGTCAAAAATGTTTACAGTTTAAATAAGAATACTTTTTTTAATTTTAGGCAAAGTGATGCACTTTAAATCTTTTGTTTAAAGACTAAAAACTGTTAGTAAAATTATTCTTTGTTGGAAGTTGATCTGAATTTTTCCTTTTTTTGTATTCCACAATGATAAGGATTTATTATGTTAATAAGGATACAGTGTTATTCAGAGGATTACTTATAACAATTTTTAGACAAATAACACTATTTATATTGGCGGGACATGAAATGTTTTCCTCTTCCTGGGGGGGGCGAGACAGAAAATAATTGAGAAGCACTGATATACTGCATATGGAAATGCAGTCACTGACACTGGAGACTCCTTTGGCACAGATCTTTGTTTACTATGTTTTCAAAAGCATAAGCAACAAAGTGACTCGTGGTAATCAATGACTTGTATGGAGAACTGCTATGATTGCTGAAACTCATAGTATAATAAAATGATTGGCCAAATTTGTAAACAAGTTGTGGTGATTGACTAAAATTACAAGTTCGTGCAGTGGTTAGTGGATAAGATTACTATTCCAAAGGTCAGGGGTTCTATCAGCACTGTTGGGCCCTTGAGCAAGGTCCTTATAACCCTCAATTGTTCAGTTATATAAAAATGACAATTGTAAGTCACTCTGGATAAAAATGTCTGCCAAATGCGCTAAATGTATAGCAGAAGGATTGGTTGAATTTATGTGAATTAGTGTGATGTTGACATTGCCACTGCATGGGGGGGACACTTCACTTTTATTGCTAAATAACTGTCTGTCTGTCTGTCTGTCTTCCTTTCGGCTTTTTCCCTTTTACTCGGGAGTCGCCACAGTGAATCATCTGATTCGCACGTTTCATTTGGCAGAGGTTTTTACGTCGGATGCCCTTCCTGTCACAACCCTTTATAGCAAGGGACAGAAACACGCTGACGACTTTGCAGCTACTCTTTACGAAGGTCAGCAATGGTTCTTTTACATGCCTCTCACCATAGACAGTAAGAGACATGGCCCGCCTTTGATAACCTAGTTAGTCGCACTGGGGGGGACAGTGACAACCTTGTGGAGAGTGGGACTTGAACCCCCAACCTTTGGATCAGTGATCCAGCGCCCTATACCACTAGACCACCACTGCCCCTTTTATTGCTAAATAACTGTTTTTATTTATTGTTTTTAATTGTACATCATGTAAACTAGTATCGCCATTATAGGAGCCCGAAGAGTTCAGGCGCAAAACCGACTAAACGCCATCGCAAAAAAATTGAGATGGTGCTGACAAATGGTAGCTCTTGCCTCTAAGTACAAGCTTATCAAATCAAATTAGCTGCAAACCCCGCTATATCCCATGCATTACTGACCTGAAAACATCGTTTTTTATCAAGATCCGCTAAACGCCATTTACATAATTTACGAGAGTCCACAATATCCATTCCGTCAATCAAAAATGGGCATCAGATCATGTGACGCTCAACATGGCGGCACCCATGGTTAGACGCTGAAGTGGGGTAAATTTTGTGGTTTTCTTGCTAATGTTGCAGCAGAAACATGGAGGGCTTCGATGAAATGGATGAGCCTGTGATGGTTTCACCAACAGGTAAACGTAAACACCGCAAGCCGAAAAGTTCTACCCTTTATATGGAGTTGAGGTCTAAGCAAGCGTCTATGCCGGCCCTAAAGTGAGGGGGGTAAGAAGGACTGTTAGTTTCTCTTGACAATGTTTTGCAGTTGAGACATTGTGTCTTTTCTTATCTGATTATAACAGCACCAATTTATAATGTTTTTAGACAATTCCTTGTTGTTTGGCTATTTATTTGGATTTAGAGGTTTTTGCAAAAAAATCCAATATGGATTGAGCGGATTTTGCAACCAAACATAATTAGCTGTTGATGAAATTAATTAGTTAAATAAAGATAAGATTTTTGAAATTCTGACCTTTTATTCAATGAGACACTAGCATCTATTACGATAGAAATGGACGAGGAGAACATTAATATAATGCTCCCTCCAAAAAACCTCATTAAAAACAAAAGACCTCAAGTGGATTTAGAGGCTTTTGCATCTGAACTCTGTTTGTACTGATCCACACAGTTTGGTAGTATCCAGTGTCATTTATGAAGACACTGTCCTGCTATAGAAACTTCTTTTGAATTAAGGCACAAATGAACAACATATGAAGCAAAATGAGCGTGTTACTGATGGCTGCATGGACTCTGGACAATAACTCACATGTACATGCTCTACTCTGCACTGACATCTCACAGGAGTTGACATCTTTCCCGAGTGCCACAGCCAGAGTCCTGATGTGTTGGCAATAAATCCTGTTAAAATCATCCAGACCCACTGAAATCATCTGCTTTCCTTCGGGCCCATAGGTTCAAGCAGCAGCAGAGAGGCAGGGGAGATTTCGCTGTAAACACTCTGACGTGCATGAACACCAATGTACATAAACACTCAGAACACTACAGCATACTTTCACAATTGAGCCACTTTGTTGCTCTGATGATTACAATAACATGGCTTGAACTAGGCCTGTGTGTATGTATATATAATTAGTGAGTTTTTATCAGCCTGGTACCTCTAAAACACAACACTTGTTTACAAAGTGCCTGCATACAATCTGCAAGATTTAGGTTTCAAATCATTGTCTTCTTATTATTGATTTCTTGCATCAGGGTCAATCTTGAATATACAGTATATTCCCAGTACCACCTTGAGAATCCCACGGAGTGGCAAAACCTGTCCGGCCCACAGTACTTTCATTAAAAAATGATTAATCCCTGTTCATTAAGGTCGTGAATCAGTAGGAGGGTTGAGATCATGATCAAGTCCTCTTTTACACCCCCACCACCACCACCACCACAAACACTTGTCTTGCAGTCGATGTGGGGCCCTTCCACTGACATTTATTAATGCAGCAAATTACCTTTTCTGCAAACCATTTGGCACATTTATTTATTTATTTGGTTACTTTTAATTAAAGCTGCAAGGTTTTTTATTTACATCCCCACAAGGTCAAGCCTGTCAGGTGTCCCTATCTGTGGTCGGGGACATTTGGTTCCCATCAAATGTTATAAACATGGCCGAAACACACACACACACACACACACACACACACACACACACACACACACGCACACACACACACACACACACACACACACACACACACACACACACAGCACAAACTTTGATGTCATGATCACTCAGGCAGGGAATTGAGTTCCCAGACTGGATAATGGGACTTACTTTGCATCTTTTATTTACTGATGTCCTAAAGTGTAGTTATAAAAATCCTCTAATAATTAAAAAAGCACAAATGCCTTCCGCACCTGACTGCTTAATAAATAATTCTTCAGCTCACAAGCAGCTTTCAAAGCAAAAAGATCAAAATGACACTTTACATTGACGTATCTGCAAGGTTACGACGTGTACTTTCTGTAACCTTGCTGCATCACCATTGCTGTACAGAAGGTGTAATCCTGACCTAATGACAAAGACAAGCCAATGATTTAGAACCAAGTACTGTTTTTCAGGTGAGACAATGTGCCGCGTCAGTCATACAGACATCAGCTCGCTGATTTTAGATGCTGCACTTTCCTGTGTTATATGAAGCGATGTATAAAACCTTCATTCTAAATGCACCAGATCTGCTCTCTCCCTTAAAACTACTGTGCGCCGCTCGGCACACGTGGCCAGTGTCCCCCTCTTGAGTTAGTCTTGCATACCATATGAGTGCAGTCACGTCTAAGAGCACGCCATCATAAAAACATTCCCCCGATTCTACCTAGCATCATCTCTCTTGTTATTCCACCCATCTTTCATGATGTCACTGCCACAGAGTCTGCGGTAGAACAGAACTCCAACTCCACAATCGGTCTCCCTCTGGTGTTTAATCTCATTTGGAACATTAGGAATAAATCACATTAGTGTCTCGGTAGTAATGCTGCGAGCATGTGTAAGGTCTATGGAAAACACATAGGCCCAATCCTAGATAAACGGGCTGCAATTCATTATCATTAAGTTGAATGTCAAGAGGATGTTTCTGGCTATGACTCAGCCTCCCCTCCCTATGAGTAAAACAGGATAATCACTATGCCTTAACACTGCATCTGTACACTGCAAGGGCTTGCTTTGTCTTAGAGCATTACAGATGATTGCCTAGTCCCATAAGATGTTTTTCCTCTCCACTTATACACTTTATTAATCATGCTGATGAAATAGCAAGGTTAGTTTTTAACTAGAGTTGAAAAGTATCCATACAAATAAATACACCCATGCACTGATTTACATTTCAAAACCCAAAAAAATCACCATCATGAAAAAAACCCTTAATTCTCCTATCTACAGTGCTGTTATTGTGCTCGGTTATTGCCTTTACCACTTCAGTCAATAGCACACAGGCCCATCCAAGCTGTAGAGAGGTACACTCATATCCTCTCTCACATGCTGTATACTGTGTATGCAAACTACACAAATTACACCGTACACAAATTGATCATGGAACACTAATAGCAAGATATAATATACTATAGTCAGGATGCAGTGGTGGCCTGGTGATAAAGGTGCTGAATCATTTATCCAGGGTTAAGCTCAGATGGTAGAGCGTCCGCTTTATCCTCCGGAAGGTCAGAATTCAAATTCGGCCGTGTCATACCATGACACGTTGAAATTTGGGAGTTGTTGCTTCCTGCTTGGCGCTCAGCATCAAAAGGATAGAACAACGCAACAACTGGTGCCGTATAGTGGCGACGGGTACCCGGAGCGCAGGGAGCGCTGGGGTCTCATGCGCATTGAGCATACGCATGTATGAAATTGTGCTATATAAGCATCCACAATAATAATAATAATAATAATAATAATAATAATAATAATAATATTATTATTATTATTATTATTATTATTATTATTATTATTATTATTATTATTAATCACTTAATCCTAAGGTTGGAGGTTCAAGCCCCACTCTCAACAGGTTGTCGCTGTCCTCCCAGTGCAGCTAACTGGGTTATCAAAGGCTGGCCATCTCTCTCATTGTCGATGGTGTGAGGCTATAAAAGAACCACTGACTTTCGACAAGAGTAGGCTGCAAAGCCGTCAATGTGTTTCCACCCTGCAATGGCCTGGCGAACTGTCCAGGGTGAACGATTCCAAGGTGTTCCCAGGCCAGGCAGGGAGTATCCTCCCAGTTGGGAAAATGACCTGGAGGCATTCTAAGTAGATGCCCAAAGGCTCCTTAACTGACACCATCTGATGTGCAAGATAAATAACAAAATTACCCATAAATAAAATTAGTCTATACTACATGAGAGTAGCACAATCAATTTGGTCCACTCTCTGAGGATTAAAAAAACATTATTCTGAGTGAATAACACATGAATCAAAATTACGAGGCCTCACAGTTTGTTGTGGTCACGTGCAGCCGGGGGTATAATCATACGCTTTGAAAACAGAAAAATGAATCACAACAAATCTAAGTTTAGCTCATTTTTCCATGTGGTATGTCGTAAAATTTTGAATGAGTTTAAAAGCACGCTGTTAAAGAGGTTTTTTATGTTTCCGTGTAGGATACAGTAAAACAATTGTGAATTTAAAACCATTCTGTTACATAGCACTTATGCTCTCCTAACCTGCTCACCTGCATGTCTCTGTCATTGTTAAAATATGTAAAAATAAATTCACTATTAAAAATATTTTTTGTTTCGTTATTCTTTGTTCTGTGGATTATATAATAAAACCTTGGGTTTGATTGCACATTATCTAATGTGTTTATTCTCTGACCATGGCGTACATGAAGCTCCCGTCTATGCATACTTAAAACTGTAAAAACAATTGATAAATATCATGATGCAGTTTGCTTTTATGTTCCTGTCAAGTATATACGAAAACAATTTCTCTCCTTGGTGAATGTTGCTGAATTGAACAATGCTAACTACAGGGATCCCTCGTTACTTCACGCTTCAATTCATGCAGCTTCAGTGCATCGCTTTTTTTTTTTTAAATATTCATCAAATTAAAAAATAAGGAAATTAAGGAAGAATAAGGGGAAAAGTTAAGGAAAATGCTGCAAAACAAGGCCAATTATGCAAAAAAAAAAAAAAAAACCCAAACAAACAGACAAAAAATTAACCCAAAACCCCCCAATCACAACTACTTACATTTTTATATGAGATGCGCATCTGTGTGTGCGCGTGTCTGTGTGTGTATTTATATTTTACTTACAGCTTATGCATTATTTTTGATTATGGGGTGTTTTTTTTTTTCATAATTGGCCTTGTTTTTGTGACATTTTCCTTAACTTTTCCACCTATTCTTCCTTAATTACCTTATTTTTTAATTCGATGAATATTTATTTATTTTTTAAAAAACCACGTTGCACTGAAGCCACATTAATTGAAGCGCAAAGTAACGAGAGATCCCTGTACATGTACGTATATGTCAGTCGGGGGGTTGATCCTACTTCGCGGAATTCGGCGGTCACGGGGGGGTCTTGGTCCCCATTAACCGAGGAAAGTGAGGGATCCCTGTATTTAGCCTGTATAACATCCACCTCACCTTCAGCAAACCATTTTTAAATATCAAACAACAACAAAATTGCATCTGACCATCAAAAAATGACCTGTTATTTTTTTAAGTTTACATGAGAAACAGGCGTTACTATGGAACATGATCTCAAAACTTTACACTTTCCTCTGCTTGATTTGCAATATGTCTTACAGGAGAAATGTCTAAAATTGTACATCACAGTAACTCACTGTCTGAATTCACCTCTTGTCTGAAGAAGCTGATCAAAATTTACTTCGGAATATTTGACAGTACAAGTGTAATGCCAAAATTGTGACTTGTGTCCCCAACTCTTTCGGTGAAAATGCTCATGTAGTGTTATTAGATTACATTGATTACATTTTATTACATACATGTAGTGAGTGTGGAGCGTCTTGATTCATGCCCCAGTGAACTTTTAATATTAACAATTTTAATAATTCCTATTTGTGAACAAAGCAAAAATAACTTTATGTCACTGAGACCAGCTGTGAGTTGCTTCCTGCAAATTCACTAAATTTAGCTTATCTGTCATAAAGCCACTATTTTTAAGTCATTGGTTCGTGAAGAAGTAATTATTTAAAAACATACTGTATATTTAAAAATAATAAAAATACCAAGTTTTTAAGGTTTCAATTACCTTATTAAATTATAATATTGTTCTTAAATGATTATACAGTGATTGTACATCAATGCTGTTGTTAATAAGCTGTGGGGAAGTTGGAGCCTCGTGGTTAGCACTGAGACTTTGGGACCAATAGGTCATCGATTTGATTCCTGAACCAGCAGGAAAAATGTGTCGCATGGGGAGAGTGAGATGTACCTTCCCTTCCTCCAACTTTATGGCTGAAGTTACTTTGAGCAATGCCCCTGTACCCCATCTGCAATCTGTGGCAACCCACTGCTCTGAGTGTGTATGTATGGGTCGGGGGATGAAGCCCAGCACTTTATCTCAACCCAAAGAAAATTTTAAGTATGTGTACTGACATCTCAAAAATATTTAAAATGCATAGTTTGTACAAGCCTAGTATAACTGACATGTACACCATGTACTGTAAATTCTTATGCACCGAACAAATAGTAATATAGTGCCTGCCTTCTGGGGAATGTACCGGTACCGGTATTCCTTTTTTTTTTCATATGCAAGTGAGCCGAGGCACAATTGGATTGGAACTTTGAAATAAGTAAATCAATGGATTTATGTACGCAGAGTACACCTGACATCTAAAATCTGGAAATCGGCCATGCATATTCTCATTGAGAGATATATGCTCTCTATGTTCACTGACTGCATGGACTCCCAAAATTTTCAGTTCGCCCCCCACTTTTCAAATTGCTCTGCAGGCCCTATTATGTCCATGTTGGTACAGGCATGGCTCTTTGGTAGGCTGTCTGTCAAAATGTTCTGGGCTGCAAACACAGGGATCCCTCGCTACTTCACGTTTCTATTCATGTGGCTTCAGTGCATCGCGTTGTTCTTTTGTTTGTTTTTTTTAAATATTCATCGAAATAAAAAGTAAACAAATTAAGGAAGAATATGGGAAAAAGTTAAGGAAAATACCACAAAACAAGGCTGATTATGAAAAAAAAAAAAAAAAAAAAAAAAAAAAAAAACCCAATCCCCCCCCCATCAAAACTACTTACATTTTTATGTGAGGTGTGCTTCTGAGTGTGTGCACTCGCATCTGTGTGTGCACACACTCAGATGCGCACCTCACATAAAAATGCTTTTTGGATGTTTAATTGTTATTATAAGCATTTATAGAATTAATATGTCTGTCTGGCTTCCTTTCGGCTTTTTCCCTTTATTTTTACTCGGGAGTCGCTCGCACATTTGACTTGGCAGAGGTTTTTACGTCGGATGCCCTTCCTGTCACAACCCTTTTAGCAAGGGACAGAAACACGCTGATGACTTTGCAGCTACTCTTTACGAAAGTCAGCAATGGTTCTTTTACATGCTTCTCACCATAGACAGTGAGAGACATGGCCCGCCTTTGATAACCCAGTTAGCTGCACTGGGGGGGGGACAGTGGCAACCTTGTGGAGAGTGGGACTTGAACCCCCAACCTTTGGATCAGCGATCCAGCACCCTATACCACTAGACCACCACTGCCCCACTTATAGCATTGAATATGTATTTATTGATATTAAAGATGCTCCCCGACTTACGTTCATCCGTTTTCCGCTTTACGGTCCCCCCCCCCTCCCAAAAAAAGTCAAATTTTGAGTTTAGACGTACCTACATAGTGCGCTGACGTAATGACGCAATTACGTTGCGTCCATTGTCTACAAACGACAGACTGAACGTGCCCCTCCTTCTTCCCAGTTCAGTTATATATAGGGGTGTCATTGAAAACCTATTATTGGTATTGATATATTGATTAAAACATTTCCGACGTATCGATACATTGGAATATTGCTGTACTGTTCCATAAATGCATTAAATAGAACAGACTAAGATATATTACGGTATAATGCACTGAATATTTTATAATAAAGTGACCAATTACTAAAGCCAAATCTGAAATAAAAGGCAGGAAAGAGTTTTCCATCGACAAAATTTTAGTTAACACTTTTTTTGTATTTAACAAATCTATACGTAAACACTTGTTTACTAGTTAATTTCAAGCAAGTTGTTTCTATGCTACAAGCACTTGTCAATTGAAAAGTTTAAGAGATATGCATTTTTACAATTCATAATTATGATGCAAGAAGATGCACAGATCTGCATTATCCGGTGATAAGTGTCTCTTCTTTTTCAAAATGTTCCCTGCTGTTGAGAACACGCGCTCTGACGGCACACTACAAGCAGGGACGTACCATTTACCATACAGAGAGGCGGGACGTACCATTTACTAGGGGTGTCATTGAAAATGCCATTTACGACAGACGCTGTCATGAACACAGGAAGCTATAACAAAGCAATATCCCTTTTATAGGTATCGATTATCGATCAACATAATTATATCAGTGATATTCCGATATTCAGATTGTCAATAACATCCCTAGTTTTATATATATATATATATATATATATATATATATATATATATATATATATATATATATATATATATATATATATAATATCAGTTATATAGCTTGCTCACTTGAAAGACCAGAAGTCCGCATAACCCGCACTTTGTTTCAAGCAAGTAAACTACTTTCAGCAAGTGCACTACTTTCCGTATTGAGCACCTCACATATTGTAAGCGTTGATTGGCTGGTTTAAGCTTCAGGTAAAGTGAGTCAGCTCAGCTTCATGTCATGTGATTCAGCTCAGCTTCATGTAAAGTGACCATCCGTCAACCAGCGGGACCATTTACAAGCAGAAAGATTGCATTATAGAGAATGTTACAAATTATATTTGATACTGTATTTGATATTTGATATTTATCAATTTGAAATTATTTTGCTTGAATTTCGTTTATTTGATATATTTGATATTATTTTACAACAGGGGTGTCAAACTCGTGCCACAAAGGGCCATGTGGCTGCAGGTTTTTGTTTCAACCAAGCAGCAGCACACCTGATTTTGCTCATTTAAACAGCTGACCTGAGTCTTCAGGTAGCTCATTGGTCAGTCTCTGAACAGAGCACACAGATTGACCAATCAACTGCCTGAAGACTCAAACCGTTTGTTTGAATGAGCAAAGTCAGGTGTGCTGCTGCTTGGGTGAAACAAAAACCTGCAGCCACATGGCCCTTTGTGGCACGAGTTTGACACCCCTGTTTTACAATGTTATAATAATTGATTTAGGGGTGTTTTATGAGCTACGGTAATGGTATTTATGGATGTATAGTACAGTATGAGCATCATACGTCACGCGTCATATGTCACTGTAACAACTTACGTTCACTTTCAACTTACGTTCGGCCGTCCAGAACCAATAAAAAATGTAAGTTGGGGAGCGTCTGTATATACATATACATGTACGTGTACATCAGCCAGAGGAGTTGATCCTACTTCGCAGAATTCGATGGTCGCGGGGGATCTTGGTCCCAATTATCCGCGGTAAGTGAGGGATCGCTGTATATGCTTGATTGAGACTTACTGCACCTCTAATGCCCCTCCTCCCCCCAGGTTCCTGCCCAATGTTTTTACATTTTTTCACAATATTATGCAGTCGGTTGCTCAGAGTTAGAGGTAAAGTTACACTTTGACCTGAATATAAATTGTACAGGTTCGTGAATGAGGAGTTTTGAGAAGATTTACTTTTTTAAAAAGCTGGTTGGTGTTCTATGGACGAGCTGCTAGTAAGGATTGAACAAAGACATCTATTGTGGCGGCTGCCAAGTATGACAACAATTAAAACTCAGGTAGCTGATTACGTTGAACCACACTCACCTATTTAACTAATGAATTTCATTCAAGTAGAAGCAAAGTCTTAATTATAGTGGGAATTTACCACATTTAGAATTCACATGCAAATTGAGCTGACTGAACAGTACTTTTCTTTATTGCTACTATGTTTTTTGTTACTGCTGCTGAGGCCTTACTACAAAAGATGTCCAGGCATTCTCTCGTATGCTTGTTCAGTACTGTGGCGGCTTCTGCTATCTGCACCGGAGATCTGGAAATCTAATAAGCAAGCAGAGAACTATGTGTCTAATATAAACAAGCACTGAGAAGCTACATTTTCGCTTTACAGTCTCATCGGAGACCAAAATAATCCCAGGACTTTTACTTGACAGGCCTGCAGGGAAACGGCTCTCCTCAAATGTACAGAGTGAAAGACAGGCACGGATCAACACAGAGAGCCTGGACGTGTAGAAGAGGCTATGCAAATCCTCTCTCATTCACACAGAGAGCATGGAAGAATAAATCCAAGCCTGCCAGTGCAACACTAAGGCCTTTGAAGGAGGCTCTGACTGCCAAAATCTGTCTCCACACAGGCGTTGTGACTCACAAATCTGCACAACACCCAATGCTCCACACATTCAGAAATCCCTACAAGAAGGAAAAATACACTCTTATGAGGACTCGGAGAAAAGACAACACTATGTTTGTTGCTCAGAAAATATGTATATAGATTGATTTTTATTATTATTATCCAGCTACATAAGACAAATAAAGCCAGACATGCAAAACGACGCAAAAATCTGCCAGACGGAACTACGCTCGTGAGCCAGAAGTGACACTTAATGTACTTCCTGTAGTCCTGACTGAGGCGTGAAATAGAAGTCTGAAGGGTCAGGTCAAACTTTCAAAAAGCCTGCACGAGGCAATATCTGTTTGCTTTGACACATTGACTACTTGCCTACTTGCTCCTTCCTCTTCGGTCCATTTTCTTTTTTTTTTTCTAAGCCTTGCACACCCTTTGAAGTTGAGAGAGCTAAGGGCCTACAGGGCATGATTGGGATTTCATTCCTGTATGTGTTGGGGCTTTGCGTGTGTGTGTGTGTGTGTGTGTGTGTGTGTGTGTGTGTGTGTGTGTGTGTGTGTGTGTGTGTGTGTGTGTGTGTTGGAAAGGCCTCACTGAATGACTCTCTCACATCTTAAGCCACATACACGAATAGAAGTGGATAATAAGTCAACAAAGTTTAATAATCAAGATCAGCGCCTTTAAAAACTATGCATCACCAGCATGCATAGTGGAGGGATAGAACAGAAAAAAAGCGACTGAGGGAGATTAAGAGGGTGAAAGCTTATGGAAGGAGGCGGGAGGAGGGAATGGCATGTCACGAAAAAAAAGAGCTTTTCCCATAATTCTACATACCACTGTTTTTCCCTTTATCCTCGCATGAGTGTGAAAAGATGCCAGGCTCAACAAGAACAGGCTGTGACAAACTGCCTTTCTCTGACTTTTTATGTGGCATTTCTCTCTCTCTCTCTCTCTCTCGCTCTCTCGCTCTCTCTCTGCACTCATCACACAAGCAAGACAAGTCATGTTTATTCATGAGCCCACATTCAGATCAAAGAGTCAATACTAAGAACAGTGCCTTTAGTGGAACAAGCGAGACAAAGCGCCCTGTCCTGATAAAACGTGATATTTAGTGGTTCACTTAAAGTGACACTTCCCCCTAAAAACATTCACAACATAACTAAATGTCCAGATCTTTTCACTCAATTTTAATTCAATTCAGAAAAAAAACTAAATTCCCTGGTGTACTTAACACCAACCTTATTTTACTGTTGTATGTTGAGCCAAACAATTCAATTCAGTGAATTGCATCCATGAAATGAGCCTCATCAGTATTTTGACTTTAAACGTATGGGGTAAAATATCACTGGCTCATTTTTGAAAAGACATCGTAGCATTTCTTTCTCTCAAGGCTGTGAGAGATCTCCGGCCACATAGACACGACCCAGCATAGAAATGAATCGAAGAAGTTTCACTAGTCCGGTGTGAGTAAATTACAACCACAACACTGTGTTGTTAAGTAAAAAAAAAAAACATGTGCGTGCACACACACACACACACACACACACACACACACACACACACACACACACACACACACACAGATAGGTGCAATGTTATGGTGTATCAGTGTGATTTCCAGTGATTCCACAGGCTATTTTAACAAGCCTCACAAATACCCACATCAAAATCGTTTTGCATTCAAGGGAGAAAGTTTCCTCGGCGGTTTGCACACACGACCAACAATGCCACCCTTTCATTCGATAAGTGACGTCAGCTGTAGTAGTCACCTCATTCTCTTGCTCCTTCACAACTACCTGCCTAATTCACTGAGTTCAAAGCCAAGAGGTAATTAAAGGCAGTTTTCTACTGGACTCTGTTTTAACCACACACACCCCCCATCCCCCAGCATGTGTCCATCCCCCTGTGCGACTCGCCCCCTAACTGCCCTCCAGCAAGGGAACAGTGAGGTTGGTGGTGGTGGGGGGGGGGTATTGAGGGGCCTCGTCTCAATGACCTGGCCTCTGTACACTCAATCAGCACACCCTGCAACCGGAGACAACACAGAACAACTGCTTCCTTTACACTTCCTGTGATCACAGGGCTGGAGCTGCCAGCCAGGGCCAGGGATCACGCGCTGCGGAGACAGCAGCAGATAACAGGCTTCCGCCAACGCTATGCAGGGTGTAAGAAAGGCTGAGAAATAAAGAAGTTAAGATAAAGATGTAAGGGGGAAAAATAAGAAAGAGATAGACCAAAGATATACAAAAGCATTGCGCAGATTTAATACTATTTTAATTGTGAAATAAACAAGAGAAAGACTTAACTAAAGCAACTACTTGCCTAAAATACAGCGTCTAGAGTTAGAAATTTTAAACTGCTTTCTGTTGTCTCCATGCTTGAGAGGGTTTCCTCAAAGTACTTTGGTTTCCTCCCACAGTCCAAAGACATTCACATTAGTCTAACTGAATATTCCGTTTTCCTTTTTTTTTTTTTTTTTTTTTTGGGGGGGGGGTAATTTCTTCACAATGTCAGCACAGCCATTCACAATTGTAATTTGTCAACATTTGTTCAAAATTAATTCTATTCATTTTTATTATATTCATACATATCCATTCTATTCATCACTTCTATTTTCGCATGAACTGCAGTGGAAACCCACATTTTGTGTTCAAGTGCAAAAGTGAAAGAGAGCAACAAATAGAAGGAGGAAAAGTGAGGAAGGCAGAAAGAGAAAGTTTATTATATTTAATTTTGAACATTTTAACACCGACCATAAAATATATTTTCCAACAGAAAGGAAAGCATTTTATGGCCCTGCAAACAGTTTGTATAAGTAAGAAGCTCATGCATGACAGATTTTTTTCCTCCTCACTGATTTTTAAAAAAATAAATTCCATTACTCAGGGGGGTAATTCCATTTCATATGTGAAACTCTTTAAAACTGAGCTGCTGTCCCTGCCTAAAAATATACCAGCATTTAGCAACAGGAAAAAGGCTGATGTGAAGCCTGGTTGCTCAATATGCTGCCCTGTGCTGTTGATGTTCGAGCACTTCTGCTTGGACATTTCGCTTCTCCCACTTAGCCTCTGATCCCGGCTGGCAGTGGACTGATGAGGGCTCTGAACTTTTCTGTTTAGGACTTCAGACTCTTAAGATAGCAATGCCGACAGAACAATAGATTTCATTCCATCGTGTCAAATTTCCTGAATTATACATATTTTTAAATCCTTTTTTTACCTATCCCTGGCCAGGAAGAAATAGAAAACGTGCCGACATGCCAAGATTTCAGATTTCCAAGATGCTGAAATGTGAAAAATTCGATTGGTTGAATCGAGACAGTTATTAAAAACAAAAGCTTGAAATCACATTCGCTCTCCTGCCTGTGGTACAAAGATTTTCCTACAATTCATAGCGAAGCATTGCAGCTACAGTGTGAAACCGACAACAAACCACAGACACTGATGCATTTCCCCTCTGAGAAAAAGTCACACAGCATTGCGACACCAGCTATAGTTTCTCTGAAGGAGACACTGTCACCTCCTTCAACACTTTTCAAAAAAACAAAGATGAGCAGACAAAAGGGTAGAACCTGTTTACTAAAAGGGAGAGAGAGAGAGAGAGAGAGAGAGCAAGAGAGCGAGAGAGAGAGAGAGAGAGAGAGAGAGAGAGAGAGATCCTGACACTTAAAGAGGGCTTGCCCACAAAAAAAGGGTCTGATCAAGATGATATTATTGATTGAGTATTTTTCCAGCTCAAGTTCATCTCAGTCTTCAAGTTCAACTGAGAAAACTTTGACCAATATCTGCATGAAACCAAATCTTAAGACTTAAAATTTTTAAATGCGAGCTAAAGTGCTTCATTCTTCAACATTAGAATTTAAAAGTGCATTTTAAATATTAAATGACACAATACCATTGGGTCAACACCAGATAAAAACAACCTGATCTTTTTGTACCATTAGCATTCACTTCGTACTAATTATTCCTTTAGTCAGTGTTCCTTTCTATTTGCAAAGCTCTGATTCTGATCTAATACTGACAACCTCTCTGTAGCCGAGTCGATTCTCTGTAAGCGTCTGCTGCCAAGAAATGCAAAACATCGGGGTGTAATTGCAAGTGATTCAAGACAAGTTGTATCCTGTGTTCATGTCCAAGATTGATCTCGTGTCATGTTGGTTAAACATGTTGGTGGATGAGCTCAGAAAATAAACACAGAGTATTACTACAGCTTTATTTCATTTACTCACCTCATCATCTCGACTCTCTTTATTATTTAGCTACGTTTTACATTTACCATGGAGCCCAAGATTGGTTCGACATTCTCTTCTCCTCACTATATGCACTACTTAACAAATTTATTATAGCCCCATCACAACTGAGAGAAATCCAAATTGTTTTTGGCATTGAATATATATACATACACATATATCAGAAAGTCTACAATCCCAAATTTTCATTTAAATTGCACGTTTGAATTGATGGACTGACCAAAATTCCAGGGATTTAATATTTAATATGGGATTTAACTGATTCATGAATTGATCACACAAAGGTTTCCTCCAAAGACCGTCTTTGGAAAGCGTTACAAACAATCTGGAACACAGTGCAAAACAAAACTGAGTAAAACTATGTAAGAACAATGCCAGCAGAAATACTTGCTGTTATTAAGATTAAAGAGGCTAAAATATCAATTTCAGAGTTTTCTGTTGAAGTTTGCTTTTGAATTTGCTTGATTTTATTTTCTACTTCAGTGAACAGACACAAAGAAAAGGTGCACTGTAATAAACTTGCCAAAATATATCTCCTAATGTCTATTTCTTTCACTTATGACCTGTGGGTTATGACAACAGAGCGCTCTTGAACTTGTGTTAGAATTCAAAATTAACATCATTTACAGGAAGAGCAAACATATAAATAAGCTCTACTTTAAATTGCTAATGCTTTTGACATACCTAAATGGGAAAACAATTCTAAAACAGAATGCATATATACATATACCAGTCCTTCTAAAAAAATTAGCATATTGTGATAAAGTTCATTATTTTCTGTAATGTACTGATAAAAATTAAACTTTCATATATTTTAGATTCATTGCACCCCAACTGAAATATTTCAGGTCTTTTATTGTTTTAATACTGATGATTTTGGCGTACAGCTCATGAAAACCCAAAATTCCTATCTCAAAAAATTAGCATATCTTGAAAAGGTAGTCTAAACGAGCTATTAACCTAATCATCTGAATCAACAAATTAACTCTAAACACCTGCAAAAGATTCCTGAGGCTTTTAAAAACTCCCAGCCTGGTTCATTACTCAAAACCGCAATCATGGGTAAGACTGTCGACCTGACTACTGTCCAGAAGGCCATCATTGACACCCTCAAGCAAGAGGGTAAGACACAGAAAGAAATCTCTGAGCGGATAGGCTGTTCCCAGAGTGCTGTATCAAGGCACCTCAGTGGGACGTCTGTGGGAAGGAAAAAGTGTGGCAGAAAAGCCTGCACAACCAGAAGAGGTGACCGGACCCTGAGGAAGATTGTGGAGAAGGGCCGATTCCAGACCTTGGGGGACCTGTGGAAGCAGTGGACTGGGCTACAGGTGCTGCATTCCCCAGGTCAAACCACTTTTGAACCAGAAACAGCGGCAGAACCGCCTGACCTGGGCTACAGAGAAGCTGCACTGGACTGTTGCTCAGTGGTCCAAAGTACTTTTTTCGGATGAAAGTAAATTTTGCATGTCATTCGGAAATCAAGGTGCCAGAGTCTGGAGGAAGACTGGGGAGAAGGAAATGCCAAAATGCCTGAAGTCCAGTGTCAAGTACCCACAGTCAGTGATGGTCTGGGGTGCCATGTCAGCTGCTGGTGTTGGTCCACTGTGTTTTATCAAGGGCAGGGTCATTGCAGCTAGCTATCAGGAGATTTTGGAGCACTTCATGCTTCCCTCTGCTGAAAAGCTTTATGGAGATAAAGATTTCGTTTTTCAGCACGACCTGGCACCTGCTCACAGTGCCAAAACCACTGCTAAATGGTTTACTGACCATGGTATTACTGTGCTCAATTGGCCTGCCAACTCTCTTGACCTGAAGCCCATAGAGAATCTGTGGGATATTGTGAAGAGAAAGTTGAGAGACACCAGACCCTACACTGTGGATGAGCTTAAGGCGGCTATCGAAGCATCCTGGGCCTCCATAACACCTCAGCAGTGCCACAGGCTGATTGGCTCCATGCCACGCCGCATTGAAGCAGTCATTTCTGCAAAAGGATTCCCGACCAAGTATTGAGTGCAGAACTGAACATAATAATTTGAAGGTTGACTTTATTGTATAAAAAACACTTTTTTTTAATTGGTCGGATGAAATATGCTAATTTTTTGAGATAGGAATTTTGGGTTTTCATGAGCTGTATGCCAAAATCATCAGTCTTAAAACAATAAAAGACCTGAAATATTTCAGTTGCTGTGCAATGAATGTAAAATATATGAAAGTTTAATTTTTATCAGTACATTACAGAAAATAATGAACTTTATCACAATATGCTAATTTTTTGAGAAGGACTAGTATACAGGGATCCCTCACTTTCCGTGGTTAATTGGGACCAAGATCCCCCCGCGAATACCAAAGTAGGCTTAACCCTCCCACACACACAAATACTGGCTTATACGTACATGTATATGTGTATATAATATCAGTAAATACATATTAAATGCTTATAGTAACAATTAAACATTAAAAAATAATGAATAAGATGTTAATAAAATATAAATACACACACACATGTAGATGTGCAGTGCAGATGCGCGTGCACGTACTCAGATGCGCACCTCTCATAAAAATGTAAGTAGTTTTGATGGAAGGTTCTGGGTTGGTTTTTTTGGTTTTGTTTGTTTCGGGTTTTTTGCATAATTGACCTCGTTTTGTGGCATTTTCCTTAACTTTTTCCTATATTCTTCCGTAACGTCCTTATTTTTTTTTAATTCAATGAATATTTTTATTGAAAAACCCACGATGCACTGAAGCTGCATGAATTGAAGAACGAAGTAGCGAGGGATCCATATACACACACACACACACACACACACACACACACACACACACACACACACACAATCATGCCAATAAGCCTTAACACAAAAAATCACCTGACTGGCTGGCAGGCTGGTCTGTGCTAGGCAGCCCCATACACAGCTATACAGCAGTCTGCAGTACACTGTGTGTTCTTTATATCAGATCCAGCATTAACAGTTCAACAGTTTGTGCTATAGTAACCCTTCTGTGGGCTCAGACCAGACATGCTAGCGTTCACCCCCTATACTCAATCAATGAGTTTTGGGCCCCATGCTACTCTGGTTGTGCTTCCTTGGACCATTGTCCAAGCGTCCATAGTGTTCCAGTGTCTTTTGTAGGTACTTACCACTGCGCACCAGGAACACCCCATAAGACCCACAGTTTAAGAAATGAGTAAAACCAGTCATTTAGCCATCACAGAAATGTGGCCCTTGACAAAATCACTGAGATCCTAGCACTTGCTCATTTTCCTGCTTCCAGCACATCAACTTGTGGAACTGAATGTCTAAATATATCCCACTCTTTAGCAAGTGCTACTGTAACCAGATTA
>CM045728.1:69569849-69582349 GCA_024760905.1 Plotosus lineatus | reverse complement strand
TTTTCATTCTTTCTGATGTTTCTTCTGGATTCATATTTCTTTTTCCTTTCGGCTGTTCCCTTTTTTCTCAGGGGTCGCCACAGTGAATAATTCGCATGTTTGATTTGGCGTAGGTTTTTACGTTGGATGCCCTTCCTGACACAACTCTTTAACAAAGGGCAGAAATACGCTGAACGCTTTGCAGCTACTCTTTACGAAAGTCAGCAATGGTTCTTTTACATGAACCTCTCACCAGAGACAGTGAGAGACCTGGCCGGCCTTTGATAACCCAGTTAGCTGCACTGGGGGGACAGCGACAACCTTGTGGAGAGTGGGACTCGAACCCCCAACCTTAGAATTAGCGATCAAGCACCTTTTACCACCAGGCCACCACTAACGTTTCTTCTGGATTTATATAACCAAATACAAATAAAACAAATAAAACTCAAAAATCACATTTAAAACCAGAGCACAGGTGCTTTCTAGGGGTGTGTCCATTCATTAATTAATTGATTTTCTGAGCCACTTAATCCTATTTAGGATCGCCGGGAGGCTGGCGCCCATCTCCCTGACTCTGGCCAACCATAAACAGCACGCTAAACCATTCAGGCCCACCACCACACACAACCATTCGCACGCACTCTCACACCTCGTAGCAAATTGGAATCGCCAAACTCCAGAAAATACAAACTCCACCCAAGGAATCGAACCTGGGAACTCTTGCTGTGAGGCAAATGTGCTAAACACTGCACCACCATGACGGCCGACAACATACTTCTGAATATTACATTTAATTTTTGCCAATATCATACACAGCAGACCTTTAAGAGTAATGATGAGACACAATATGATGTGACATTATACAAAACCTTTATTTGTTAAAATATCACAATTTATTTGTAATACCAGAAACAGAACATACTGTATATTGAAACAGTGCACATCTGTATATGTTTGGAAAATGTGTATATTTCTAGGTAAAAATTGTAAATAAAAGTAGTATTTTAAAAATATATAAACATAAGATTGCAAAGGTAGCACGTGGCTTGCTTTAAATTGTATGAACGTTAGTAAGTTGTTTTCAATGTAAAAAAAATTTCCTGTGTACAACAAACAAACAGTTTTTCCCGTAACAGAAGAAACTTGTCATAGTTTGTGGTATTTCACTAACCCGGCTACCTTTAGTGTGCGATGTGATGTTCGTGCGCAATAACTTACACAAGACAGGAGTGTTTTGAGGCGGCACGATGCAGTAGTGGTTAGCACGTCCGCCTCAACAAAACAAGGTCCCAGGATTGGTGAGGGCGTTTCGGTGTGAAGTTTGCATGTTTTCCCTGCGCTTGCGTGGGTTTTCTCTAGGTACTCTGGTTTCCTCCCACAGTCCAAAAATACGCACATCAGGCCATCTGACTGTCCAAGCTGCTCCTAGGTGCAATTTTGTGTGTGTGTGTGTGTGTGTGTGTGTGTGTGTGTGTGTGTGTGTGTGTGTGTGCATGTGTATTTTGGCCATTGAATCTATTCTAGCTGTTCAGAGTGTACCCTGCCATCTCCCAGAGTTGGCCGAGAGAGGCTTGAGTAGATAAAATTGAGCAATTTCGTAAATAAAAGAATGAATGAATGTAGTCTTTTGGATGCCATGCCTTCTAAAACCAACCTATTTCCAAACAACGAACCCATGCAGATTCTTTTAAAGAATTAAATCTATCCCATTGATTTTAGTTTCCTTCACTGTTGACTGACTTATGAGTGTGGCAGACCTGTGTCTGGAAAATATGAGAAATGTGGCCTTATCTCAAATCTTTTATAAAACACTATGGATTATGTCTACATTTCGGATATTCTGCCCAGCCCTGACTGAACTGTATTTTTTTTTTTTTCTTGTACTGATGATTCATATCTCAGACAGTATAATTACTGTTTACAAGTAAATACATGCCATCAACTATGCATGAGAGGAAGCCCTGGTTAAAATTACATTATTCTGGAAGTAATAAGAAATGTGTGTGTGTGTGTGTGTGTGTGTGTGTGTGTGTGTGTGTGTGTGTGTGTGTGTGTGTGTGTGTGTGCATGCGCACACTCATGTAAAACCCATTTGGTTCTTTACCTTGCCTCTCCAGAGATGAGTGGCAATCTCCAGGCTCAGGACATGTACTGACTCATCAATATGAGACTAATGGCATCATTATAACGTGATCCTTCCACCTACATTAACACCCGGCTCTCAACAGAACTTTCTCCCACCCAGGCAGTTAGCAGGAGCACTCCGGGCCAGCAGTACAGAGTTACTACACAGTTCAACACTCTGGGAAATTGGTGTGGTTTTGATTTCAGAAACAGTCGACAAAAAGCTAATTTTGTCCAAAGTTTGCGCGCACGCACGCACACACGCACGCACACGCACGCGCGCACGCACACACACGCACGCGCGCACGCGCACACACGCACACACACACACACACACACACACACACACACACACACACACACACACACGTATATACATTCACAAAACCCCACAAACTTTAGTTTTTGGCTTCACAAGGTGAAATCTTCCCAATCACTTGGCAGCAGTGATGGAGAGCTGAAAGGAATCAGTGTTGTATTGTCTAGGCATTCTTTCCATCCTGGTGTCACTGGCTAGCTCCTCCACCGTCCAACTGTCCACTTAAAATCCTCCCCCATTGGCAAAAGCTGCACTGAAGCAGCACTTAAAGCCATTTGGCTCTGATTCGGGTCGGTCCCGTCCGCCTTGAAATGTACAAACCTTGACGTATAAATAAGAACAATATCAGATAAGTCTTGCAGGAAGTCTATAAACATTTACATTCTCTTTCAAGTGCTGTTTATGGATATTTTATCTGCTATCTGGAAGTTAAGGACACAGTGAAGAAAAGGCCGGGGACTGCGGGCGGAATCTGAGGCGAGCGGTGAATCAAAAAGGCAGCGGGACCTGACAGGCCCCTGGGTCGGTTGACCATAATAGGTGCTGATTGTGGCGAGCATCATGGACGGGGGACCGACTCTGGGCTCTGCTCTGTGGCCCATAACTCTTCAGTGGGGAAAGGAAGGGAGGGAGATGCACCGAGTTCACCATCTCTCCCCTCTTCACCCCCCCAAGAACCCAACAGAGACAAAGTGCAGCCTGCAGGGTTCAGACCAGGAGACGGGAATGGGCCTGCTCAACGCTTTGCTGTTGTGTTTTACAAAGGAGACTATCTACAGCCTTCCTCTCCTCCAGCCTGATGCCTGTCTGGTAGCTACAGGAGGGTGTAAAAGAATACAGCTGGCTGGATGTAGGTTCGAAATAATTCTCCAAATCATGTTTTGCAAACAAGTTATGTTTTTCATTAAACTAAACCGACGTGAACACCTCATTTCAGTTGATTTCCAATCATCCAACAAATCACGAAGCTTGTAACCACAATCACATTAGAAAATGAAAGTGTCCTGTTATGTTTGAAGAAAGGCTCCACTCCTGTTAAATCTTTATCTGATCCCCTTAACCAGCCAAGCAGTGCAGTCTTTACAGCAAGCTGAGCCATTGTTTGACATGATGCCTGTTGTCTCATCCATGTTGTAACAACACCTCCATTTGTGAATTGCCCTCCTTGTAGAAGGGAAACATTTGATAGCCTCAGGAGAAGGGGGCTGGGGGATTGGAAGCCTCTGGGGCTACAGCTAAACAAATGGGCAGATCTTTAAAGGTCCTTGTTTCCGTTTGCCAAAGACACAGTCTGGATACATGACACTCTCTTCAGTTTACTATTCAAAAAAAAAAAAAAAAAACGAAGTTCACACACCAGGGCTTCCAACGTCAGGTCTCTAAGCAGAAGAGAAGAAATGCAAATATCCCAACCAGTGATGTTCTCGTCAAGGTGACTGCTTGGTCACGATATCATTGAAAGGACGGCCTTTGCAAGCAAGCAAAACAAGCCAAATTTTCTTTTCAAAAATACTGAAGATTTACACCAAATTAGCAGTTGCACAACGCAGTGTGTTCTGAGCCATGGCGCTAGCAGTGTAGGAGTCAATGCACAGATGTCTCCCAAGGTCTAAAAAACGTTGTTGGAGTGTTCAAATTACAACTTGTATTAACAATTATTAAAATAAAGGGGGCGTTAAAAAAAAAAGCAGAATATTATTCACTCTGCCAAAGTCGGTGATGAAGACTTTGATTAATGCAGCTTGGCTTTTGAAACAAACAACTCCTGAGTATTTGGTGCTCACCATTACCCCTCCATTTAGCCAGGGTCGATTCACAATGTTTTGTTTTTGCAGCTCTGCTGCGTCCTGCCCCCTCTTCTATAGCCCCTTTTCACGGGCCTTTTTCCACCACCATATGCTGCAGGCCTCACTAAAACAATCCACTAAAACCAACAGGGCTGCAGTCAACCATTGCGACGCAATGAATTGCTCCTTTATCTTGCATTCTATCTGCGGCCCGGGACCGTTTTTATGCTCTCTACCTAATTATGTTATTTGGACGGTGGGGTGGTTTGGGATTAGGGAGGAGAAGATGGCTTGCAAGGAGGGAGAACGTGGGTATAATTGGCCGGCAGATGCAGCCTTCTTCCCTTTCCTCTAGTTACCATCTCTAAGCAGACCTCACGACTGTCACAAACTTCATATCTACTTCACTTCCTGCACTCCTGGCCCATCAGCAGACGAGCTAAACTACAGAATACTCACTGCCTCATTAAGCCTGTTGACAACTGACGACTCTCAGTCCTGACGGCATAGCTGGTTAACTAAAAGCCGACGTTTGAGCCTGAAATACAGATGAAAGTGGACTTTCATATTCATATCCAAACTACAATGCATCACAGAGTTGACAGCTTGCTACACTATTATATTCTGATATTTTCCTACTTGTGTTTGTCCTCGTTCAGTGGCGTTGGAACGCAGCCTATAACTGCTTGAAAACAGCTACGGAAAGCTTTACATTTTTAAATGAGTTTCGCTGAATTGTTTTGTTTTACTTTTTTCTCAAATCTCTGACACGGCACTGATTATACAGCTTCGATATAGTATGTAGAGTTTGCGCTTGCATACAGTACACTCAATACGCACCTGTACTCACTTAGAAAGGTCCAAAAGTATAAAACAGCATTTAAAAAGTATATCTGGCCAAGAAATACTGCTCAAAAAATGAAGGCGGCAAATATACTGATTATAAGAGGCAAAAAAATAAAAAATAGAAAAAAAAATCCAGAACTAAGTATTCAAATCGTGGCATAACACTCCTAAAAATAACTCTCAGTACTGGCAGCAGACACACAAGACGTGAGGCAAAATTAAATATTGACCTAAACACCGTTGCCTAAGCAGCTATCAGATATTTTTTCAAATTATTCTTTCAAGAATTTGATGTGCTTGTCCTAAACAGCATGTCTGCCCTCATCCTGTTCAGTCCAAAACATCAGAACATATCATCACACTTATTTCTAATGGTGCTTATTTTCTAAAGTAAAAAAGAAAAATCTATAACAAACTTGTAATTGTAAATGCAACCTTACTTTTGAAGAAACTTTATTGCCTTCAAAAAAATAAACCGATCACAAGGTAATCGCAAGGAAATTTCACGCTGCCGTAAATCTGAATTGCTTCTCACAGCTTGAGAAAAAGAAAAAGTGTTAATGTTGGAAACAAAAACAAGTAATGATTGACAGGAAAAAATATCAAAGATTTTCTGCTTGACAACTGAAAAAAAAAGCACAATGCCTTTCAACAAGAGATACCAGGGGCCTCTCAGCCTTCATCTCAGTCGTTAAAAATGTCAGGTCACCTTTGACCTTAAAGTCTTTGTAGGGCTTCATAAACGAGAGATCCATGGAAGGTTAATCGTGATGTTCGCTCTCGGAGTCCTTGCACAACTCCTAAGAACTAACAAAGGCATTTGCTCAACCACGTTTACTATTCAGGAGCACAACCACAAGGAACTACAAGTGTAAGAAAACAACACCATTTTTTTTTAAAGCTTTTCTGAAAAAGAATTGCCATATGTTTAACATTACACTAATCTACTGAAATCACATGGCACATCAGTGAAGTGTCTATTTCTGCACCGTTAACAAAGTGAGGATCTTATAATCGGAGATCATTACAGGCTGTTTAACATGCACGTCCACACTGGAGAAACGCACTCATCTATAACTGCGTTTTTCATATTGCTTTATTTAGAATTCGCCTCGGTTGAAAACTCAGAGACCGCAAACGATGTGAGCATTTCCTGAACCTAATAAGATTACTCGATTTGTACACTCATTGCTTTAAAAAACATTCGTCAAACTTCAGTGAGAATCACATGTACAAACACCAATAGATAAAAGTGCACACTATACTGAAAATGGCAATGATGAGGCAAAATCACATAAAATTTGTTTTAATATAATAGGCTTCGAGGCACAGTTCACAACAGTGATTCCAATTTATGCCAGTTCCTTTTAATTAAACAGTTATAAATGCATGCAAGCACAAATCAACTTCTAGATAAAGAACGGTGAAGAGAAAACTCGAGGCGAGAAGACAGCGATAAATGTGCTTGTCAATGTGTGGCACATCAGAAAACTAATGACAGCAGGCCATCACTTTGGATTATAAAATCATTCACTCTACACACAGAAATCTGACATCAATGGGGCCGTGTATTTATTCATCAAGTTAAATGTCTTGCTTTCCAAACTGTAACTTGTATGTTTTTTGTTTTTGTTTTTTTTACTTATGGAAATAATGTGTTTACAGGTTAGGCTGGAAAATGATCTCTAATTTTACGGCTAATCGAAAACAAATAAGCACGAAGGCTGGATGGAAGTTACTGTCGGAAATGATCAAAAGCTAGGGGAAGCGCAAGCATTGTTAAGTCTGCCATGGTAGTAACGAGGGAGTTTAGTGAAATTAAAGATGATTGGTTGTTTGGTAGGTTCCTACCGTAAGTCACGTGCATTTGCGAGAAGCCCAGCAGACACACGGTGTAAAATTTCTTTACTTTCCTGGCATGTAATGACGCGTGTACGTACCTCTGCTGAGCATTGGGTTAGAGCATTATCAGCACCACATCCACGAGAGTTGGCAGAACATCCAAAGCCCTTGTCCTGCCTCAGAAATATCCTTTATTCCACGTCCATGCTGCTTTCCGTTTTATTCCATTGTTTCCATTTAACATGAGCTGAGTTCACTTTCTGGCGTCCTGTCTCCACATTCAGTTTCTCACAAAAAAAAAAAAAAAAACCTGATGTCCGTCCCTTGTTTCCTTTTCAGGGATTCTCACAGATGATCCTGGAGGAGAGTCTGGGCCACATCACTCTGAGCTCTCTTCTCAATTACTGCAAAGCCTGACTCCAAACACAGAGACACAAACACAGATTAGACGATAAACTTACAACACTACACACTCACACAGCCTTGAACACTGACTAACATTTTACTGTAAGCTTCTTGTACAGTATACAATAACTGCACACAAACAACTCTTCTACTCCTACACAAGTACAGAAAGAAAATCAGTGCGGCCTACCGTAAGGATTACCATATGACGAGCAAAAGGAGAACAACAACTTTGGATCGACTCAAAGAGCATCATTGTGATAAATGCAACACAGAGACCGCAATAAACATCCAGAGTGCGCAGGCGGTTGCGTATGCTGTAGTCAGGCATCCTCGCAGCAGGTTCCGTGAATGGGAGCTCTGACAGAACAGGCCCTCTGGCCGACCAAATTGGAAACAGGAAAACAAACATTCTCAAGGAAAACTCCTCCAGTCCTCCCTCCAACTCCTCCTTCGCTCCGACTCATTCTGTCCGACCTGTCTTGAACAATGTAGAAGCCTATGCTACAGCCACAACACAAGCTTCCAGACCACACAGATGGAAAAGGAACGCTCGACCACAAAAGCAAGAGGAGAGGAGGGGAGAGGAGAGTAAGGGGAAGGGGTGTAAGAGAAAGACAGAGAAAAGAAAAACTGAAAACGTGCAGTAAGAGAACACACACCATCGCTGAGCGAAGAAAGCGGAGAAGGCTAAACTGACTCATCGCTGTTCCAGGGGGGGACGACGCCGTGTATTGTGATGGCACCGATTCCGCTACAGCAGAGTCAGACAGAAAGAAACAGGGCACTTCCAGAAGTTTCCCAAAGTTACAGCAAAGTTGTTCAGATGATTAACAAGAGCACAAGGCGGAGGCGCTTCACGCGGGGAGCCTTTCAAATCAACCCTCAAAGAAGAATGTTATAGAAAACGAGTCCATTAAAAACTACCCAACATACAGACCCATTGTTCTCATAACTTGCTGCTGTCTATTTTAAAGCATGCACCCGGTAGATACTCACACTACTCAGGCTGGTCTGACTCAAACTGCACAAACAGAATAAGGATAAACAAAAGCTCTATATTTATAGTTTACTTTGATTATTTTTATCATTTTTCTGAAGATCCTATGCATGGGACACTCTACTCATTACAGAAAAACATTTACAAAAGGTTAGTAAAGGATTATAAAGGTAAAGATTTGTCCTTATTTCTCACACAAAAACCAAACAAGTCCACATTTTTACATAAAAGTGTCGACTTAACATCACTGACGACTGAGAACAAAGGGAGACCTGGGATTTCAATTAAAAATAAAACTAAATACAGACTTGAAAATAATACATCACCAGGAAAAACAAGCAAATCAGCAATCTCGCAGCAGAAAGGGTCACCTAACCATAAACTCATTTTGTGCAGCTCAAGCACTGTCATTGCCATCAAACAGCAATAGCCAATACATCTGGATTAGATTTATTTATTACAAAACATAAACTGTTCTGATTTCATCAGTAAAATGACACAAGCTGACAAAACTTTCTATCCTTCTACCTCTCTCTGTGAGTCACCTGCTGAACCACCTGTACAGAATGAAAGGTCAGCACAATGATGATCCCAAACATCAACACAACCACACTGCAGAGTCACAAGGTCAAAATTTTAAATAAATAACCAGCTTTGAATTCACCAAACAATCATCTTAAACCCACAAACTGAAAGCCACACATTAATCAACAACTTGTCTGAAACAAACTGAATATTACTAAAAAAAAAACCATAAAATCGAGATTAATGGCAAATAAAGTTTGCTCAAGCGATGACTCATGTTAATACATTTAAAGAGATGAGTCAAATGTGTCTTTTTGACAAAGTTTTATACTCAGAAACCACAGAGCATGGCTATTTCTCCGTGCACTTCAGCGTACGAGACATTTACCGAAAATCAAGTTTCCATAATCTTCTATCTGAGTATTATAACCACAGTATACAGAGAGGGTGAAATATTCACAGAAAAAAAGGATGTGCTACAAAAAGCAACAATGATTCATCCTGCAGTTTCAACACCAACTTGTACAAATTAGTTATTATAACGGTTTCTGTTTGCTGGTCACTGAAATGGGGTTTAAAAAAGTAAATGTAAAAATTCAAAACTCGTATTGTTTCGAAACAAAGAAAAAAGAATTGGGAAACCACACATACAGGCACATGCACACACACACACACACACACACACACACACACGCATGCGCACACACGCACGTGCGTTTTGCCCTTTTTGAAAACTGGACTTAAAAATATTAGCGAAGTTTATCTCTATATACATAAATCTTTATAGTGCCAATGTTTAAATTAAAAACCTGTGCCATATCGAACAAAAAATACATATTACCTACTTACAAATCCGTTCATCCAAAGAAAAAATGTATTCATTAATCTATATTTTCTCTCCACTGTCAAGACCAAAAACCTAGCAGGCCAATTGCACTTCTTTCTTTCTTTCTTTTTTAACCCCAGTACTTTTTTCTCTCAACAGGCTTCTCATTCAACAGCGCACACAGATGAATCTGCAGGGAAGAGACAAGAGTGTGAGGCTCATCTTGCTGTGATAAGAAGCCAGTCCAAAAAAGAAGTTGTGCAAACTCAAAAGCCATGTAGAACAAATGCAAGCCCCCCCGCTGGTGCTTTCTCCAAACGCGGAGGCCCAAATTCATCTGTCAGCCGTAAAGTTCTCCGCTATACAGCGCTGATCTATTGCATCCCACCCAAAAGGCTCACAGATGCACACCCATTTACATTTGAAATCTACCTCAACCCTTTCAATCACTTCAAACAGTTCTTATCAGACAGCTGACATAGATCTTTTTCTACTCTTTCAAAAGGCAAGCCAGTGCAAAAAGTGGATCTCAACACACGCAGCCAATCATCAAGGACGAAATATCCACAATAGGTTATTTGAAAAGACATAAACCTTGAGAAGAAAAATAACATGACAACTTGTCAAAAGTTGTCTCATGGCAATATTACACCAGCTGAACTAGCAAAAAGAATAAAGAAAAAAGTTTTTATTTAAGAATCTCACACACACACACACACACACACACACACACACACACACACACACACACACACACACACACACAAATACACACATTATGTGAAGCTGGCACAGCTGTGACTGCAGAACAATACCGATGACACAGCAGCAGATCCTCGCTGACGCTATCTGAAACTTTTGTTTACAGTTGTGAGTCTCTCTTCTTCTCTCTGAATGATAAGCGTCGTTGCTTTTCATGGGCCTTTGTCATTAAGAAACTTTCACTGACAAGAAAGCAGCCTAGCAGCAGGCCGAGGGCGCATCATTTCCAGACCGCCTCAGAGTGGCCGCTTTCTCGGCTTACAGGAAACAGCCCGAGCCATCTACTGGAAGCAGCCTGGGAATTTTGTGTCATTACAATCAGATGTGGGTTCTGCTTTAACGCAAAAAGGCGGGTGATTTTTATTTCTTTTTTTCTTTCTTTGTTTAAAATCTCAGCTTCAGGTAAACTACTTTCCCACACACACACACACACACACACACACACACACCACTAATAATGCTTGTGTATGTTTAATTCCAGTAAAATATAATAATAAAAATAAAAAATAAAACAATGAAGAGGCGCCTAGAAGAAAAGTTAGGGCACAGGCAACAAACCAAGCAAGTGTAACTTTCACTAACATTTGGATCAGGTCTGTAGTAACTGTTACTTAATATGTAGTTACTATTAATTATCTCATAATACAGACTACAGTCAGAAAATCTCAGGATGTGTCAACAAATCAACATGGGTGTGAAAGAGTGTTTTTAAAAGCAGTTGGAGTTAGTTTATGATCAAGCCCTGTTGAAAAGAAACTTGTGAACAGCCCACCAGTGCCAAAAAGTATAAAGCAAAGCCTTTAAAACAACCAAAAGACTGTATAAAACCGGGAAAAGTGTATTTAGTCTTTTTATTATGATTATTTTTATAGAAGCACATCAAAGCCGCCATTCAGAAAGTCTCAAAAGAATCCAACCACAGTGAATTACAGCAAAACTTCCCTACGTGTCACTACCAGGGCTGTACAAATACCTTTGAAAAACCAAAAACCAAAAAAAAAAAACCCTTCTACTCACTAAAAAAAAAAAAAAAAAAGTTGTTTGCACTTTTATTTTGATAACATTAAGTCGTCTTCTCATTAACAAAAAGCTGCCTCCTCACAGCCGTCCGAATGGTCTCGAGCCTCGAGCACGTTGCCATGCCTACGCGCGTTCTTATCTTACATCAGTTACGGAAAGTTTCTCAAGTTAGGCGCTAAGAGCTAACCAGCATTCAACGCATCATTTCGGCACCGAAAACATCCCGAACCCGACCAAAACACTGTGTAATCTGATGAAGAGCCTTACAGCTGCTAGCCTGTCCCTGTCTGCTTCCCTTCGGAACAATACTGAGCAGCAAACAGGCGTCCATGCTGCGGCACAAACCCAACACATCACACTAACACTGAGTAAATAAATACAAATAATAATAATAATAATAATAATAATAATAATAATAATAACAATAACCGCCACCCCCACCATCATATATAATAGTAATAATAATAATACAAATAATAATAATAATAATAATAATAATAACGGCATTATGGTGAGGGATAAAGACGGATACCTCCACGTATTGCTCGTCCTCGGTCTCGTACTGTTCAACTGCACATGCCGGAAAGACACAAAGGTCTTCACCAAACCTTTCTAGTGTTTAAGAAACGAGAAGGAGAGGGAAGAGAAGGAGTCAAACCTACTGGAGCTCGTGTTGTTTTCTTCTTCGTGCCTGAACGTGACCCCGCCGCCGCCGCCGCCGCCACTGCCGCCACTGCTGCCGCTTCAATTTCTCACGCGTTTGACCCAATAAACGAGCCCCAAACGTAGCCGTGTGAAACCCGAGCAGCTTCTTTTCCTGCCTGTGTTCCGCTGCACACTAACACGCCACTGATTTCACCAAATCCCATCAGTCCTCCTCTCCTGACCATTACATAACACTCGCGATGAAAAGCGGCGGACGGTGAGCGCGCGCGTGTCGCGCGGGTGCTGCTGGGGGCTTTTTTTGGTGCTGCTGTGCTCGCGACGCTCATTGATTCGTTGTGTATATCATCTGATCCTTACCTGTTGATGTACACCGCATTTGCCTTGGTGTGCATCGCTGAA
>CM045728.1:69517349-69564849 GCA_024760905.1 Plotosus lineatus | reverse complement strand
TATCTCTCTTAGAGATATCATGCCATAGGGTGTCTGTCACTGAAATATTTTTAGTTTGGGTAGCAATACCCTGCAAGACACATAGCAGGCTGTGAGCACGGACTCTGCCACTGTCACCTATCTGCACTTGGTACTGTTTCAGTACAGTATTGCCTTACGTCGATCTATGTTAACAGCCAGACGCATCATGTGGTCATATTTAGAACTCCAGTTGGGAAAGTGACTCCCCTCAATCAAGCTTTTTTTATTCCTTCATACTGAACCTTTATTCTAATCAAACCTAAAGCCACAACAAAGCTCAACTATGAACTTGACACCTAGTAAGCACTAACAGTAATCTGCATTCAAACATAATTATTTTCTATATTTAAATAATTTATATACTGTAATGGGGAAAAAATTAGTTCTTAACATGTTTATTTATCTACAGGAGAAAAAAACAACCCCATATGAATGTATTATAAAGAAAAATCTGGCATTATCTTGAATTGACTTGTCAACCCACTGGCTTTCGTGATTCAACTATTAAATAGCAATTCGGGTAAATTTTTATTTACACCACAATGAAAACAGTAGGAAAGGTACTGCTGATGTGTCTTAATCAAATTGATTGATGAAGGATTCTAAAATAAATGAAATTACATGGGATAATTGAGGTGTAGGGGGCACTGGATATAGTACCCTTATCTGCCTGCTGCTGCACCCTCTCGTAGGGTGGATGGACAACCGGTTCTCATCCATCTCAGCCAAACCATGTGAGGGAAAAGGAGTAAACCTTCAGATCTGAAGTGGGGGGCCCACAGACGGTTCAGTGCGACAAGTAACATCGTTCCAGCGTCTCCTGCAGTTAAGCTGACACCAAATGTGATGCTTCGCATTCCTTTGGACCCCGTTAGCAAGGCAGAGTAGGGGATCCTGATGATTGGGCCACCCAGGATCTCCATATTCTGGCCCAGGGTTTGCACCCTGGAGAAGATACTCCAGCTCCACACTGTAAATTGGCAGTGGTGGCCTGGTGGTAAAAGGTACTGGATCACTGATCCCAAGGTTGGGGTTGAAGCCCCACTCTCAACAGGTTGTCACTGTCTCCCCAGTGCAGCTAGTTAGGTTATCAAAAGCCGGCCATGTCTCTCACTGTCTATGGTGTGAGACTGTTGCATACCTGCCAGTGTGTTTCTGCCCTGCGATGGCCTGGCAAGTGGTCCAGGGTGTACTCTGCCCTCGCCCAAGGTACCATGAACTGATCCATGGTGCAAACCCCATTGTCTCATGAGACAGAAGGATGCCAACAACAACGAATGTGCATTGTGCTGTCCATCAAAAAATGAAAGTTTAGGATATTCTCTTACTCTGTGTGTGCTCTTAAACTCAATGTAACTGGTGAAGAATTTATTATTGTGATATGAAATTCAGAAGTAGTTTTTTGTTCAGTTCAGTTTCGAGAACCGCTTAATCCTAATTAGGGTCGCGGGAAGGCTGGCGCCCATCCCAGCCAACTTCAGGCGAGGGCAGAGTACACCCTGGACAGCTCGCCAGGCCATGACAGGGCGGAAACATGCCAACGGCTTTGCAGCCTACTCTTGTCGAAAGTCAGCAATGGTTCTTTCACATGCCTCACACCATAGACAGTGAGAGACATGGCCCGCCTTTGATAACCCAGTTAGCTGCACTGGGGAGGACAGTAACAACCTTGTGGAGAGTGGGACTCGAACCAACAACCTTTGGATCAGCGATCCAGCGCCTTATACCACTAGACCACCACCGCCCCCATAGTTTTTTTGTTAATTAATTAATTAATTAATAATTTTATCGCTTCGGGTATCATCCATACCTCTCAAATTACTTCCCGCAAGACCAAAGACCATCCGCTCCATCTTTCCTGACCACACAATAAGTGCATTTTTTATGGAGAAATGATAGATTGAAGTGTTTTTTTTTTGTTTTTTTGTTTTTTTAAAGGCACTTTTGGCAAATCATTTCAACATAAATAAAATCAATGGAAAATCGAGCAAAGAAAAACAATGAACTGTGCAAAAAGGTTTTGATTAAAGCACTGAACAAATTGAACTTGGGTCCATGAAAAATCTTCATTCAAGCTTGGAATTCAGAGGAGCTTGATAAAAGACTTTCACCCTGGTGATCAGAACGGGAAAATCTGGGATCTTTTATAAATTTCCTGAAGTATGTCTAAACAAAAGCCTGATTCCATCTAGCACAAACAGAGAGATAACCTACAGGTGAAACAGAAAGGGAGAGCTGGGGAACGGAGAGAGAAAGCAAATGTCACAAAATTTAAGCAACACATCTATGTTGGACTATCGGTAATATCTCAACTTTTTTCAGCAGTTGGATAAGCGGAAGAAATTGATTCATAAATCCATAAATTAGCAGATTTTAACATCTGCATCACCAATGTGGTTTAAATGGACTTCCAACACCAAAATGGAAATATTGTGAAACTGTGTAGAAAAGTATTTGATGCAGTAGACAAAGGCAATGCTTTTCATTTGTAGTTCATGTTTTTCAAATACATCTCATACACACAAGGTATTTTTTGCAATTAAAATTAAGAAAATGGTATTATGCACGTGATTAGGCTTCTCTGCTCTAAAAAAAAATAATCAAGTGAGACTTTTGCGCAGGAACAGAAAGAAGCCAGTGTCGGTAAAATCAACGTGGATTAAATTAGTCAAGGAGTATGAAAGAGGAATAAATAGAATTCTGAGACTTTCAGTTCCATTAGTCTTTCACTATTTTTTTATTGTGAGAGATTAGCATTATTTAAAAGGGGGGAATCCTGTTCAGTTGTGCTGGACTACAAGTGAAAGAATAAAAGGTGTTAATGGAAATGATCGCCCTGTGCAGAATGGTAACAATGTGAACTCATGCCTTGTGTGCTCAAGGACAAAAATCCAGAACATTCTAATATGATTTCACCAGACCTACTGAAAAGGTCATAAACCTCGGGAAAAGGTCAGAAACACACTTTGAATTATTCAAATGAATCCAAGAGCAATTTACACTGTAGGGCGCTGAACATAAGGTACTGCCAAATTGCTTTTGGAGCTCCACAGTCTTGTCAACTTCCCAAGCTTTTATCTCCTTGTTTGCGGGGAAAAACTGTAACGCTTGCCTTTTTTAATGAGATAAAATTGAGTTATTCTCACTGCTTTTTGCATATTTTGTATTATTTTGGTAGCTCCTTTTCTCTAAATGTTAACCTGACATAACACCAAATGACTGGAACTCAAAAATGGCTTGGGAACGTAAAGAGCTCTCCCAGAACTTAATCATAAAATGGACTAATTATTGTATGTGCTGCTCTCTTCTTCATTCTGTCTCTCTGCATATATGCAGACACTGCACAAAGGGTCGAGAAATCCCAGACATCTTTGGAACAGCTCACAAGAGAGTCAGAAAGAACCAAAGATTTCTTTCCATATTTGAATGATAAAACTAGGTTTCATATTTTGAAAATGTTTTCAAAGCCAAAAGGCATGCGGTGATATGACTTGAACATGTCTCCAAATTTGGGTGAACAAAAGCACAAGCTTATATCATCAATAATACCATGCATCTGCTTCTGATATTTCTGCCTGCTTACATTCTAAAACAATCTAATTTTTGTGTCTCAACATCTGCTTTTTTTGTTGTTATTTTTTCTTTTTTCTTGCCCATCTCTGTCTTTAGAAATTCTCCGGTCCTGCCAGAATCCTGTGGTATCACATTCCACAAAGACCTGGTCCCAATTCTGGGAGCACTCTGGTCTAGTCTTGATGTCTACTTGTGCTCTCTGTGTGATGCCCTTTATAGCCAATCAACTTTTTTTTAGCCTCTTAAGACTTAATACTTTTTGTCAATGGTGCGGTAAAAGTTTTTAAGTCAGACATTATGTAAAGCAAGTCCACCCATAATTCCATATCTATTACTAAAGCTCTTGATATAGGCTGTGCTGAAAGATTTGCTATCAGTAAAAAAAAAATGTATTCATTGCGAATAGGCCTGTTTGTTTGCAGACACCCCCACAGACATCCCCCACACGTCCAACCCATTTGCAAAGTGGAGGATTTTAGTGACATGCTCTTGTACTGTATGTTTATTACTGAATTGTCTTCCTGCAAACTGACATGAAAAACCTCAAGCCTTTGTGTGAATGTCTCCAATTGGCTACTGTGCTGGAAATCCGTCTGTGAAATGAGGAATCACTCCCAGCACTTAGCTGTAAAAAAAAGTAGCCTGTTCAGCTTAAGCCTGGTTTCTGCAGTGTGAAGCAACTAGGACGCTAGGTTACCTTCCCAGTAAATTTTACTGGTACCCTTTTATACTGCTGGGTGAACAGAGGCACACTTGCCACCTTGCCCAGGGGTCTTAGCACAGTGGGGGTCTAACTGGGATTTGAACTCACAACCTTCTGATCATGAGCCCAGCACTCTAACCACTACGCCACTGGCCCTACTGCATGTATCTGTGCAGAGTTAATTTGCTGATTGAATAGAATAGAATATTATATATATATATATATATATATATATATATATATATATATATATACACACACAGACAAAGGCGTCCATGTTCTACTTGACAGAATACCTAAATTATCATAGTTTAACACATTTGCCATCTCCTATCTTCCTCATCACCATCTTCTTATCTTCTTACATCAAGAATCTGAATCATACCTCATCCATTTGAGATCTTTTTTTCACTTATCCTTTGCCAGTCTGGGCTGATTCTCGAAACATTAGCAGATCTTCCTCAAAACAGTCGAAGACTGTCTCAGAAAATATACAACTTTTGAGATCATAGATTTCATTTCTCCATTTTCCTGAAATAACCTGTTCTTTCTCAGAAATGAATTTCTATATCTCCAGAAGAGTTTGTGCATAAATCCAGAGTTTCTTCATAGTGCTTTTTAAAGTTTTTTTTTTTTACTGTTTACAGACAACAGAGCATAATTTATATGCATAGCTGTGAGTTATATAGTGTGTGTGTGTGTGTGTGTGTGTGTGTGTGTGTGTGTGTGTGTGTGTGTGTGTGTGTGTGAACTCTCATTTGCCTGGTAGCGGTGCAAAAATAGCTGGTGAACAGAGAGTGTTTAAATCTGATGAAATTAGATTTAAAAGAAAAAAAACAAAGGGATTTCATATCAAAAGTATGAGAATACTGTTCAAAATCCAAACATGATCTAGTTACTCTATCAAGGATATAATTGCATGATATGCATAGAGTATAAAGTTCACAAAACTCCCATAAAGTGCATCAGACATGCAGTAAATGAAAGCAAAGAGTTAATGAATATGTCCCCCCCCCAAATCTCCTTCATTCAAATACATTCACTTTTGTAGCATTCAGCAGACTATTTTATCTGGATTCACTTACAGAAGTGCTTTCCAGACTCTTCCAAAACAAATCCTTAACTTCACTAGTTCAGGGAATAACAATATCATGAACATTTTACAGATTACTACATCAGGATAAGAAACTACACTAGCCAAAAGATATATATATATATATATATATATATATATATATATATATATATATATATATATATATACATACACACTACTATTAGCCTAGCGCCGGTTATATTTTATAATAGTAAATAATAATATTTAATAATATAATAATGATCTTTAATAAAAACATTTTTCGGCTTTGTTAAGCTATGTACTTAACAACACAATCACTTGTTTTGATTATTTCTCAATCGGTTCACTTCTGATATCCCATGATGCACTATGCTACCTCATTCAAAAGCGCCACACTTTTTATATACGTGCCGCCATTTGCCTGTACTCCCGTGTAGATTTAGATCGTGAAGGGTCATACAAACCCAGGTAAAATATAGTCCAAACTGATGTGAGTCGTGCCAACAAGCATGGCGCCGAAGCAAAGTAGATCTAAACAACCAACATTAATTACGTTGTGGAAGCGACTCAAGACCGATGATTCCACTGTTTCGGAAACATCCCTAGCCCATGAAATAGGTAAAAAGATTTATGTCATGTCAGAACACAAATTATTTCTTGGTTGCACTGAGCGATAATAGTGAAAACTAACCCCCAACTAAACTCGCCTAATCTTATTCATGCTAAAATGATATTACATAAACAGTTTGGACAGATTAGGGTAGCAGTTTGACTCACAAATGTTCTATATTAGTAAGGTAACTGTTAGATTTTTCAAATCAGAAGTTTCATGTACTTTCCTTTAAGAAGTAAGTCTACTATTCTTGAAACAAATACTACTTTTATAATATAAAGTTTTAGTTTTATTTGTTTCTAACTTGTCTGATTTTCTCATAAATATGGGCCCAGAATGCACCACAGAGTACATGAATTTTAAAATTTTATATATATATATATATATATATATATATATATATATATATATATATATATATATATATATATATAAATTTGAATACCTTCCTTGAATCTTGAATCACCTCCTTATCGTGCTGGAGGGGTTTTCATATCCTAATGATCGTAGGAGCTATGTTGTTGGGGGCATTATGCCCTTGGTATGGTCACCCAAGGCAAAGAGGTCTGAGATGAAGGTCCAGATGAAGCGCAGTTCAAAAACCCACATGAACAAACTTAAAAGGACACGATTTCATTCGCCCAGACGTGGGTCACTGAGGTCCGCCCCTGGAGCCAGGCCTGAGCTGCTGCGTGAAGTGGGGGGCGTGAAGTGGAGAGATACTGACTAAAATAGTCGGACTCATCTCAATGCATAGCTTGGGCTCTGGAACCACCCATCTAGAGAGGGGCTAGACCCTACTCCAGTCTGGAGTTGTTCATAGGGAGAGGCATTAGCCGGTGTAGGAATCCCTGTTGCCCCTTCTCTCTGTGCCCACATGTTGAAGTTCTCCCCAGTTGATGAAAGGGTAGCTTTCTCCGACCTTTGAGTGTAGACTTGTTTGTGCTTATGCACCAAATGACAGTCCAGAGTACCCACCCTTCTTGGGGGTGTGTTGCAGAACACCCTCCCCCCAGGGGACTGACTTGTTGTCCTGGGTGACTTCACCGCCCTCAATCCCACCAACACACCATCCGTGGAGAAGGAAGATTCTGGGGGTTTGGGTGTCAGTCCATCCGTCACTCAAGCTGAGGTTCCTGAAGTAGTCAAAAAGCTCCTCGATGGTTGGGCTCCGGGGTTGGAGGAGATCAGCCCTAAATATCTCAGGGTTCTAGATGTTGTAGGACTGTCTTGGTTGACATGTCTCTGAAACGTCATGTAGTGATCGGGGCCGTAACTCTAGATTCACAAACCAGGGTGATAGTCCCCCTTTTTAAAAAAGCGGTGAAGCGAGAGCGAGAGGCACAAAGCAAGGCTCAATTTCCCAGTCAAACTATGTTCCAGCCCTTAACTATGGCCATGAGATTTTGGGAGTAATGAAAAGAACAAGATCACAGAAGAAGATTACTGAAATGAGCTTCCATTGCTGTGAGGTAGGGCTCTCCCTTAGAGATAGGGTAAGAAGCTCAATCATCCAGGGGGATCTCGGAGTAGAACCATTGCTCCTCCGCATTGAGAGAAACCAGTTGAGGTGGCTCGGGAATCTAGTTAGAATGCCTCCCAAACGCTTCCCTGGTGTGGTGTTTCTGCCATGTCCAACTGGGAAGAGACCAAGGGGTCAATTTTGAACACGCTGGAGGGATTATGTCTCTCGACCGGTCTGGGAATGCCTCTGTGTCTCCCTGGAAGAGCTGGAGGTGGTGACTGGGGAGAGCGGAATCTGGACCAAACTGCTTAGGTTGCTGCCTCCACTACCCATCCCTGGATTAAGTGGAGACAGATAATGAAGATTAAATATAAATAAGCAGGAATTTGACTGTTTGGTGGAGCCATACTTAATAATAGACTTTGATAAAATTGAATGGTCTAATATACATATGTGTCATACAGGGATATTCAATAACTGCTTTATAAACCGAACAGGATGTCTATATGAGATATACATGGTAAATATACCAATCAGCTCATATTTAGATTTATGCAGCTCCAAAAAGCAGAGTTCCCATATGATTTCTCTTCCTTGACAACTTTTTGGTGGGATCTCTCAAACCCCATACACATCATATGTTTATCAAGATTAATTCATTTTAACAACTTATTTATAGAAGGGAATGAAAAAGAGGGCACCGAACATGCGATCTTAGTCTCTACATGTAAAGTTTAGAAACCTTATGTTTCGAGAAGATTTAGATAATAACAACAAGAATACACTTTGTTGTTTATTTAGTTCACATCATGAACGATGATGTCACTTCATCTGACCAGAGTATGTATTATGCACCTCTTGTGGGGTACATAATGTACATAATGTACAATGACCTGACAGAAGGGCCTTGTTTCACCTTGCTAAATAGGTTTATTTCACAATATTGTCTTGATTATTAAATTAATACTCATAAATAGGAATTAACCATTAAAATATATAAACTTTAAAAGTATTTTTTGGATATGAAAATAATTTTATTGCTTTGGCTCATGTGGTTTGATGTTCTCTTTAGTAATGGTCTGTTACACTTAACATTGAGATTGACAGATGAGAACCAATTATTCAAATAAGCCATGCATTAAACATACTTGTAGCATTTGTTCATCAATAGAACTATAGCTATATCCCTAGCTGCGGCACGGGTGGCACGGTGGCATAATGATTAGCACGTCCACCCAACCCAAATCAGCAAGGTCCTGATTTCAAGTCATGGGCTCAGGTGTTTCTGTGTTTTTTTATGCTCTCCCCATGCTTGCATCGTTTTATTCCAGGTACTGTACTCCATTTTCCTCACACAGTCCAAGGACATGAACATTAGACTATTTGGGTCAAATTAGTTCCAAATTGCCTAGAGGTGTGTGTGTGTGTGTGTGTGTGTGTCTGTGTGTGTGTGTGTGTGTGTGTGTGTGTGTGTGTGTGTGTGTGTTGGCCCTGCAATAGTCTACACTGGTTCCAGCCTCCCACTGAACCTCGCCTTATTAAGCAGCTCAGCAAATGAATGAATGAGCTCAATCCCTGCATACAGCTCTGATCTCTGACAGAGTTCACATTTTAGTGAGATTACCTACCTCATTCCTTTCCCAGAAAATATCTGGATGGTCAGGTAACCACAATGAATAGAAGAAGCATTCATACATTATGTTGATCTATGAAATGTGACTGCTATCCAAACAGTAAAGACAAAAATACTGAACCTAAGCATTTATATCTAAAAACCCGTCAAAAGAGCTGCCAGAACTGTGATTTCCAAAAAGATTAAAATCTTCTTTTTAAGTTGTGTAGGTGCTTTAACAAATCGACCAGACACTGAATATCAAAACTGACATTTCATATCACTGTAACACATATCACTTTTTCATAGGGCACTTTTGTGAGCTCCAGAACAAATGTCTCATCTTTCTGACATTACACATGAATTCAATTTGTATGCATTTGAAGTTAAGTACAGTTTTATGCCTTGACACCCCCAACAACACACCCTGCTGTGCATTTTACTTCCAGTAATATGTTGCCATTCAGTGAGGATTATAAATATAACTTGACATTATTTGTGTGCTTGAAAAAGGAAGCAGATCAGCAAATGGCTTTTCATCTTTTTTGCTTGGTAATGATGGAGCCATGTTGACATAAAATATAGATACACACAGTCATAAATCTCCTTCCTCTCACCTATGTTTATCTTGATGCAAAAAAGTGCGCAATATTTTACAGTGATAAAGAATAAAAGCAAGGCAAGTCAAGTCAAGGGAATATGTGAAATTGATTAATAATTGCTATCTTTCTCTTTAAGTAAAAAATATACCGTATAATAAAACTAGTAAGAAAGAAAGGAGAAGGAAAAATCATTACTTTAAGATACTATACAGTGTGGTTCAGGCAAGGACAGTCATGGTTGCTTAGCATTTGGCAAGTTCCCAAAGAAAATAAAACAGCAGAGTTGTATTTGTTGCACTATTAAATCACTACGCTTGGCTGCAGTGCTAACATATGGGGCAAAGCATCACAATAAATAGCATCCCATTAAAAGTTTCTGACTTTTGGAATACACATATTAATTTCCATGCATTCACATTCAATCAAAAATACTATCAGGAGTAAACAGACACCAAGTGGTGGCTCATTGGAATCACATCTGAAATTTCTAACATGGTCACATGCAGAAACACATTAGCGGAATACTTTAACACAAAAAGACCCAACATAGCAATGTAGCATCCCAATGCGTCATAGTTATGGATAAGATTTCTAAAGTCGTATACAGGTATCCCACGTGACCTTGTGCCTCAATTCATGCAGCTTCAGTGCATCATGTTTTTTTTAAATATTCATTGAATTAAAAAAAATAAGGAAATTAAGGAAGAGCAGGGGAAAAAGTTAAGATAAATGCCGCAAAAACAAGTCCAATTATGCACCCCCCCCCCCAAAAAAAAAAAAAAAACAAACAAAAAACCCCTAAACAAACACAAAACTAAAAGCAACCCAAAACCTCCCATCAAAACTACTTACATTTTTGTGAGGTGCGCATCTGAGTGTGTGCGCGCACGTGCGTCTGTATGTGTGTGTATTTATATTTTGTTTACATCTTATGCATTATTTTTTAATGTTTAATTGTTATTAGAAGCGGGGGCAGTGGTGGTCTAGTGGTATAGGGCGCTGGATCGCTGATCCAAAGGTTGGGGGTTCGAGTCCCACTCTCCACAGGGTTGTCACTGTCCCCCCCAGTGCGGCTAACTGGGTTATCAAAGGCGGGCCATGTCTCTCACTGTCTATGGTGAGAGGCATGTAAAAGAACCATTGCTGACTTTCGTAAAGAGTAGCTGCAAAGTCGTCAGCATGTTTCTGTCCCTTGCTAAAAAGGGTTGTGACAGGAAGGGCATCCGACGTAAAAAAAAAAACCTCTGCCAAAATCAAACGTGCGAATCAGATGATTCGCTGTGGCGACTCCCGAGTAAAACAGAAAAAAGCCGAAAGGAAGACAGACAGAATTGTTATTATAAGCCTTTATAGCATTGAATATGTATTTATTGATATTATATACACATACTGTATACATGTACATATACGTCGGTTGGGGGGTGTTGATCCTACTTTGCAGAATTCGGTGATCGTGGGGCGATCTCGGTCCCAATTAACCGCTGAAAGTGAGAGATCGCTGTAGTCAGATTTGCATACCTCAAGCCATTATTGTAGACTTTTCCTACTTGTGTCGGAGCATTTACAATTAACTGGAACACAAAAAATAACTGAGGGTATGAAAAATACGTCAGCGGGGCATATGGATCGACAGACGAAGATTAATTGTATTGTCAGTACTTTCAGATCGGTAGAGAATTCAGTCAAGAGTCTTGCTCATGCTCAAAAAGGCCCTTGCCATTAGTATCAACATCCCATGTGTGCTGAATACCTTCTGGTGTAGGTCATTACAGTGCATCAGGCAGGAGAATCTAACCGGTGGTGAAGGCGCACGTTCGTGCTAATGCAGAAAATATGCTTGTAGATGCCTGCAGCACAGCAGGGACAAGGAGAAGCTTAAGTAACTGCCAGGCAGACAATCCAGGCCCAGCAGACAGTAACTGGATTATGGAGGGGTTCCAGGACAACTGATATGCCCCCTGATAGTTCTATGTGTTATGGGTATCTTCCCACTCTGCGTGCTCGCCATCACAGAGATGAAGGGAGAAAACCTTCCCTAAGATCAAGTGGGTTATTCTTTGAATTCTGTCATTTAACCTGTGCAAATCTTAAAAGTAAAACTTATAAATGAAACCATGACAAATAAAAATATTTCACTTTTTAAATGACTTTCAAAAGATTTAATTTTTTTTTTTTTGCGTGGATTTAGCATAGACTCAGCAAATACAATAATAATAATAATAAATATATAAATGAATGAATTATTAAATAAATAAATAAATAAAATGGCTAACTCCACAGCCATGTTAGTAATACGAAGTTTTTATCTATCTATCTATCTATCTATCTATCTATCTACTAGTATCTATCTGATATAATAATAAATAAACTAATTTGCTTTTTTCTTCCGCGCTTGGATGGTACAGAGATTTTACCTCTGTTTGTGTGTTTATTAGTCCATTCATTCATTCATTCATTCATTTTCTGAACCGCATAATCCCAATTAGGATCACAGGGAAGCTGGCGCCCATCTCAGCCAGCTCTGAACAAGGGCAGAGAGTGCACCCTGGACAGCTCGCCAGACAATTGCAGGGCAAAAACACACCGACGGCTATGTAGTCTACTCTCGATAAAAGCCAACAATACTGTAGTTCTTTTACAAGCCTCACACCATCGACAGTGAGAGACATGGCCGGCCTTTGATAACCCAGGTAGCTGCACTGGGGGGACAGTGCCAACCCGTTGAGAGTGGAACTTGAACCCCCAACCTTGGGATCAGTGATCCAGAACCTTACCACAGGGCCACTACTGCCATGTGCTTGTTAATTTTTTTTTTTTTTTTCCCAGAAATGTTCTCTCTTGAACATTTTAAGCCATGTACTTCATTCCCATGGAAGGATGCTGTATATCAGTGGTTTCCAACCTTTTTATACTCCTGCACCCCTAAAAAAGATTTTGCTCTGGCTTCGACCCCCTACATTTTATACTTTGTTCAAGGATAAAGGATGTGGAATCATGCAAAATTTTTATCAAAAGAGGATATTTATTTCAAAAGTTACAGCCCTGCTTTTCGCACCCCCCTGGAATGATGTCTCGCACCCCCAGGGGGGTGCGAGTACCCCTGGTTGTGAACCCCTGCTGTATAGTTTTTTTTTTTTAAACTTTGATATATTTGTCTAAAATTTGAGGCTTTGCTGGCAGCCCAGATTTCTGAAAAGGACCTGGCTCCTTGACACATGCAAGTTGTACTTTTTTGTGACTTATGGAACCGTATAATTGAAGATTGCATCTGTGAAAGACTGTATAATACCTGATTTCACACTCACATCTCTGGAGTGTGTTATATAAGCTTATTTTTTGCTTTTTCGAAGAGTCATTTTCACATCATTAGAGAATTTCAATGTTTTGAAGTGAGCTGGCTGCAGATAAGAACCACATGCTGTAGAGGCAGAACTGTGTCTTATGAGGCATTTGAACGGCACTCATCTGCAGAGTTTTTAATCTCCTGATCTTAAAGTAACAGATTTATCACATTGAACAGTACTAGAAAAGACTTAAAGTCTTATTCAACAATATCAATTGCATTACTGATGATGGCAGAATCCATTAGGACAATTTTCAAGATGGACTATTTAGTTGTGGTCAGCTCAAAAAAAAAAAAAAAAAAAAAAAAAAAATCCACTTTCAGAATCTTTGTATATAACAGATCACATTTCCCCCCATTGTTATTGACAGCAGCTTTTCAGCATAATTAGAGACACCAGAGGATTGGGTCAAATTTCTGAAGTGCTATTATGGTACATAACTGGGCTGATTCTACTGTCATTGCACATAATCATATATGCGTTAACTGAAAAAAATATATAAAAGCCTTATTCATCAAGTTTAAATTAAAATACACACTAAAAACCCAGATAATTATTATTTACTGCTTATGCAGTATTGTCCTGGAATGCATGCATTTACAAATCTTATTCTGTAGTTGGTTGGATTGTAATTACTATGAATGTCTTCCTTGACAGAATAGGACATTTAGCAATGAGTACGTTGACAGAGGTTTCATCTTAAAAACCCAAGTTTATTTATTTCCCTGTGCTTAAATGCAACAAAAGGCATAATATAGAAACATTATTAGAAAGTGAAGTAAATGAGTTTAACTGAAGCATTGCAAACTTAAGCTCATGTTAAGAAAGTATCATCGATACTCATGCTACCATAACAACTATATCTATGCTGTGATGTTTTTAGAAATCTTATTGCTTTCTTAAAGTGCATAAGAGAACAACAACAACTTGTAATCTATATATTTTTGTAGAACATAGGAACATCAGTAATGACGTTGCCTCACACTTAAATCAAGAGGCAATAACACTTGACATATGCTACAGACTGATGTAAAATTTTAGAGTCACTCTGTAAGAGGCAGTTGAGAGTCAAAAACATGCAGTCATGTCCAGCATACAGTCCAACATCTTGTTTTGTACCTTGGTTTGACTCTTCCCTGTACAGTGAATGTTCATTTTTTAAACTGCTTAATCCTAATTAGGGTCACGCAGAGGCTGGTTTGGCCATCACGGACACCATGTTCAAACACAAGGATGTCCATAAGTGAACTTAGCACCAGAACACACTAGACTGCAGTTCAATGATCAACTTTGTAGTCATGTCACTGGACTTCAGGCCGCATGTTCTGGACAGTCGGGTTTAGAGAGGAGTGGAGCTGTCAACCAATCACCATCTGGTGGTGAGCTGGCTCCGATGGTGGGAAAAGCCATCCTCCAGACCTGGAAGACCCAAGCGTGTAGTCAGGGTCTCATGAGAATGTTTGGCAGTCTTCTGTCAGACGGGACTTTAACTTCAACCTAAAACAGAGCTACAACCACATCCCAAAGGAGGCGGGGGACATGAAATCTGAACGGGCCATGTTTCGTGCCTGCATCATCGAGGCGGCAGCCCATAGCTGTGGCCAGAAGGTTGTCAGTGCTTAACAAACCCAGTGCTGGACACCTACAAGAAAGGGGGCTGTCCAGCTGAAAAAGGAGGCCTATTGGTCTATGGGGCTCCCAAGGCAGCAGTCAGGTACCGGCAGGCCAAACGTACTACAGACCAAGCTGTTGCTGATGCAAAGTCTCGGGCATCGGAGGAGTTCGGTGAGGGCCTGGAAAACTACAATCAGTTGGCATCAAAAACATTCTGGACCACCATCCAACACCTTTCTGTTTACAGTGGAAGTGGGAAGCTTCTCATCTCGACTGGAGATGTTGTCATTAGGTGGAAGAAATACTTTGAGGGCCTTTTCAATCCCACCAATATGCCCTCCATGGAGAAGGAAGACCTTGGGGGGTTGGAAGGGGGTCTACCCATCACTGGGGCTCAGGTTGCCGAGGTAGTCAAAAAGTTCCTTGGTGGTCGGGCTCTGGGGGTAAATGAGATCTGCCCTGAATATCTCAGAGCTCTGGATATTGCATGGGAGCTTGCCCAATATGCCCACATGTGTTTTGTGGATTTAGAGAAGGCCTTCGACTGTGTTCTTCAGGTTATCTTGTGGGATGTGCTCTGGGAGTATGGTGTATCAGACCCATTGCTATGGGCCATTCGGTCTCTGTATCACTGGAGCCAGAGCTTGATCCGCATTAGTAACAACAGATTGAATTTGTTTCCCGTGTGGGTTGGAGTTCGCCAAGGCTGTTCTTTGTCACCGATTCCGTTAATAATTTTATGGACATAATTTCAGGTGCCGGGCAGTGGAGCCTGGTGGTAAAGGTGCTGATCCTAAGGTTGGGAGTTCAAACCCCACTCTCCATGGGTTGTCACTGTCCCCCCAGTGCAGCTAACTGGGTTATCAAGGGCCGACTATGTCTCTCACTGTCTATGGTGAGAGGCATGTAAAAGAACCATTGCTGAGTTTTGACAAGAGTAGGCAGCAAAGCTGTCAGCATGTTGTCTCCCTGCGATGGCCTGGTGAGCTGTCCAGGGTGTACTCTGCCCGGAGTCAGCTGGGATGTGCACTAGCCTCCCCGAGACGCTAATTAGGATTAAGCGGTTACAGAAAATGAATGATGATGATGATGAATTTCTAGGTGCTGTTGAGGGGTTCTGGTTTGGTGGCCATAGGATCTCATCTCTGCTTTTTGTGAATTACATTGTCCTTTTGGCTTCATTAATCCAGGACCTCCAGCTCTCATTGGAACAGTTCGCAGAAGAGTGTGAAGCAGTTAGGATGCAGATCAGTACCTCCAAATCTGAGGCCATGGTTCTCAGCTGGATAAAGGTGGCGTGCATCTTCTGTGTCTGGAATGAGGTCCTGCTTCAAGTGGAAGAGTTCAAGTATCTAGGGGTCTTGTTCAAGAGTGAGGGTAGGATGGAGCGGGAGACAGGCAGATCGATGCAAGCTCTGTAAACCAGAGCTTGTACCGATTTATTATAGTGAAGAGGGAGCTGAGCCGCAAAACAAAGCTCTCAATTTACCAGTTAATCTATGTTCCAACCATCACAGATAATCATGAGCTTTGGATTGTGACTGAAAGGACAAGATCATGGATACAACCGGCTGAAATAAGTTCCTTTGCAGGGTTGCAGGGCTCTTCTATAGAGATAGGGTGAGAGGCTCAGATATCCGGGAGGAGTTCAGATTAGAACTGCTACTCCTCCACATTGAGAAGAGTTAGTTGAGGTGGCTCGGACATCTGGTTAGAATGCCTCCAAACGCCTCCCTGGTGTGGTGTTTTGGGCATGTACAACTGGGAAGAGACCCCAAGGTACCTTTCAGATTAGCGTTGCTAATAAAGACCAGGACCGGGGAAGTTGTATGATCATCAACTATCATGGTCAGTTACCTACTTAGTATCACAGAATTATTACTGCACATAGTGGTCGTAATAAGCAATGTGATGACCACTACGTCAAATAATAATTCTATGATGCGAAGTGGGAAATTGAACATGATGGTTCATAATCGTATAGCATTTTTAAAAATTAGTGAAATGTTATATCTGCTTATATTAGTTTAATAGCAACCTTTATTAAATCACTGACCCCTTAAAATTCTAAATTCTTAAAAATACTATTCAGCATTTTTCATATTATTTCTTTACTATTTTAACTTTTAAAATAATGTACATGGTTGGGGAGTAAGAAGATGGTGAATTGTAAAATAGCTGATATACAATGATTCTATTTGCATTCTTCTCTATTTGATTCTATTCTTCCATCTATTTTTCTCTTGTGTTATGACAAACATCAGTTGTTTTATTACAAATTATATTGGGGACAGTAATTTGTGATTGTGACTTTTCCTTGAGAGAGAAGTAGAACCTTTAAAATATTTTCACAAGTTTTAAAGATTTTTTTTGTTTGTATTTGGTACATTCGCTTTTTTTCTTTAATGTCAGTGTACACTCGAACTGGCATTGACTTGACAAGTTTGTGCAAATGATTATGATTAAAAAAAGTATTTCAAATCAAATTCATCAGAATGTCTGACCATTCCAAGGTTAAACATGAAAAAAAATATTCTGCACAAAACAGTTAACATGGTCAATATCTCAAATTTTCTTGCATCTTTACAGTGACCTAAAAAAAAAAAATATATATATATATATATATATATATATATATATACACTTCAGCTAACCATCTCCCCACTGTTGGTTCATTGATGTTGTCACTACCTGTGACTCTGTCTGCACCAACTCCAAGATTAACTGTGATCCTGTCTGCCTGTCTGCACCAACTCCAAGATCACTCTGCTTGTTTGTCAACCTGCCAGCCTTGCCTCAGCAATTTCTAACAGTCTGCCTCCCATATTTAGATCTTTTGTCTGCTGTTTGATTTTCTGCTGCCTGGAAACTCACAATACAGGTCTCATTTTCCTCACCTCCACTCATTGTCCTGTGGTCCTGCATTTGGGTCCTACCTAGTCTGCCTGTACTGTGGCAAATTCCAGTTTGAACGAAAAAAAAATTCCAAAATACTCAGTGTAGTCTCAAGTTTTTGGTCCATTTTCCATATGTCCCATCTGACACTATGGACCCACCGTCACTGTAAGAGAAACCATTTAACACCTTTGTTAAATTATACACAGCCAGGCAGACATCTGTCAGCAGTGAATATTAAAGGATTTTAGTGCTATATACTCTACTCTACTATACACTCTACTGTACAATGTCTCTTGTTGGGTTTTCTTTAGGGTACAAAGACAAAAGAATCAAGATCAGGATTTCTGAGTGCTCTAACCGAAAAAAAAAAAAGAACATTGCCACATTGGCAAGTATTCTTGAAGTGAGCAGGACTCAACGGCTGACTTAATTATGAGTTGATGGCATGTATTTATTTATAGCTTTATTTAATGCAATTTATATATATATATATATACAGGTATACCTCGGCTTAAGTCGTTTCAAGTTACGTTGTTTTCGATTATACGTTGGTTTTCAAAAAAGTATAGAAAAATAAAAATAAATAAATAAAAATAAAGTTTAATAAATAAACTTAAATTTGTTATGGTCTGTGCTGGCTGGAGGCGTTAACTCGCTCTTGGTTCATTGCAAGCACTGGCGAGGGGCGTGGCTGATCCCTGCAGACGAGGGCCAGAGCGCACCTGTTTCCATTCAGCAATCAGCGAGCTATAAATAGAAGCGGCGCGCTTCCCTTCCAATGTCAGAAGATTGTCCTTAGCAGTGATTCCGTTTTCCTGCTATCTATCTGACTCCTGGTATCCTGCTTCGTACTTGACCAGTTTTCATCGATTAATTATTTCCAGTGATTTAGATTTTCCAAAGTGCAAAATAAAATCTTCTTACATGGTCTCCTGCATCTTTGGGTCTGATGCATATGCTCCAGGCGCAACATTATGAACCATATTGAAAATTGCATTCATGAATAAAGTACAGAACTAGGAATGGTTATTTTCTGTTTAGGCTAGACAAGTAAATTTGGCGTAGCCTAGCCTAAGCTAGCATATGTATATATGTATGTATGTATGTATGTATGTATGTATGTATGTATACAAGTAGGCCCTTGACCATTTGCAGTTCAGTGCTTACACCTCCGAATATTCGATTGGAGACAAACCTGGAAGTAACTGGCACATGATTCAAATTTAGCCAGTCGCTGAGAGCTTTTGTTTCTCCTTCCTGCTTATTGGTTGTAGATGATGTTTTTTCTTCTTTGCACACAAGTGATCAATGTGATTGCTTGAATTGCAAAGTCAATTTTTTTAGTGTGTTTTTAATGATCATTTAAGCCCTATGATGTCACTCAAACGCCCTACATTTTCTCTAGCTTCTGATAAGGGGCCTCAGCACTTTATTCATTAATAAATATCATCACAGTGCAAAATTAACAAGTTTTTATTGAATCATTACTACATTTTACTACATTATTACTGTATTAATGAGTAAGACTGTTTATAGAATATACATATATGTATGTGTGTGTGTGTGTGTGTGTGTGTGTGTGTGTGTGTGTGTGTGTGTGTGTGAAGAGACAGAGAGAGAGAGAGCGAGAGAGAGAGAGAGAGAGAGAGAGAGATAGAAATAGAGCAATCATCCACAAAAGTAGCATTCCTCCAATATCCTGACATCCGAAGAAGCAGCATTACAATATAATAGTGCTTAAATAGATTAGTGCCACATCACTGAGAAACCTCCAGCATACCAGCTCCTTAATGTTCTGTTTAAGCACTTCGATAACCATTAACTACATTTTTCATTTAAAATAAGTGACAAATGGTGAGTAACTCAGTGCCAGCTTCAAAACATTGAAATTACAGATATGAACTCCGTTGGGGTTGCTGATGTGGTTGTCATCAGAATATTTCAGATGAAATTTCTTCAATTTTTTAAAAGAAACTAAAAGAATCATCTTTGCTAGCTCATGTTCTATAAAGCCAATATCAATTATACAGAAAGAGTGCTTTGGCAGGAGTTCATGACATAGGACCACTTCCAAAAGTCCAAATAATATTGTTATAGTAACCTATGCCCAAAGCACTATATATCCTGGAGACATAACAAGCACAACAATATTTCCCAGGGTCATCAATAGCTGCCATATTTTGTTATCTTCAAGTTCAATGCTTACATTTCCAAAGACTCAGATCTGTAAAAAGCACTAATTTTTTGTGTTATTATTTTTAGTTCGTTGATTCATTTTCTGAACAGCTTAATCCTAATTAATGTTGCAGGTAGGGCACCCATCTCGGCCAACTCTGGGCGAGGACAGAGTACAACCTGGACACCATCAAATTGCAGAAACACGCTGAGAGCTGTATAGCCTACTCTGGATGAAAGTCAGCAATGGTTCTTTTACATGCCATACCATAGACAGTGAGAGACATGGCCGGCCTTTGATAACCCAGTTAGCTGCACTGGGGGGACAGCAGTGACAACCATTGATAGGGTGGCTTGAACCCCTATCGTGGAGTTGGTAATCCAGCACAATACCACCTTATCACCATTGCCCATTCTTATTATTTTTGAGATGGATAATTTAATAAAATAATGCATGCATGGGTTACTTTGGCATTTCTTTTCCTAGGAAACTGTTGGACTATTTTAGCTTTCAGTAATTCATGTACAGTATAGGTGTAGTGCCAATTCTAATGATGTCTTCTGAAAACCTAGAAAACATTAAGATGTACATTATCATAGCATATAACCATATATTTAAGATGTCATGTTATGTTTTTGCCCCACACTAATGTTGTGTTTGCTCTGCAGTATGTACCAGTACCGCTCCAATGTGCTGACTGTGGTCATGTAGTGGAATTCAATTCATGATCTTGATAATGTGAGTGCTCTTTATATACAAAAAAATCCATTACATTTCATTCTTTTTATTATCAATTATTGATTCTTTCAAGCTTTTCAACAGTGAGTACTGACTCGAGAAATGTATATACTCTGTACTATCCTTATATTGGCTATTCTTTCCACAATGAATAATGCTATACGAAAATCAACCAGATGCATATAATTTAAAATCAATACTCAGTTTTATCTTTTATAAAGATGATTTTCTCTTCTTACAATGTCATTATCATTATTGTAAAATTAGAAAATCATGGAAAATTCTTAACACATAAAAAATATCCTTGTGTCCCTTGTACTTAATACAGCAGTTCTCTGATTTTTTTTATTTTATTTTATTTTTTTGCAGGCAGATACCACGATCGCTATTCAAAAAGTAATAATAATTTATAAAATATTATAAAAATTATTATATTAAATATTATAAAAAGAGACATGCCACAGTAAAAGCAGAAAAATATTTTATTTTAAACCAAATCCTAATCTGTCATTTTTGGCTATGAGAGAATTACAGACTTAAAATTTATTTACGAGTTAGTGAGGCCTGAACCAAAGCTTTGAATTAAAGCTTCTTCTTCTTTTCCTTTCGGCTGTTCCCTTCAGGGGTCGCCACAGCGAATCATCTGCCTCCATCTCACCCTATCCTTTGCATCTTCTTCTCTTACACCAACGACCTTCATGTCCTCCTTCACCACATCCATGAATCGTCTCTTTCGTCTTCCTCTAGGCCTTTTGCCTGGTAGTTCCAGCCTCAGCATCCTATTACCAATATACTCACTATCCCTCCTCTGTACATGTCCAAACCATCTCAATCTAGCCTCTCTGACTTTGTCTCCAAAACGTCTTACATGTGCTGTCCCTCTGATGTGCTCATTCCTAATCCTATCCATCCTCGTTACTCCCAAAGAGAACCTCAACATTTTCATCTCTGCTACCTCCAGCTCTGCCTCCTGTCTTTTCCCCAGGGACACTGTTTCTAAACCATACAACATCGCTGGCCTCAACACCATCTTGTACACTTTTCCTTTCATTCTAAAGCTTTGAATTAAAGCAGCACACTAAAAAAAAGAGAGCCCTCAATGCTCATGCTTTCTCCAAGTTCTTACGGTATATAATTTTATTGGACTGGGGGCTTGGTAGCTACTAAATTGAACTCTTGGGTTTTGTTTTTGCATACAGTTTGAGAACAAGACAATCGGGTGTCAATAATTTAGGGTGTCAGTAATTCTGACACATCCGTAGAACAAAATGACGTGGGTATGTTGTCACTATATGACACGAGTAAATACTATATCAGTCGCACGGTGGCAAAGTGATTAGAACATCTGCTTCGTAACAATAAAGTCTTGGGTTCATGTGCTGGACTTGGCAAAGATGTTTCTGTGTTTCATTTGCATGACCCATGTGGGTTTCCTCTGTGTACTGTGGTTTTCTTTCACAGTCTAAAGGTATGCACGTTAGGCTAGCTGGCTAATCCAACTTGCCTATGGGTGTTTAAGTATAAGTGTTTGTATGTAATAATCTGGTGAGCGCTTCAGGATAGTTTCTGGATACACTCCAGCTGCCCTGTGAACCCCTGTGTGTGAATTAGGTGGATTGGAAATTGAAAGAATGCTTCAATATGGAATTTTATTCAAACTATTGCAGTCTTGGTTCACATAGACAAAAATAAATAGAAAATTACAAATCGGATTCCATAAATGTTGGGACACTATACAAATTGTGAATAAAAGCTGAATGCAATAATGTGGAAGTGACAAATTTCAATATTTTTTTTTTCTGAATAGAAAATAAATGACAAGGTCAAAAGTTTAAACTGAGAAAACATATAATTTTAAGAGAAAAATATGTTGATTTTAAATTTAATGGTAACAAATCTCAAAAAATGTTGGGACAAGGCCATTTTCACCACTGTGAGGCATCCCCTCTTTTTCTTACAACAGTCTGCAAATGTCTGGGGACCGAGGAGATAAGTTTCTCAATATTAGAAACAGGAATGTTGTCCCATTCTTTTCTAAGACAGACCTCGAACTGTTCAACTGTCTTGGGCCTTCTTTGTTGCACCTTCCTCTTGATGATGCGCCAATGTTCTCTATAGGTGAAAGATCTGGACTGCAGGCTGATCCTTTTCCTACGCAGCCATGATGTTGTAATTAATGCTGCATGTGGTCTGGCATTATCATGTTGAAAAATCCAAGGTCTTCTCTGAAACAGACAACGTCTGGATGGGAGCATATGTTGTTCTAGAACCTGAATATGCCTTCTGCATTTACAGTGCCTTTCCAGATGTGCAAGCTGCCCATGCCACACACACTCATGCAATCCCATACCATCACAGATGCAGGCTTCTGAACTGAGCGCTGGTAACAACTTGGGTTGTCCTTATCGTCTTTAGTCCGGATGACACATCATCCCAGTTTTCCATGAAGAACTTCGAATCGTGATTCGTCTGAAGACAGAACAGTTTTCCACTTTGACACACTCCATTTTAAATGAACCCTGGCCCAGAGAAAACGTCTGTGCTTCTGGGTCCTGTTTAGAAATGGCTTCTTCTTTGTACTGTAGAGTTTCAGCTGGCTACGGTGGACGACACGGTGGACTGTGTTCATCGACAATGGTTTCTGGAAGTATTGCTGAGCCCACTCTATGATTTCCCTTATAGCTTATAGTCATATAGGGATCCCTCGCTACTTCGCGCTTCAATTAATGCGGCTTCAGTGCATCGTGGTTTTTTTTTGGAATAAATAAATATTCATCGAATTAAAAAATAAGGAAATTAACAAATAATAGGTGGAAAAGTTAAGGCAAATGTCACAAAAACAAGGTCAATTATGCAAAAAAAAAAAAAAAACCCTGCTAAATCAACACAAAACAAAAAACAACCCAAAATCTCCCATCAAAACTGGATACATTGTTGCATCTGTGTGCGAGCCTCTGCGCAGCCACTTCCCCCTTCTGCCGGAGCCTAGTATTAAGTGTACCTCAGGATAATGTTTAATCATATTTCATACTTATATTTATGATCTATCTCTCTGTAGATTTTATTCCATTTCTATTTCTACTTGTTCTTCAATTTCATTTCACTTTAACTTTCACGTTTGACCTTGGACAGCTTTGGTATCTCCGGATGTTTGCAAAACGAATGTTGGTAAGTTGGAGAGTGTCTGTATTTATAATTTATTTACATCTTATGTTATTTTTTTTCAATGTTTAATTGTTATTATAAGCATTTATAGTATTGGATATGTATTTATTGATATTATATACACATATGCATGTACGTATACGTCAGTCAGGGGTGGGGGGTGTTCCTACTTTGCGGATTTCGATGGTCGCATGTGGATCTCGGTCCCAATTAACCTCGGAAAGTGAGGGATCCCTGTATTCCTGTTTGTGGTGCAGTGATGTTTAAGGGCCCAAAGATTACAGGCATCCAGTATGGGTTTTTTGGCCTTGACTCTTATGCACAGAAACTGTTCCAGATTCTCTCAATCTTTGGATGATGTTATGCACTGCAGATGATGATAACTTCAAACTCTTTGCAATTTTTTGCTGGGAAACACCTTTCTGATATTGTTCCACTATCTTTCTGAGCAATATTGGGGGAACTGGTGATCCTCTACCCATCTTCCCATCTGAGAGACACTGCCAATCTAAGCACGTCTTTTAAATTATAATTTAAAATCAACAAATTTTTCCATTAAAATGATATATTTTCTTAGTTAAAACTTTTGACTTGTTCTATTTGTAATAAAATACTGAAATTTGGCACTTTCACATTATTGCATTCAGTTTTTTTTTCCCACAATTTGTATCGTGTCCCAACTTGTTTGGAATCCAGTTTGTAAAAAATAAATAAATAAAATAGAAAATAAATACAAGTTTCCCTTCGAATAAACTTCACAATTTATCAGCACACCTACCTGAAACAAGTTTAAAAGGCTTCCAGCAAACAAAGATTATGTTTCTTGCTTTTCTGAGCTTTAATTGTTTGTATATGCTGTGATAATGGTCTATGGTACATAAGGATAAGTTTCATATTCATTCATCTTCCATAGCCATTTTTTTCTTTTGACTTTAAAGTCACCATTATGCCTGTTGATGTATTTTTGAGAGGTGGGAGGAAACTGGAGAGACCAGAAAAAAAATAATAAACCAACTGTGAACATCCACAGAGAGTATACTGATATCAGGATTGTTCTGCTGATCCTGAAGCTGTGAGATGCCATCACTACCTATTGTATTACCAACACATTTATATTTTTGTAATGTTTCTTCTCGGAATAAAAGCTGTGTAACTGTAAGCACTAAGTATGTCAAAGACAGAGTCTGCCTTCAATCAGTTGACTGTGGGTATTATCTAGAGAAATGTCCATGCTCTCAGTCTCAGAAAAAGTTGTTTCTCAGTTCATTAGGCAGGTATGCATTTAAAAAAAATAAAAAAACAAAAAATAACTCTCTTGTCAATTCCTAGGTTTTCGTTAATGCATTATTCCATGTTATTTATTTTACTGTCTTACAATCTCAAGTGTTCCCTCTTCTTACTTGTCATGCAACATTTGCTACTTCTCTTTTTACGTCTGTACTACAATATATTGCCTAACCTGCTTCTCTTTCTATTATTTTTGCAAAGATTCTCTGTTTTATTAATGTTATTATTAATTTTTTGTCTGCAGATATTAAAAAAAACACGCCGTGTAAAAATCGTTCTTAGAAAAAAATGACTCTGTGAGAAAATATTCATGGTCTCATCACAATTTCAGGTCAACACTGGATAAGATACAAATAGCTCAAAATTCAGTATAGATTATTTCCAAGTCTCCCTTAATAAGTATTTTGTTGATACAGATCATGAACTGCTCTGGGAATTACATTGTTGTAACATTCTTTACATAACAATTATTCATTGAAGGTGATGTGGACATCACAGAATGGTCCCTAAGATCAAGCAAAGAGGAGACTATTAAATTCAGAGACATCCACTGGGCCCGAGGTGAATAATTATTTAAGTACCTACTACACAGGCTGATTGGTCTGTGATCTGAAGGTTAAAAAAAAAAACATTATTCTGAGGGAATAATACTGAAATCAAAACAACAGACATTCACATTTAACCAGAATAACTTTAAGCAGGCCAGGTCATTATCTCTCCCTAAAAAAAAGAAATAAACCACAGAAATCTCTTAAGTTTGCTCTTTATGTGTTAATGCATAGTACTGTATACAGTATACTAAAACTTTAAATGTGCTTAAAGCCACACTCTTATTGAGCACAGTTTACTTAGGTTTCTGGGTCGTGGTGGCCTGGTGGTATAGGGCGCTGGATCGCTGGTCCTAAGGCTGGGGGATCGAGTCCCACTCTCCACAAGGTTGTCACTGTCCTCCCAGTGCAGCTAACTGGATTATCAAAGGCGGGCCATGTCTGTCACTGTCTATGGTGAAAGGCATGTAAAAGAACCATTGCTGACTTTCGTAAAGAGTAGCTGCAAAGCTGGCAGCGTGTTTCTGTCCCTCGTTAAAGGGTTGTGCCAGGAAGAGCATCCGACGTAAAAACCTCTGCCAAATCAAACGTGCGAATCATTTTCTGTGGCGACCCCTGAGAAAGGGAGAAAGCCGAAAGGAAATCTCTCATCTCTATCTCATAGATAACAGTAAAAGTGAATGTAAAAAAGACATTGTTAGCTATGCAACACTTAGCTCAGCTTGGGTCATGGAGCTCATCTGACCTGTCTCTGTAATGGTTAAATATATAAAAATAAACCAATAAAATTTTGATGTAGTTCGTTTTTATGTTCCAATGTTGTGTACACTAAAATGATTATTTGCTTCAGAGACTATTCAGCAACATCCACTTTGCCTTTGGAAACTAATTGTTACCTCCACCCTTTGGTGGTGGAGGTTGTGCATTTATTAGCATCTCTTTATTTGTTTGTTAGTTGTCTCACCAAACCGGGAAGGGGGTGGGGGGTGGGTGATTGGGGTATACCCCATGTAAGAGCACATAACATGTTGGGGTAGTTATGGATTACACTACGGATTCAGGAATTTATTACGTTTTGTTTTTTTTGTTTATTTTAAAGAAAAGAAAAAATAAAAAAAAGGCAGAACCCCCCCCCCCCTCCCAAAAAAAAAAAAAAAACTCATTAAGGATTTTTTTCTTTTACCAAGATTATACAAAAAAAACCAAACAAACAAACAAAAAAAACAAACAAAAAAACCCACTGATCTGATTTTAATCAAACATGGTGCAAGGGTAGTCGCTTTTAAATTTTTGGAGCAAATTTTGAGCAAATTTTGAGCATGGGTGAGAGGAATTTATTGAGAATTATTCACAAACATTCTCAAATATTCAATTAGCACCATTGGTGGATATACACATTTCGTACACAAACATGTATATGTAGCATAGGTTCATGCACTGCCCCAGTGCTTATATTCAAGTTAATTATTTATAGAAAAGGGAACCAATCAGACTCTGCTATTCCTGTGTAGTGTATACTACATTTAATTATCATTTTATTCTGGTTCGGGACTATAGATGATCCTTATGGGAACATATGACACTGTATTAATACTACTAAAAGGAAAAAAGAAATAAAACAAGAACAAAACACCAAAAAAAAAAAATAATAATAATCATCATCATCACTGACAAAAATAATAATAACAAATACCTTTTGACATTTTTACATTTGCTTAAATATAGTTTTTAATCTGTGAAGTTTCATACTTTAAATCTTTGAAGCTGATTAGTGAGACAATAAACTACCCCGCTTCCCCAAAAAACTGATTAAATCTATATTGTTTTATTCTCAGTCATGAATACTTGGGCTCCATCCCAAAGTGTACTACCATAGTATATATGTAACATGTTACTAAACCACTTCTGGAAATTCTCTGTAAGCCTGTAATTTAGGACAGAATCATAAATGTTTGTACATGCAATAATAAGGTTATTACAGTACAAATTTGAAACATAGCAGAAGCCTGTATAACGTTAGCGTATAATTTTACATAATATATGTATATATAATAATTAGTAAAACAAAAATGTAATATAATACAGTAAAGTTATAAATAAAAAAATTATATATATTATATATTATATAATATTATATATTATATAATAAAGTATAATAATTTAATATAAGTGGAAACAACAACAACAGTTTTGCCTGACCTAGTGTTGACCGAACTATTATGTTTGCTTGGTTAGCAAATAGTGTTAATAATGCTAAAAAGTAATATAAAAATATAGTAGTTGTTTGGTTTAATGACAATATTTATATATATATATATATATATATATATATATATATATATATATATATATATATATATATATATATATATATATGTGTGTGTGTGTGTGTGTGTGTGTGTGTGTGTGGGTGTGTGTATGTACAGAGAGAGAGAGAGAGAGAGAGAGAGAGAGAGAGAGAGAGAGAGAGAGATTAAAAATAAAACCCTTAAAACGTATACTGGTGAATCCTTTGCAATGTCAGTTATTGGTCAAGTTTACTTTAACAAACCATAAATGTAAAGGGCTATAAATAGATAAATAAATTAATTAATAGACTTTGTTACAATTTGAAGTCAATGGATTAATGCTTCTCATTAATATGTACATTTACATGCAAGTGAAATCAATTAAAACTACTAAATATCACACATAGAAAAGAAAAGATGAAGGTTCCTGTTGAATAAAGATTATTTTTAGCATGACAATCGTTACAACAACATTCATGCTCCCCTAACCAACCCGTGCGATGTGTGAATATGGTAAATTTCTACTGAAGTATAAGAATGCTAAGAATGCTAAGTATAAACTGGATTCAAAAACCTTGACACACTATACAAATTGTGAATAAAAACTAAATGCAATAATGTGTAAGTGCCAAATTTCAATATTTTAGTCTGAATAGAGTATAGATGGTCAAAAGTTTAAACAAAGAAAATATATCATTTTAAGTAAAAAAATATGTTGATTTTAAATTTCATGCTGTCAACAAATCTCAAAAAAGTTGCAACAGGTGACAATAAAAGGCTGGAAAAGTCATTTGCACTTATAATTAACCAATTGGAAGACCAACTACCACTAATGAGGTCCATTGACAACATGACTGAGTATAAAAAGTGCTTCTCAGAGTGGCAGTGTCTCTCAGAAGAGACGATGGGGAGAGGTTCACCAATTCCCTCAATGTTGCGCAGAAAGATAGTGGAGCACTATCAGAAAGGTGTTTCCCAGCGAAAAATTGCAAAGAGTTTGAAGTTATCATCATCCACAGTGCATAACATCTTCCAAAGATTCAGAGAATCTGGAACAATCTCTGTGCATAAGGGTCAGGGCCGAAAAACTATACTGGATGCTCATGATCTTCGGGCCATTAAACGGCACTGCACCACAAACAGGAATGCTACTGTAAGGGAAATCACAGAGTGGGCTCAGCAATACTTCCAGAAACCATTGTCGGTGAACACAATCCACCGTGCCATCCGCTGTTGCCAGCTGGAACGCTACAGTACAAAGAAGAAGCCATTTTTAAACAGGAGGTGCAGGCATTTTCTCTGGGCCAGGGGTCATTTAAAATGGAGTGTGGCAAAGTGAAAAACTGCTCTGTCTTCAGATGACTCACGATTACATGTTCTTCATGGAAAACTGGGATGACATGTCATCCGGACTAAAGAGGACAAGGACAACCCAAGTTGTTACCAGCGCTCAGTTCAGAAACCTGCATCTGTGATGGTATGGGGTTGTTTGAGTGCGTGTGGCATAGGCAGCTTGTGATAATGCCAGACCACCTGCAGCATTAATTACAACATCATGGATCCGGGTATTGAAATGGCCAGCCTGCAGTCCAGATCTCTCACCTACAGACAACATTTGGCGCATCATAAAGAGGAAGGTGCAACAAAGAAGGCCCAAAACAGATGAACAGTTAGAGGCCTGTATTAGACAAGAACGGGACAGCATTCCTATTTCTAATATTGAGAAACTTTTCTCTTCGGGCTCGAGATGTTTGCAGATTGTTGTAAGAAGAAGAAGAAGGGATGCTTCACAGTGGTGAAATAGGCCTTGTCCCAACTTTGAGATTTATTGAAACCATTAAATTTAAAATCAACATATTTTTCCCTTAAAATTATATATTTTCTCATTTTAAACTTTTGATTTGTCATCTATGTTCTATTTGGAATAAAATATTGAAATTTGCCACTTCTACACCATTGCATTCAGTTTTTATTCACAATTTGTATAGTGTCCCAACTTTTTTGGAATCCGGTTTGTTTTATATAATGTTAAATGACATTCACAGTACTATCGTGACTGCAACAATTCACTGTTTTAAATGAAGTGAAACCTTGTAAAATGCATGCGAACTGGCAAACAATTTAAACTTGACAACCCATTTTATATCTTTAAATTGATCCCACTTGTCAGCATCATATTCACTTGAGAATTAAAAATTTGCTTGCTGCTAAGCTTTGAATATGTTTGTAGAACTAGCAAAGGTTTTTTTTTTGTTTGTTTGTTTGTTTGTTTAATTTTTTTTCACAGAGTCTGAGTTTTTGAGAATGAATGTACCCATGTCATCAGGGGCCTCTTCCTCACTGATAGCAAACACAGCATCTGAAGCTTCCTGTCACCTGCAGGAACTTCCCATCTTTCTCTCATCCATTCCGGTGGAAGGAAGAGTTTTACCTCGCCCCTCGTTTTGGACCACAGTTATTTTTGTCTTTGTACCAGAAACGCATTGCCAGCATTGTCTTTATGTTTGGCAAGCTAAAATTTCTTTCTACATGCATTGAATACTTTTCTATGATGATTTCCTTTTCAATTGTTCATCTTGGTTTAACAGTACTGATTTGCAGACGAGCCATATGGCCTCAAATAATTTTTATACTTTGTAGTTGTCTTTTCTTGACTTATTTTATGTAGTGGTAATACAATTGTTTCACATAGTATTTGCTAGGGCGGCATGGTAATGTAGTGGTTAGCACATCCGCCTCTCAGCAAGAAGGCCTGGGTTTGATTCCCAGCCTGGGTGTTTATGTGTGGAGTTTGCATGTTCTCCCTGTGTTTGTGTGGGTTTCCTCTAGGCACTCTGGGTTCCTCCCACAGTCCAAAAACATGTGCAAAAGGCTAATTGGTTGGTCCAAATTGCCCCTAGGTGTCAGTGTGAATGGTTGTGTGAATGTTGGCCCTGCAATAGTCTGGTGAGCTGTCCAGGGTGTACTTTGCTCTCATCTGGAGTCGGCTGAGATGGATTCCAGCCTCCTCTCAACCCTAATTAGGATTCCTAATTTTTAAATTGGACACCCAGTGATGAATGAACAAATAGTATTTGCTAAGGTACAAATGCTTGAGTGTTCGATCTCGATTCCTTTTCAAGTCAGTTCCTTAATACCCACTCAGTCAATGGCCAGAGATTTCACTCGCGGTAATTTCTCAGCCTTCATCCAGCTACGTGAACATCCCTGGTTTTAGTAACTGAAACAGGTCTTCATGGTCTACTTCAATTCAAATCACGTCTGAGAGAAGTCCTTTGTTCTCTAATCCTCACAATTAGCTTCAGAACTTCACGTTCCTCTGTTCAGGAGTTGGAAAGAATGTTTTAGTACTGCCTCCTTTTCTTTTGGCTGTTCCTTTTCACCTACATGCGTTCATTTGTCCTCTCACATCGTGAACCATGTTGCCTCTGTTTCGGAAAGTAATTGGAAAGAAAAGAAACATAACCTTATTATGCAGTCGTGCAGACTGAGAGAAACACATGGTAAGTACCAGTGACTAAGCATGAAATTGAACTGATGTAGTATCAATCTCGGAACGTATCTGAAGGGAGAAAGAGAAATATTAGATAATTCCACAGACAGGGCTAACCTGCAAAATGATGGGCCTATTCATTTTCTGGTCATGGTGTAAGGCAGGAATGAGAGTATGAGAGCAGCATGAGGGATGTGTTGTACATCTGATGGTATAGAGAAAGAAAAGGAAAGGGAAACTATCTTCAAGGAAATGTTTCCTGCACAGCTGTAGCAAGCGGCACTCAGCCAAGCAAAATGTGCAGATCTGCCACAATGGATTATGCCTACAAAACAGAAAATTGTCTTTACTATCTGTTACTTTGTCATCATCATTGATTTGATGAGTGTTGTGTGTTATTGTGATAAAGTTCATTATTTTCTCTAATGTACTGATAAAAATTAAACTTTCATATATTTTAGATTCATTGCACACCAACTGAAATATTTCAGGTCTTTTATTGTTTTAATACTGATGATTTTGGCATACAGCTCATGAAAACCCAAAATTCCTATCTCAAAAAATTAGCATATTTCATCCGACCAATAAAAAAGTGGTTTTAATACAAAAATAGTAAACCTTGAAATAATTATGTTCAGTTATACACTCAATACTTGGTCGGGAATGCTTTTGCAGAATGACTGCTTCAATGCGGCATGGCATGGAGGCAATCAGCCTGTGGCACTGCTGAGGTGTTACGGAGGTCCAGGATGCTTCGATAGCGGCCTTAAGCTCATCCACAGTGTTGGGTCTGGTGTCTCTCAACGTTCTCTTCAAGATATCCCACAGATTCTCTATGGGGTTCAGGTCAGGACAGTTGGCAGGCCAATTGAGCCCAGTAATACCATGGTCAGTAAACCATTTACCAGTGGTTTTGGCACTGTGAGCAGGTGCCAGGTCGTGCTGAAAAATTTAAATCTTCACCTCCATAAAGCTTTTCAGCAGATGGAAGTATGAAGTGCTCCAAAATCTCCTGATAGCTAGCTGCATTGACCCTGCTCTTGATAAAACACAGTGGACCAACAGCTGAAATGGCACCCCAGACCATCGCTGACTGTGGGTACTTGACACTGGACTTCAGGCATTTTGGCATTTCCTTCTCCCCAGTCTTCCTCCAGACTCTGGCACCTTGATTTCCGAATGACATGCAAAATTTGCTTTCATCCGAAAAAAGTACTTTGGATCACTGAGCAACAGTCCAGTGCTGCTTCTCTGTAGCCCAGGTCAGGCGATTCTGCCGCTGTTTCTGGTTCAAAAGTGGCTTGACCTGGGGAATGTGACACCTGGAGCCCAGTCCACTGCTTCCACAGGTCCCCCAAGGTCTGGAATCGGCACTTCTCCACAATCTTCCTCAGGGTCCGGTCACCTCTTCTGGTTGTGCAGTGTTTTCTGCCACACTTTTTCCTTCCCACAGACGTCCCACTGAGGTGGCTTGATACAGCACTCTGGGAACAGCCTATTCGCTCAGAGATTTCTTTCTGTATCTTACCCTCTTGCTTGAGGGTGTCAATGATGGCCTTCTGGACAGCAGTCAGGTCGGCAGTCTTACCCATGATTGGGGTTTTGAGTAATGAACCAGGCTGGGAGTTTTAAAAGCCTCAGGAATCTTTTGCAGGTGTTTAGAGTTAATCGGTTGATTCAGATGATTAGGTTAATAGCTCGTTTAGACTACCTTTTCATCATATGCTAATTTTTTGAGACAGGAATTTTGGGTTTTCATGAGCTGTATGCCAAAATCATGAGCATTAAAACAATAAAAGACCTGAAATAGGCACAGGCAGTGGTGGTCTAGTGGTATAAGGCGCCGGATCACTGATCCAAAGGTTGAAGGTTCGAGTCCCACTCTCCACAAGGTTGTCACTGTCCCCCCAGTGCAGCTAACTGGGTTATCAAAGGCCGGCCATGTCTCTCACTGTCTATGGTCTGAGGCATGTAAAAGAACCATTGCTGACTTTCGACAAGAGTAGGCTGCAAAGCCGTCGCCGTTTTTCCGCCCTGCGATGGCCTGGCGAGCTGTCCAGGGTGTACTCTGCCTTCACCCTGAGTTGGCTGGGATGGGCACCAGCCTCCCTGCACATCTTGGTTGACTGGAACTCGAGTGCCAGGGGCTATAATTTTATTTATTATATTACTAAGCACTTTGGGGGAACCAGGTACAAACTTTTAAAAAATGGCTGTCTATACAGGGGTGAACTGCAATCAAATATTATAGTTCAACCAAAAACATTTTCAAATATATTTCAAACTACATCGACAAGTATATGTGCTAAATACATTTACAAATTGAGCTAAAGTTATTTATCTATTCAAAGGCAAAAATATTAATACATATTTACAGCACAAAGACATACTAGTAATTTTATAAAAGTACTGAGCATTAGGCTGCAGATACAGGCTGGATGGATTATGATTATTTTAGCCATTCATTCTCTATGCGTCAATGTTTGTGTTCTAACACATGTGCAGGAACCAGAAGCGGTACGAACAAACTGTGCTTTATTCTCACACTTGCAGTTTGTTTGATTGACAGTCTGTCTTCCTTTCGGCTTTTTCCTTTTTTTTTTTTTTACTCGGGAGTCGCCACAGCGAATCATCTGATTCGCACGTTTGATTTGGCAGAGGTTTTTACGTCGGATGCCCTTCCTGTCACAACCCTTTTAGCAAGGGACAGAAACACGCTGACGGCTTTGCAGCTACTCTTTACGAAAGTCAGCAATGGTTCTTTTACATGCCTCTCACCATAGACAGTGAGAGACATGGCCCGCCTTTGATAACCCAGTTAGCAGCACTGGGGGGCAGTGACAACCTTGTGGAGAGTGGGACTCGAATCCCCAACCTTTGGATCAACAATCCAGCGCCCTATACCACTAGACCACCACTGCCCCTAGTTTGTTTGAACAAACAAAGTTTGTTTGATTGACAGTGTTCAGCTATTATTGCTTACTGATAATATGTGAGGCGCTCCATTGAAATAGGCACATGTCGTTGATTGTTGATTGGTCAACTTGGGCTTGCACATGAGCAGTGCTTGTTACACGTTAACTTCCGGTGTTAACTTCCGGTTTCCGGTTTACTGCACGCTGAATTTATCTCCAACTTTCTCTTCAAAAACAGTCATTAAGTTTTTTTATAAGATTGCGAATACACATAATTTCTTGTCCAGCGGAACTCAACTCCTCCTGTGGGGGGGTGCATGTGCACCCTGTGCACCCCCCCAGCCAATGCCCTTGTACTGTATATATATTATTCACAAATAAAAAGTATAGGAATGTATATAGTAATAATTCCCCCCTCCCTCCCCTTTCTCATAGGAGTACATCAGATGAATTGTTTCAACACAAATGAACAATATATTAAAACATAATTGCCTGTTTTTTCTTCTAAATTTTGGGTCGAATGCTTGCTTTGACATCTGTTCTTTTGTATGGTGCATTTTTGGTGGAGATGTCTACACACACTTTCCAGACACTGCTCTGGCAGGCAGGCTAGGCCTTTCAAAAAGAAGCACCGCATCTGTTGAATACAAACACAGGCTCACTTATCTCTGCTGTGGCTCTTCCCCTCCCTTCTGAACACTGGGGATGGATTTTCTGTTTTAAGAGCTGTGGTTATGGTAAGGCGATACTGTAGGCACGCAGAGCCTAGCCACTGCTGCCATGTCTGAGAACCAGTGGCCCTGCTAACCCTGCTCTGTATCTTAACTGTGCTGCTGGAAGACTTAACATTGGCAATTAAACAATACAGAATGAAGCCTTAATAAATAAAGCATGTTCAAAGCTCAAGCATTTGTGTAAAAAATCCAAAAAGGAGAAGGAAGCAGGGCACTCTCGACAGTGAAAATATTTGTTCTCCTAAATGCTATCCAATGTCCATGTCTCCTGTATGTAGCAAAGACTGTTCCCAGCTCCTGTGAGGTGCCAAACTTACTGGCCTGTTTGGACCTGTCTTGTTAAGAGCTGGCAGCCCACAAGCTTCATGAGAAGGCAGGGAAACCCTGAGTCGACTGATGTCTTTGTGGTCAGTCTGTCTGCCCAAAAAGTCCCCTTTTTTAGATTTAGGACGGGACTGACTTAATCTTGGCATGTAGAAGAACCCACAACTTTCCAGCCCCAGGCGACAGAGCTGACCGCTACATCATTCGGTCAGTCACACTAACAACGACAGCAGCCATTTCCTAACTGATTGGCCTTCTCAGTGAACTGTCCCTGAGGTATTAATTACAGTCCAACAGATCAATCATGGCAAGAAGATAATAAAGTTATAACATTTATATTGTTAAGTGTTGTTGTTGGTATTGTTGTTTTTGTTGCTCATTGCTCTGTGGCCCATGCTGAACCCAGTCAACTTGTCACGCGATGAGGAGAAGCCACTTCTAGACAGAGGGGAGAGCACAGCCAAACACTTGCACCACAGAACACACCACAATACAGACATGGCAAAGAACACAGTAGAAAATAGGCAAAGTTTTGTGAGATTTGATATTATAATACTGAATAGAGTGTGAAGGATATCTTGTCATGGCTGACCTTCTGCTCCAGCAACAAGATTGCTTTATCCACAAATCCCTTTTTTATTCTCGTCCTTTCTCACAATGCTTTCAGCAAGTTCACAAGTAATATCATTTTGTGCCTGAAAGCATGCAGGAAAACATAACAAACATGACTGCATATCAAATTCACAAGTATAAGCTTTGCTGTCATGCTCAGCAACACAATACTGAATGTTATTACACATTCAAAATGTACCCATGAAGCTCTCATCAATCTTCCAGCACTGTCACTGGATTTCAGGCCTGATCGCTGAAGTATAGCATGGGAGCCAGAGGCTTTTTCCAAAAAACTGTCAGATCCAGACAAGATCAATTAGGGCAAATTCCAGCATAGTCTGAAAGTTGTTAATTCATAACAATTCACAAGTAATTCACATGAAATGTTACAAATGTTGAAGCTTAATGATAGTAATAGAAATAACATTTATACGTTTTCTTAGTTCATTCCTGTGAAATCAAAGACGCTTTGTTTTTGCTCGTCTGAATTTGTGCAGGTTTTTCCATTTGATCACACATTTACGGAACATTTTGCTATTAACAGTCGTCCTGAATCACAAAAGTGCTTATTATTCACAAAACTATTCACAAAGCTAGAGGAACTCTGACTCAGGAGTTATAATAATTTCTCAGCAAGAAGTCAAGGGTGGGTGGGGTTGACCACATTGCCATGAATAATCGAATGAATGGATGTTTGCAATGCCTGGTTTGCTGTCTTTGTGGTGAATTCATGAATGGAATCGCACTTCACACTACCAAGTTAGAAGAAAAAAATGAGACTATGATGAATTGAAAAGAAAAGTGCCACTGATTTAATGCAAAACTGTATATAATGTATATTTATTCTATCCTCCATGAGGTATAGAGATACTATTGTTTTCAGGGGCTGTCTTCAAAATGGCATTTAACACTGTAAGGTGCCGCTTTTGTCAGATTGGTTTCCAATTCATACCTGTCAAGGTCCCCAAGCACACACATGTGTGTGTGTGTGTGTGTGTATATATATATATATATATATATATATATATATATATATATACATACATTTACATATACATACATATACATATACATACATATACATATACATACATATACATATACATACATATATATGTTCTATGCCAAATCAAAACATGAAAATAAATATATTAAATTTGTGTGTGAATATTAAATTGTTCAATAAACTAGCAGTGTCTGCTTTCTTCTCTACAAACTCAAACATTCACTGTATAAACTGAAAAATGTTGTAAAATTTTGTTTTCCTTTCAATCACTGAACTAATATTTAGTTGTATAATCAGTGTTTATGAAAGCTGTTGTACATCTGTGTTGCATGGAGTCAACCAACTCCTGGCACCTGTGAACAGGTTTTCCAGCCCAGGATGATTGGACTACATTCCACAGTTCTTCTGTATTTTTTGTTTTGTTTTGCCTCAGAAGCTGCATGTTTGATGTCACCGCACAAGTTTTCTATTGGATTAAGGTCCAGGATTGGGCTGGTCATTCATGAAGTCACTCTTATTGGTCTGGAACCAAGATGTTACCTGTTTACTGATGTGTTTGGGGTAATTGTCTTGTTGAAACATATATTTCAAAGGCATTTCCTCTTCAGCATAAGGCAACACGACATCTTCACGTATTCTGATGTATTCAAACTGATCCATGATCCCTGGAATGCAACACTGTAGTATGAGAAACATCTTCATATCATGATGCGTGCACCGCCATGTTTCACTGTCTGCACAGTTTTTCACTGAATTCAGTGTTTGGGGTCATCTACGTGGGCCACTAGACCCCAAAAGAACAATCTTGTTTTCATCAGTCCACAAAATGTTGCACCCTTTCTCTTTAGGCCAATCAATGTGCTCTTTGACAAATTGTAACCTCTTTAGCACGTCAATTTTTCAACAGTGTGACTATGTAGGGGCTTGTTGCCAATAGCTTGGCTTTACATCAGCGTCTTGTAATTGTAACAGGACTCACAGGTAACTTTAGACATTCATCTCTTCTTCCATCCATTTGTATAATAGTTTTTTTACTTTCTTCCATGTCTTTCAGGTTTTGGTTGTCATTTAAAAGTATTTGTGCTCATTTTAAATGACCAGCCTATTGTTTTCTGCACTTGCTTATATGTTTCCCCTCTCCAATCAATTTTTTTTATCAAGCTACACTGTTCTTCTGAACAGTGTCTGGAACGACCCATTTTTCTCAGAATTTCATAGAGAAACACTCTATAACCAGCATGTACAACATCTGCTTCCTTCCTTCCTTAAATGAGGACAATAATTGTCACCTGTTTTTTCACTATTTCACTAATTGAACTCCACACTGCTATTATTTTGAACGTGCCCTTTCAATTAGTGGTTCAATGACACAGAATCAGCAGCATGCATGTCATGACTGTTGGGTTTGCTGGATTACATTACTCTACTACACCTGCTATTAAATTACTTATCATGTGAAAATAACATTTTGACTAAAAATTATGATTGTTCAGGTGAGTGATGTCTGAATGCTATTATTTTGAACACAACTGTAGATACTGTGTGTGTGTGTGTGGGGCATGCGTGCTTGGCGCAAGGCAGTGGTGGTCTAGTGGTATAGGGTGCTAAATCGCTGATCCTAAGGTTGGGGGTTCGAGTCCCACTCTCCACAAGGTTGTCACTGTGCCCCCCCCCCCCCATCCCCCAGTGCTAACTGGATTATGGGCCATGTCTCTCACCGTCTATGGTGAGAAGAATGTAATACCCCCATTTCACTGGAGCGTGGCAATTTTGCAGAAGCAAAACTGTAGTCATCCTCCAACGTTCCTCAGTTATTCGTCAGTCATTCCACCATCTTCCGTATACTTCCGTATGATTCCGAAGGTATTCCTCCTCTTCCGTCAGGACAAAATCTTCCGTGAACGTGAACCACATTTTTCCACATTCATGGAAAAATTTTCCGACAGTGTTCCCGCATGTTCTGCAGTCCTTCCGCAAACGTTCCATGATCGTTCCGTTTATTCTGCAAGTCTTCCATGAACATTCTGCGAACATTCCTCCTTCTTCCGGGTAGTCAAAAGCAGCCACGGAATCCCCACGGAATACTCAGAGAAGGTTTACGGAATACATGCGGAACGTTTGCGGAATGGTTGCGGATAAAATGGAAGACTTGCGGAATACTGGAAAGAAAAGTTTCTTTTACTATAAATTATTCCAGTTCATTCACTTTATTTTTCCTGTTTTCCTGCTCATGTAATAAAGTTTTAAAGTTATAATCACTGTGGTTTGGACTTGTGTGTATGGTTTTTAGTCTGGAATGATTGAGGTGCAAATAAAAGAAACAGATTGATATTAAACATATTAACATATGTTACATTTTAAATTTATTGTAAATTATAAACATATTGCACATTAGAAACATACGGTAAATTACAAACATATGTTAAATTTTAAATTTATTGTACATTATAAACATATTATACATTGTAAACATATTATACATTATAAACATATAGTATAAATGAGAGAATGAACTTTCTTGATTATTCCGCGTGTTTATAGGCGGAATCAGGAGCAAATCCTTTGATCTTTGCTGATTTTTCCTCTGTGAAACGTGGTTATGCCGGGTATTCTTCAGTCATTCTGTGTTGAACGTGAACATTCTGCATTCATTCCGCCTGTTCCACAATCATTTTGTGGGTCTTCCTTCTAAAAAGGAGTAGTGCCGCGGTCGTTCCGCAAACGTTTCGTCCTTTCCGTGAACGTTCCGTGAATTATCCGAAGGTCTGCCTTTGCTGTCCATACTGGTTCCAAAAGTGATCCGAATGCTTTTACGCATGTATTCCGACATTGTACTGTGGTCTTTCCGTGTCCTTTCTGCACATTCCGTGATTGTTCCGAAGGTGTTCCGAAGGTGCAATTTTCCGTAGGTTTTTGACCCATTTTCCATGTAAAAATGCCAAAGCTCCTCCGTAGATTGCGTTCCGCACCTTTCCACCTAGGTGTCAACAAATCTCAAAAAAGTTGGAAGAGGTAGGAACAAGGGTCTGGAAAAGTCAATTGCATTAATAATGAACAGCTGGAAGATCAATTACCACTAATGAGGTCCATTGACAATATGACTGAGTATAAAAGGAGCTTCTCAGAGTGGCAGTGTCTCTCAGAAGCGAAGATGGGTAGAGGATCACCAATTCCCCCAGTGTTGCGCAGAAAGATAGTGGAGCAATATCAGAAAGTTGTTTCCCAGCAAAAAATTGCAAATAGTTGTTTGAAGTTATCATCATCTACAGTGCATAATATCATCCAAATCTGGAACAATCTCTGTGCATAAGGGTCAAGGCCGAAAAACCATCTTCGGGCCCTTTATCGGCACTGTACCACAAACAGGAATGCTACTGTAAGGGAAATCATAGAATGGGACCAGCAATGCTTCCAGAAACCATTGTCAGTGAACACAATTCACCATGCCATCCGTCGTTGCCAGCTGAAACTCTACAGTACAAAGAAAAAGCCATTTCTAAACCGGATCAAGAAGCGCAGGCATTTTCTCTGAGCTGGGATCATTTAAAATGGAGTGTGGCAAAGTAAAAAAAAATATATATATATATATATATATATATATATATATATATATATACAATAAAAATAAAAGGACAGGACAAAGACTTTCTATTGAAACTCCATTTATCACTACAGATCTGTTTTGAGGGGTGGTGAAACTATCCTCTCTCTTCAGGTGATTATAGTAGAATTATTACAAAGTGCTGGGGGCGGTACTATGTCAATAAACATGGCATCCTCTAGATGGGGTGGTGTTCATTATGTATTCGGGGGCGGGTTCTCTTAAATATTGGTATCGATACATGCATGTATACATGTATACGATACATATATGTGCATACATTTTTTACATGCCCGTGAACTCATATATGTACACACACACACACATATATATATATATATATATATATATATATATATATATATATATATATATAGGTATCCACACATACACACTGACACACACGCATGTATATATACATACACACGTACATACACACGTACACATGCACATACATATCCATATATTTTTATATATACATATATCTAAATACATACACACACACACACACACACACACATATATATATATATATATATACTAGTACATATACATACATATATCTACATATATACACGTTCGTATACACATACACACACATGTATATATATAGTGTTTAGTTACAGATTGATACAATTAAATACTAAATACTTCGTGATTTTATATATATATATATATATATATATATATATATATATATATATATATATGTGTGTGTGTGTGTGTGTGTGTGTGTGTGTGTGTGTGTGTGTTTGCATAAATAAATGTTGGTTAACGTTCTGCTAATTGATCCATCCTCCTGTTAACTGATCTAAATTCACCCTTCAGAATGTTCACATTTTGCTGTATTGCAGTCTGAAATGAAGACAATCATTACTCATCACTCAATAATTTGCCAAACTGCTTAATCATACTACTTGGATTACAGGGAGGCTAAAGCCTATCTCAGCCAATATGGGACAAAGGCATTTTGAAAATCACTGCAAACAATTTGTATGTTAGCTCATCTTGAAAACCTGCCAAATTGAGCACACATTTTAAGACTGCTTCGATATTCTAGTTCATGGTGATGAATGGCCCATGAATCGAAAACATTTTCCTAGACCCCTTTAAGTGAGCCTGTGCATCCAGCTAGGCTGGAACCAGCGAGAATGCGATCTAATTTGGCGATAGCTATGTAAGTGCATGTCTGCTACTGACTGCACTTCTATTGAAGGAACACTTGCATACATCATGCTGTTATGTTGTATACACAGATCAGCCATAACATTAAAAATATTTTCCAGCATTGCCAAGTGAAGTGTGTAACAGTGATTATCTCAATACAGTTACACCTGACAAGGATCGGGTTGTATTGGGCAGAATGTGAACAGTCAGTTCTCAAAGTTGGCATGTTGGAAGGAGGTAAAATGAGCAAGCATTTGACACAGACTAAATTATGATGGTTGAAAAACTGGATCTATTTATCTTCAAAACAGCATGACTTGTGGGGTCTTCCTGGTATGCAATGCTAAGCACCTACAGGGCAAGAGTGTCATGGGTGCTCAAGGCTTCCTGAAGCATGTGGGGAGCAAAGGCATGTACAGTATGTCTGGACTGAATCCAGAAAAGAGCTACTGTAGCACAAACTGTTGAAAAGAGTCAGAACACAGAGTATTGCAGAGTGTCGCATTTAAAAGTGGCTAGCCACAGATGGATGATGATGTTACTGCTGATATGTGCATGTCATTCATACACAAATACTGAGAGCTTTAAGTGAAAATTTAGAATGAATTTTAAATATGGTACAAAATGAGGCTCTGGGAGTAAATCTGGAACTTTGAAATTAATAAAACATGCACATTTGAAGATCAAGGAGTCTGAGAAGCAGTGGTAATACGACAAAATGCAGTATGCATGCCTGACTCTGCAAACTTTAAAAACAGATAAACAAAGTACTATATATTTATACAAGTAAATGAGACATGATGAGACCATTCTGATGAGTATAACTATGCCCAGGTGCAGGCGATTTGAGTGGCTGGTGTAGGCTGAAGATGGAGCAGAAGCTGAGGAAAACAGAAGCCAGACAGGAGTGTTCACAACCCATCGTAGTCTTACCTCGCTTTCCACATTGAATTCAACTTACACCAATCATCTAAGTCTATCAACAGTTCTCTAGAAGGAGAAGACAAAAGTTGTTTATATCTCTTGTCAGACCTTTTCACCTGTGTCAAATTTCTTAAGAGTGAAATTGAATGAAAGCTACATCTGGAATATGGAGGTTTTCTACTGGTCTCCTTGAGGAAAACCTGTGTCGAGCCAAATAATGATGTTTCTGTATCGAATGTGCTTGAAAGCTAAGGGTTAAGGCTAATACCTCACAAAAATACACATCTAAATTATTCCTTCTGTTTGTATCTAAACTTTAGCACTGTTCTCTGGTTTGATAGAAGGAAGATGCAGCATAAAGAATAGCTCCATTCTCAATTTATGTACACAAAGGATGAGTATTTAGAGTTGAGCCCAGACATGTGATGGACTATGCATACCAGAAATGTAGGAGCCTCTCCAATGGATGTTTATGTAGCGCAATACGTTGCAGAAATAGCTGATGACAGTGTTGTGCCGGAATGCATTTGTTGATTGCGGAATAATCCAGAGCAGATGAAGCAGCAATTTTTAGACCTCTTGAGCATTGATGAAAAATACAACTATCTGTCCCAGATCCCTTCTCGTCCAAGACAAATCCTCTTCAGTTTGGTCAAGAATACACAAAAGAGTAACAGCACAATTTACTTTGAAAAGCTAAATGCTGCATTTCGCTTGCATAATATGTTATGCATGCATTTTTAAGCATACAATTTGTTTATGAAGTTGATATAATCAATAAACAAATGAGCTTCAAGCTGTGAACTACTTTGATCAATAATGCATTTCTAGTACACTACTTATTTGCATACAGAGCTAAAGAAATTTAGTGCCCAATGGCTAAAACACAACAGTTCTAACGATTACCATTTCTATCAGGCCTATTTTTTTCCTTCAGCAATTCAGGAACACAGTAAACTATGCCTCTGGCTAAACACTCTGTGAAACACATCTGTAGACATGAATAAATGAATAATAAATCAGTGCCAAAGAAGGTATCGATTTACTGAAAAGAGCATGACATCCCACATTGCTGAGCCAGCAAAAGACTAAAAAATGAATCAACACTGGACTTTCCTACCCAGTTCTGACTCTGAATCATTCTGAAGATCTACTTTGGGTATATGAAGTTGTATAGGCAGAGTTGATGATTTTAAGAAATTACCCTGAGAGTCTGAATATCTCCGAAACATTCCAAAGATACAGTAATTATAAATAAAGTACGCTAAAGGTGCATAAAGACGGAAACTACTAAGAAACAGATGACTTGAAGAAAACACAGATATGGCATAACCAACCAAACAAGGTACCAATAAACAAGAATGTTTGACTACAGGTGTGGTTTGGGGAGGTGAAAGAAATGAAAAATGAACTTATCTTGAACAATCATTCTACTCATTTACATAGCTATGAATGAGCTCAGGGTTAAAATCTCCTCCAGGAGAAAGCATCCATCTTATCATCTGGGAATTGTGAATACCTGACAATGCCAGTCATGGTGAAAAATTGTGTGAGAGGCCTGTAATGCGATCACAGCAACATTAACCAATCACAAATGTCTGTCGGCTTAATGGGGCGGATAGCACATTCCTCCTGTGTTTATAACAAATCATAATATAATTTCAGAACAACTGAAGTTATTCAGTTTTCCAAAAAGTGCATCTGCACTGACCTTGTTCATGTTAATTACTCAGAAATTCCTCGAGATAATTTTTCTGAGATTTGTGTGTGTGTGTGTGTGTATTCATATTCTGAACCACTTAATCCTATTTAGGGTTGCAGGAAGGCTGGTGCCCATCTCAGCCAGAGTACACCCTTGACAGCTTGCCAGGCCATCACAAGGTAGAAACATGCTGACAGCTATGCAGAAGTCATCAATGGTTCTTATACAGTCTCTCACCATGGAGCGTGAGAGACATGGCCAGCCTTTGATAACCCAATTAGCTGCACTGGGGGGGCAGCAGGAGGAGCACGGTAGCATAGTGGTTAGCACATCTGCCTCACAGTAAGAAGGCCTTGGTTCGATTCCCGGCCTGGGCGTTTCTGTGCGAAGTTTGCATGTTCTCCCTGTGCTCGCGTGGGTTCCCTCTGGGTACTCCAGTTTCCTCCCACAGTCGCATCGTGCAGAAGAAAATAGCAAACCACTGCACTAATCCTTGCCAAGAAATCTCCATGAAGATGATAATCAAGTTGTTATACTTCATGGCAGGTCACCAAGAGTCGTCCTACAACTCGGAAGGTACCAGACCAGACCAGGGGGGACAGCAGTAACAACCATTGACAGTTGAACTGCAAACCTTGGGATCGGTAATCCAGTACCTTACCCCTGGCCATCACTGCACTAACTAACTAACTAACCAACTAACCAACTAACTATCTATCTATCTATCTATCTATCTATCTATCTATCTATCTATAACTAGCTGTAATGCACTATATAAAATAAATGCCTTTATACAAAGTGAATGCAGCTACAAGATGATAATAGGCTGCTAATGTCCATGTGTAAGTTTGTTTCTGGTTTAAGAGGGAGGGACCCTAATCTTCACTTTCAAAGTCTGCCTGGTAAAGTTTAATGCCATCTATATTTTGACATGACAAATGCATTGGAATCGGCACTTCTGGCATTGTGCTTGCTTAGAAGCAGTCATACAATCTTTTCATCTCCTTCCCATTCGTTCCTTCGTGCCTGAAGATCAAAACACAACAGTTGCTTTTTCTTCTTATGGAGCCAAAATGTTTTTCATCCATAAAACTTTCCAACCACTAACACCATGATTGGATTTTATCTGTGGGTACACTGCCTTGCTTAAGAGGCCATTTTCAGTTTCTCTGAGAAAAGGGAAAAAAAAAAATTATATATATATATATATATATATATATATATATATATATATATATATATATATATATATGTGCGTGTGTGTGTGTGTGAGTGTGTGTGTGTGTGTGTGTGTGTGTGTGTGTGTGCTATCAGAATTCACAAAGAAATTTCTGGGGTAGGCCCAAATTAAAGGAAATAATTCTTCCGCAGTTTAGGTTTTGCCATGTACAGTTTAATTAACTATGATGTAAAAAAAAAAAAAAAAAAAAAAGATAAAGTCCATTGGGTTTTTTACACCTGAGCCATGGTGGCTCATCAGTCCGGTGCTTATCCCCGGTTCCACAGCTTCCACAGCATGAAGCAACCAGTAGTTCAACTCCTCCTGGATGGGACGCTAGTCCATCGCAGGTTATCTTCCTGGTACATATACTTTTTCCTGGTACCCATTTATACTGCTGGGTGGACATAGGCACACTTAGAATAGTGGTTGTTTAACAGGGATTTGAACACACAACCTCCCGATAATAGGCGCAGCACCCTAACCACTACGCCACCAGCCCCACTAAACTATGATGTAATGCAGTAATAAATTCTTATGAATAGTTAAATGGATATAAAGTATTTGTAAGGAACTGAAATCCTTTAATAAGGGCATGTTTTTGTTTGTTTTAAGACTCTCCTTCCTTGCTACCGTTAACCTGGGAGTATATAAAAAAAGAATGTAATTGTTTTACAGAGACAACCTTTTAAAGTGTACAGTACGCAGTACAAGTCATCAAAGATCGGTCACATATTATATACCACTTTTCACACAACTCACTTTGAATAGTTAAAACATAGTAGGATTGTGGTACAGTGGTTATTACTGTTGACTTCCAGCACAAAGGTGGTGGGTTTGAATGGTGAGGTATACTGGGGCTTTTGTGTTTGCAATTTGTATGCCGTTGTGGGTTTTGTCCAGGTACTCCAGTTTCTGACCCATAATCCAAAGACATATGGAACAGGTAAACAATTATTCTAAATTGTCATTAAATGTGAATATATGTGTAAATATTTTGTCTCTGTTCTAGGAGTATTACAGACTGGCAGTTTGCCCAGAATGTACCCCAGCCACCACCAAAAGTCAGCTGGGATTGGTTGTAGCTTTTCCTACAAGCTTGATGGATATGTGATGTAGATACAGAGTTATATTCAACAATTCTGGCGGGTGGGATGTAAGTGAATATTCTCCAGAGAGAAAGCATTGAAAGAAATATTCGTTTTAGCAACATCCACCAAGCTAGAGGTGCATAATTGTTTTAGAAATGACTGCATGGGCACTTAAGCAAAGCGACACGCTAAAACAAGAGACTTCTAGTTTATTTAATTTTTTTTTAATCATGATCGATGTAGATGAGCTTGCAGTATGGGCAGGTGCAGAACTTAAGAGCTGTGTGATGTTTTTTAAATCCTTTCCAGATATTTTGTAGTATTTAGTGGAAACAAAGAAAATGGTCAGACGTGCTATAAACGTTTGAGTATTACTGTATTAATAAGCTCAGTGGTGGGTTAAGCATACTTATTCAGCAAGTACATAGTACACAAACACAAAAATAATCAAGTACTGTAATGTAAAGGTGTGCTTGTACACTTATTCAAAATATTTGTATATCGTACAAAAAAAGGAATATGATTTATTTTTCCATTTATGGCTTATGATGCTGCCTGCTTAGGTGCTAGTGACCAAAACACAAATGTGTCACTTTGATTCAAGCATTATCCACTCAGAATATTGATTTATAATCCCAAGATAATGAACAAATCCGAATGCATGATTCCCTTGTAGTATATTATGATTATAAACAAAAAGGTTTTTTACACTCCTTTATAAATGACTCCACATTTCCTATTCATGGAAATGGGAAATTACATTAAAACAATTATAAAGTGTTAATAAATCCTTTCTAACTCAGCACATCATTTTGTGGTAGTGGGACATCTTCAGAGTAAATTCCCACAAATTATCATAAACGGTCATTCCATCCTTGTCCAGGCATGGTGACCCAGTATCACAAATGGTCATGGCAACAATGCCAAAATGATTTTCACATAAAATGAAAGAAGGTCAGAAATGAGGGATAAAGAGAAAAGCAGGGA
>CM045728.1:69407349-69512349 GCA_024760905.1 Plotosus lineatus | reverse complement strand
ACTGAGGCTGACGGTGATGCAGGCTTTTCTACAATTCTGTCTACTTGTCCACTTCGCTAAGTTTTGCTCAATGTGTCTATAACACTGTTCTATGAACACTCATTAAACTGTAATCAAGGCGGAGTCATGCAGTATTGATGGAAGTGTGGTTTTAACACAGGAATAAGTGGTTGAAATCTGTGTGCGAGTCATTACTTATGTTATTTCTAGTGTGATGAATGTGACTGATGCTGTGGCTCACACTCTGATCTGCAGTGAGAAGGATGTGGCAGGGAGACAGAACTTTGATGATGAGGTGATTCATCCCTTCGTGCTTTTGTTGGTAATTCATGTGCAATGCTGAAAAGAAGCAAACAGACACAGACACACACACTATGAGATATAAATGATATTTGTTTGGGTGTTGAGTTTTAATTAATTATTATTTTACCTCTCCTAGTGTGGGCAGTGGTAGTCTAGTGGTATAAGGCACTGGATCGCTGATCCACAGGTTGGGGGTTCGAGTTCCACTCTCCACAAGGTTGTCACTGTCCCCCCCCAGTGCAGCTAACTGGGTTATCAAAGGCCGGCCATGTCTCTCACTGTCTATGGCGTGAGGCATGTAAAAGAACCATTGCTGACTTTCGACAAGAGTAGCTGCAAAGCCGTCAGCGTGTTTCCGCCCTGCGATGGCCTCGCGAGCTGTCCTGGGTGTACTCTGCCCTCGCCCTGAGTTGGCTGGGATGGGCACCAGCCTCCCTGCAACCCTAATTAGGATGAAGCGGTTACAGAAAATGATGAACTGAACTCTCCTATTGTAATGACACAGTCTATCTCCCCCTCCTTGAATTGCCACTTAATCATGGTGGGGGGGTTTACATGCCCAAATGATCCTGGGAGCTAATGTTGTCAGGGGCATGATGCCTCTTGTCGAGTCACTCAAGGAAAACAGGTCCTAGGTTAAAGTACAGACTAAGTGCAGTTCAGAAGACAGTTTCCCATTCCCAGATACAGATTACCAGGGTCCCCCCTGGAGCCATGCCTGGGAAAGGGGCATGAAGCCGAGCGCTTGGAGATCAGGCTTCTACCCATGGAGCTTGGCTGGGCCCAGCCCGAAGCGAACACATAGGTATGCCTTCCCATGGGTCCACCACCTGTGGGAGAGGCGGTAGGGGTCAGGTATGAGTTGGGTGGCAACCGAAAGCATGAGTTCTGTCGGATCGATCTGCAGCTAATGAATTGGGTTCTAGACTGTCACCTCTCTGGCAGGAAAAGAGCCTGAGCTGGTGTGAGGTTGAGAGATACTCGATAGATATAGTCAGGGTCACTTCAATACATAGTTTGGGCTCTGAAATCACCCATCTTGAGAGTGGATGAACCTTGTTTCATTCTGGAGTTGCTCATGGGGAGAGAAAGTGAGCTGATGTGATGTCCACATAGCTATAGCTTCTCTCTCCCTCCAGTCCTGACTTTCGTTTGTGCTTATGCACCAAATGACAGTTCAGAATACCCACCCTTTTTGGAGTCATGTGTATGCTAGAGGGCATACACCCTGGGAACACCCTGTTCGTCTCAGGAGATTTCATTGCCCATATAGACAATGATAGTGAGATCTAGAAGGGTGTGATTAGTAGATATGGCCTCCCTGCTCTGAACCTGAATGCTGGACGTCTATGCTCATCATGGTTTCTCCATCACAAACACCACAACATAAGGGTATCACAGGCACCAGGACACCCTAGGCTACAGTTTGATGATTGACTTTGAAGCCATCATCGTGGCAAGTCATCAGATTTACAGCTACATGCTCTGGACACTCAGGTGAAGAGAGAAGCTGAGCTGTCAACCGATCATTATCTGGTAGTGAGCTGTCTCTTTGGGCAGGAGAGGCTGCCCTTCAGACTTGGTAGATCCGATTGTGCAGTTAGGGTTATCTGTAAACATTTGGCAAAGTTTTCTGTCAGAAGGGCCTTCAATTCCCTCCTCTAGCAGAGATATAACCATATCCCAATGGGGCAATAGACATAGAATTTGAATGGGCCATGCTCCATGTCTCCATTATTGAGGCTGCAGTTCAGAGCAGTGGCAGTAAGAGTGTGAGTGTTGTGAGTGTTGTGAGTATGTTGTGAGTGCAACCTCCAAACCAAGTGGTGGAAACTTGCGGTGAGGGGAACGTTCAGCCAAAGAAGGAGGCCTATCAGGTACCTTTGGCCTGTGGGATTCCAGAGGCAGCAGATGGGTACCAACAGGCCAAAAGTGCTGCAGCTCCAGCAGTCACTGGTGTAAAATCTCATGTGTGGGAAGAGTTTGATGACGGCCTGGAAAGAAAGACTTCCAACTGTATCCTTTGGGCTATTTTGAGGGGTGTGCTCCTTGAACATGGTTTACTTCCCCCATTGTTAAGGGCTGTTCGATCTCTGTATTGCCGGAACCAGATATTGGTCCACACTGATAACAACATATCAAATTTGTTTCCAGGGCTTCAGACTCCATCAAGACTGTCCTTTGTCACCGTTTCTGGTCATGATATTTATAGCTCAAATTTCTAGGCACAGCCACGATGGTGAGGGGTTCTGATTTGGTGGCCATAGGATCGCATTTCTGCGTTTTGTAGATGATGTATATTCAGCTCTTTCTGGAGCAATTTGCACTTTGATAGGCACTCTCCAGTCTGGAATGAGGTCCTACCCCAAGTAGAGTAGTTCAAGTATCTCGAGGTCTTGTTGACAACAAAGGGAAGGATGGAGTGGGAGACATCTTCTGTAAAGCGTAGCTTGTACTGGTCTATTGTGGTGAAGGTGGTCTGTAGCCGGAAGGCTAAACTCTCAATTTGCCAGTCGATCTATGTTCAAACCCTTACCTATGGTCACAAGCTTCAGATAGTGACCCAAAGAACAAGATTGCAAATACAAGTGGCTGAAATGAGCTTCCTTTGCAGGGTAGAAGGATCTCTCTTAGAGATAGAGTGAGAAGTGAGTGAGTAGAATGGCTGCTTCTCCACAGCTGGTTGAGGTTTGGGCATCTGATTAGAATGCCTCCTGAATGCCGCCACGGTGTTTTGTGTTTCTGTGTCGTGTGGTGTTTCGGGGCATATCCAACAGGGACAAAACCCCAAGGTCAACTAAGAACGTGTTGGAGTGACTACTTTTCTCAGCTTGTCTGAGACCGCATAGGCATCTCCTGGACAAGCTAAAGAAAGTGGCTTGGGATGTCTGTCACCATGAGCCCACCCCGGAACAAGCTTAAGAAGATGAAAATGATCTTACTTCATTTTTCCTATCTGAGTATTAACTATCAACTAACCCTAATGCTTTATCACACCTTCATCACTACCACATGACCTTTGTCATCTTTATATCATCATTCAATTTGTCAACCATGTTATGGTCTGTGTTTCAGGGAACTTTGATTTTGGCGGCTCTGTTCAAACTCTGTTTTCTCTCAGCGGTGCAGGCTCCGGCAGAGGGGTGTGGCTCAATGACGCCGGCTGATTGCAACACGCACACCTGATCCCACTTCCTAATCTACTACGCTATAAAGACTAGCAGTGCGCTCACCTCAGTACCAGAAGATTATCTCGCTTCATGTCCCTGCTTTCCTGTGTTCTCACTGGCTCCTGATTCCAGTTCCCCGCTTGACCAGTTCCGGCTCCGTAGTTCTCCAGTGCTTAAAAAGTTTTTTTGTGCTTCTCTTTGTCTCCAACAGTTACTGTGTTGTACTCTGCTTAAGAGTTTCCCTTTTCAATAATAAATCGACTCTGTCATCCCACAGTCTCCTGCATTCTGAATCAATTTCATTATGTCACAAACTTGGTGACATGGTGGCGTAGTGGCTAGCATGTCCACCTCACAGCAAGAAGGTCTTCGGTTTGATTCCCAGTGCTGGTGTTTCTGTGTCAGGGTTGCCTGATCTCCCCGTGCTTGTGTGGGTTTCCTCTTGGTACTCCGTTTTCCTCCCACAGTCCAAAAACATGCACAGCAGGTTAAGTGCCTGTTCCAAATCAATCCAAGGTGTGAAGAGTGAGTGTGAATGGTTGAGAGAGTGTTGGCCCTGCTATGGTCTGGTAAGGTGTCCAGGGTGTATCCCACCTTCGCCCAGAGTTGGCGGACAGGGGCTCCAGCCTACCTGCAACCCTAATTAGGATTAAGCATTTCAGAAAATGAATGAATGAATTTGTAAACCAAGAGGGAACAAGGCTATTTCATCCTTCAGTCATTACAGATTATATTTTAAGAATACAGTACGTTTAATGACTATATAATTAAGAAAAAAAACCCTACGCAATTAAGAAATCTTTATCTGAGATCATTCTGACTACCTCGGGGAATTAAAATAAAGGTAGTTCTAACAACCTGAGTCCTACATACTACATTACTACTTTCCCAAGTATTTATTAATGCAACTTGTCAACTCAAGTCATTTTATTTATTTATTTTACTTTTCTTATGCTTTACTGTCAAAAATGTGCCCTTGTGAATTGTTTGTCATATTTCATTGTGTTATTATTTTTTTTAGTACTGTTGTCGGGAGACTTTGGCCCTTTCTAGGTGACTCCAAGAAAAGGTGGTGTACACCCTGAATAGCTCAATAGACCACCATGGGTCCAAAACATGCACACAACCATTCACACCTAGGGGGAATTAAGAATATTAATGTCACCAAATTTACATGACTTTGGATGGCAGTATGAACCTGAGGCACGTGGAGGAAACACATTCAAGCATGGGGAGAACAACACACAGAAACACCCTCACCAGGCACAAACCTAAAACCTTCTTGCTATGAGGCAGAAGTTCTAACCACTACAGAACCGTGTTGCCCCACTGTTTGTCTTATTATTGAGTCATATTAAGCTTATTGAATTTACTTTATTCCGGGTGATTTTTTCCAGATCTTGAAGAAGTATTACACTGTTGCTGCCACTATTTATGGAGTTTATTATTCACACTAGGAAAGTGCACCACCATCCCACAGCATCTGGAGAACGTATTGCGTACCTTCATAAGTCCTGTTATACAGCAAGAAATTTAACAATAAAATTACCCAGGATTCTGATCACATTGGTAACAAGGCCTGACGATAGTTCAGTGTCTGATGGAAAAGTGGCTTGCTTGTGATTTCTGCACGGCAGGATTCCACTGTTTATCATTGTAGTCCTCTTAAAAAGCCTCATATCTGTTCTAATAGACCTTCTCACCACATGATCAAAATGTTCTTGTTAAGCAACATCTACTGTCAATCTTCAAAAGCTCTACCTATATTAAACTCCCCAGAAATAAGATATAGCCTTGTCAACTGGCTGAACATGTCTAATCTGAGCCACACAAACTGCTTCCATTCCTTTACTTTTCCATGTTATACAGTTCTACTCTGCTTGGCACTTGGGAGGAAAACAGCACAGTTAAGTTTCTTTGATATGGTACTCTGCACAAGGCAATGGCAGTACTTCTATATCTAGTGTCCTGTGTGGGGGCAGAAGGTTTGCTTTCAGCACAAGGTCGTCTACACCAATCAATAAAATTATGGTAGGTCTCAATGTTAGTGAGTTATTAAAGCTTACACTATAGCTAGGTAAGAGTTCTTGCCTTGTTAAACCACATGCTATAAGTACATGGGATTTAAAAATGATCTATAACATTGTTAACATCTCAAAGGTTTAAAGCATATAACTACTAGTATTTATCAGTTAATTTTCTGTAACCACTTAATCCTAATTAGGGTCGCGGGGCGGCTGGCGCCCATCCCAGCTGACTCCAGGTGAGGGCAGAGTACACCCCGGACAGCTCGTCAGACCACTGCAGGGTAGAAAAACGCTGACTGCTTTACAGCTACTCTTGTCAAAAGTCAGCAATGGTTCTTTTACATGCCTCTCACCATAGACAGTGAGAGACATGGCCTGCCTTTGATAACCCAATTAGCTACACTGGGGGGACAGTGACAACCTTGTGGTACCTGTATTTATATTCCACAAAATATTGTATACAAATTGTGCTCTAGCAGGACTGGCTCAGTGACTGACTGGACTTCTGATTAAAAGATAATGAGACTATCACTACTAGGTGCTTGACGAAGACCTTTAATCTTCAAGTGCTCAGCTGTGTTGTCTCTTTTAATTGTAAAATACTGTATATAAAATGATGGCTAAATGAGTGAATCTGTCAGTCTTAATAATGTTTTATAATACTGATTTAATATTTTCTGTAATGAGCTTTACTATTTAAACCTTTGAGCTCCAAAAACTATTAAAGCATTCCATTGATTGTGCCATCATGTAACATAAAACCCAACAATGAGAAAACACCCTATTGTTTATTCAAAGGAATAATTATCTCATGCATATTTTTTCCGCCTCAAATCCCTTCATAACACATGTTAGCACATAGCCTAATTTTGCTACAGACCATGCCTTAATCTACATAATGCCACATTCTTCTTCTGGGATGCCACTGATACTGATCCTGCTGCTTTTTGAGCCCTTTGGTCTGTCCTGCTGTGCTGATGCTGGCTAGAGTTCTTATCTTGGAAGCCCCTCCCTCCTGCTGATGAAGATCTATACGGTCTTAGATGTGCACTCATAGACTATGAACATGACTTTTCACTGCTGGTGATATAAACTCTTCTCCCACAGTTATTTAGTTGTTGACTTACAGTTGTTGTATAACATCCAGACTACATTTTGGACTGAAATGAATTTGTCATATATACATATAATATATATATAATGCAGCCGTGAGGGAGGGGCACAAGCCAGTGTCTCTCCCTCACGCCGGTCCCAAGCCCGGATAAATGCAGAAGGTTGCGTCAGGAAGGGCATCCGGCGTAAAACAAATGCCAAATAAAACATGCGAGTCACAACAAAGAAATTCATATCGGATCGGTCAAGGCCCAGGTTAACAATGACCGCCATCAGTGCTGTTAACCAACAGGGTGCTGGTGGAAATTGGACTACTGTTGGTCGAAGAAGGAGAGGCGGGAGGCGTGTCCGTAGGCAGAGAGAGAGAGAAGAGGAAAGGCATGAATCTAGGACTGAAAGTAGAGACTTTGAATGTTGGAACTATGACCGGAAAAGGTAGAGAGCTGGCTGACATGATGCAGAGGAGGAAGGTGGACATACTGTGTGTTCAGGAGACCAGGTGGAAAGGTAGCAAGGCTAGAAGCTTAGGAGCAGGGTTTAAGCTGTTTTTTCATGGTGTAGATGGGAAGAGAAATGGAGTAGGAGTCATCTTGAAGGAGGAGTTTGTCAGGAATGTTCTAGAAGTGAAAAGAGTGTCAGACAGAGTGATGAGTCTCAAGTTAGAAATTGAAGGTGTGATGTTTAATGTTGTTAGTGCTTATGCCCCACAAGCAGGATGTGAGCTAGAAGAGAACTAGAGATTCTGCAGTGACTTAGATGAAGTGATGCAGAGTACCCCCAGAGATGAAAGAGTGGTCATTGGGGCAGAGTTCAATGGACATGTTGGTGAAGGAAATAGAGGGGACGAGGAAGTGAGGGGCAGGTTTGGTATCCAGGACAGGAACGCAGAATGACAGATTTTGGTAGATTTTGCAAAAAGGATGGAAATGGCTGTGGTAAATACTTTCTTCCAGAAGAGACAGGAACATAGGGTGACTTATAAAAGCGGAGGTAGGAGCACACAGGTAGACTACATCTTGTGTAGGTGATGTAATTTGAAGGAAGTCAGTGACTGCAAAGTAGTAGCGGGTAAGAGTGTTGCCAAACAGCATAGGATGGTGGTGTGCAGGATGCTGATGCTGATGGTCAGAAAGGTGAAGAAGGCAAAGGCAGAGCAGAAGACAAAGTGGTGGAAGCTGAAAAAGGAAGAGTGTCGGGTTGTCTTCAAGGAGGAGTTGAAAATGTCTTTGGGTGGTCAGGAAGTACAGCCAGATGAGTGAACAACTACAGCTAATGTGATAAGGGAGAATACTTGGTGTGTCATGTGGAAGGACTGAAGTGCAGGAGTGTGTACAAAGGAAGAGGTTAGCTCAAAAGAAGTGGGACATTGAGAGGACCGAAGAGAGTAAACAGGAGTACAGGGAGATACAGCGTAAGGCGAAAGTAGCGTTGTCAAAGGCCCAACAAAGGGCATATGATGACTTGTATGCTTGGTTGAAAAGTAAAGAGGGAGAAAATGATTTATACAGGTTGGCACAGCAGAGAAATAGAGATGGGAAGGATGTGCAGCAAGTTAGAATGATTAAGGACAGAGAGGGAAATGTATTGACTGATGACAGAAGTGTGCTGGGAAAATGGAAAGAGTACTTTGAAGAGCTGATGAATGAGGAAAATGAGAGAGAGAAAAAAAGAGTAGAATAGGTGACTGTTGAGGACCAGGAAGTAGCAAAGATTAGTAAGGATGACGTGAGGAGGGCATTGAAGAGGATGAAGAGTGGAAAGGCAGTTGGTCCTAATGACATACCGGTGGAGGTATGGAAGTGTCTAGGAGAGGTAGCAGTAGATTTCCTGACAAGAAAATTCAACAAGGTCTTAGAGAGTGCGAGGATGCCAGAGGAATGGAGGAGAAGTGTGCTTGTGCCCATTTTAAAAAACAAGGGAGATGTGCAGAGTTGTGGCAACTACAGAGGGCCATATGAGCCATACAATGAAGTTATGGGAAAGAATAGTGGAAGCTAGACTAAGGGCAGAGGTCAGCATTTGTGAACAACAGTTTGGTTTCATGCCAAGAAAGAGCACCACAGATGGAGTGTTTGCTTTGAGGATGTTAAAAGAGAAGTACAGAGAAGGTCAGAAGGAGCTGCATTGTGCCTTTGTGGATCTGGATAAAGCACATGACAGGGTGCCGAAAGAGGAACTGTGGTATTGCATGAGAAAATCTGGAGAGGCAGAGAAGTATGTTAGAGTGGTGCATGACATGTATGAGAGATGTAAGACAGTGGTGAGGTGTGCTGTTGGTGTGACAGAAGAGTTCAAGGTGGAGGTGGGACTGCATCAAGGATCAGCTCTGAGCCCCTTCTTGTTTGCTATGGTGATGGACAGGCTGACAGACGAGGTTAGACAAGAATCCCCATGGACTATGATGTTTGCAGATGACATTGTGATCTGCAGTGAGAGCAGAGAACAAGTGCAGGAAATCTGGAGAGGTGGAGGTATGCATTGGAAAGGAGGGGAATGAAGGTTAGCCTCAGTAAGACAGAATACATGTGTATGAATGTCAAGGACCCAACAGGAACGGTGAGGTTACAGGGAGCAGAGATAAGGAAGGTGGAGGATTTTAAGTACTTAGGCTCAACAATACAGAGCAATGGAGTTTGTGGAAAAGAGGTGAAGAAGCTTGTGCAGGCTGGCTGGAATGGTTGGAGAAAAGTGTCCGGTGTGATGTGTGATAGGAAGGTATCGGCAAGAATGAAAGGAAAAGTGCACAAGACGGGGCTGAGGCCAGCGATGTTGTACAGTTTAGAAACAGTGGCCCTGGGGAAAAGACAGGAGGCAGAGCTGGAAGTAGCAGAGATGAAAATGTTGAGGTTCTCTTTGGGAGTAACGAGGATGGATAGGATCAGGAATGAGTACATCAGAGGGACAGCACATGTAAGACATTTTGGAGACAAAGTCAGAGAAGCCAGATTGAGATGGTTTGAACATGTACAGAGGAGGGATACTGAGTATATTGGTAGTAAGATGCTGAGGTTGGAACTACCAGGCAGAAGACCTAGAGGAAGACCAAAGAGACGATTCATGGACGTGGTGAAGGAGGACATGAAGGCAGTTGGTGTAAGAGAAGAAGATGCAGAGGATAGGGTGAGATGGAGGCGGATGATTCGCTGTGGTGACCCCTGAAAGGAATAGCCGAAAGGAAAAGAAGAAGAAGAAGAAGAAGATGCACACACGCACACAAACACACACACACACACACACACACACACACACACACACACACACACACACACACACACACACATATATATAAGTAAATTTTTAAATTCTTTTATACTTTATAAACTCCTATTTTCACTGTGTCAAGCTGCTGGGAGACAATGTTAGTTGAAAAAGCACTATACAGATAAATTTGAATCGAATTAAATATTTGCAAGTACAGTATATTCAAAATTGTAATGGCATCGTTGGTGGTGTGTTCATTTGATGTGTTTTTTAATAATTAGCTTTATGCATTAATGATATGCATTTTTTGTTTTTCTTCATTAACAAGTATACAAAGATTCTTCAAAGTAGAACAGTTTGTCAAAGGTAGAGGCAGCATATTTTTTTAAACGTTGGATTCAAGAGAAAAACCATATTGACAAGTCATTTATATTATCTCATCAATCATGATAGAGTCCAGTGGCATGTGCAATAACTGAACAGTAGAATTGTTCAGGTTGTCCAAATTTAACCCAGTCCCCATTCTGCCCAGTTTATTAATGACAGCTCTTGGAACAGCAGGGTTTTATCATGTGCATTATTGTCTGCTTACAGTCCCAGCAGAAACCATACTGCACAGTTCAGATCCTGTTGTCTAATACACAGAAGTCCGTAACTAAGTAATTTTCAAAATAATTAAAATAAGGCAATTTGAGAAATTTTAATGGAGAAATTCTATGCATAAAGCTTCTGATTTAACTTCCTCCAAATTTCCATCCCTCTTTTTTCTTTTCAAGTGAGGAGGTGTCCGCCTCCAACAGCCCTTCATCACTTCCCTACTCTTCAACAGCTTCAACCCTGACCATGTAGTGAGAGGCTTGGCATGACAGCAGAATTCTCAGAGTTCTCCATCTTATATTACCACAATCACTCCTCATGTCACTGACTTGAGGGTGTGGTACACATTTGCAATTCATATACTATAATGGATATATTTTATAATAGCCCTATATTATGCGGGGTTCCTTGTTGTGTTCTTCTTGCATACCTGTTCCTATAGCTCTGTAGGTTGAAGAATTTTAACAATCCACATGGCTTCTTTTTTAACTTGACCACCTGCTTTTTTTTTTTTTTTTAAAAGATATGGGCTTTCGATTAGACTTTTTTTTTTAAAACTTAAATGTTTTGTACCAGTATTTTGTCTAATGGGCAGATGCAGGCAATATTGCCAGCCTACAGCTCCTGGTTTAACAGTTAAACCCAAAGCTCAGGGTCCCTTTTATTTGGAGAGTACTATTCTCTCATGGCTACATGGCTTCCCTTTGGGCTCTCGAATTTCCTTTCACCTCCAAAAAAGATTCAGGTCTGGAGATTGGATAGGAGCCCTGCAATGGATTGGCAAACTGTTTAGGGTGTGTCCCAGCCCTCATCCAAAGTAGTGCTGGGTTTGGCTTCAGCTTCCTGAGTAATCCTGGCAGATAATCGATTGCATGGATTAGCTAGGCTAAACTGTCCCAAGATGTGTGTGTGTGTGTGTGTGTGTGTGTGTGTGTGTGTGTGTGTGTGTGTGTGTGTGTGTGTGTGTGTGGTCCCCTGCAATGAACCAGTGTCCTATCCAAGGTGTATACTTGTTCCTGTATTACCATAAACGTGATCAGTTTAAAGTGGCTATTAAACAGGAATGAATTCATCATGAATGAATGTATATGTCTTTGTATGTATGTATCGGTTCTAAGTGTATAACAACCATTCCTAAAAATACATACTGTATACGGAGGGCCTAGTACTATTCTATACACTACAGCACTAAAAACAATTTACTTGATGTTTTGCCTGTAAGGTTTATTATTATTATTATTATTATTATTATTATTATTATTATTATTATCATCTGAAAATCTTAATAACACTGGCAGGAATAGATTTTCAACAGATTAAAGATTCACAGAAAATAAACCCTGCTGGTTTAGCACTCACAAATACCTCAGTTAATTAAGTCCTTGCTAAATGCCTTGAAAGCTGATGACTACATTACTCAATAAACATTACATGGCTAAATAAGCCGTACACACATTACAACATTTTGCACAAGGAAATAAATAATTGGTTCACTTTAATCATTCTAACTCATCAGTTCAAAGGGTGACTTGTGGTCGGAAAAATACCTATATATTACTATGTATACTACTCTGGTAATTCATACTGAATGGAACCAATCTTCTGGTTCATTGATATTTAGGAATATTTCTACTGGATACTTTACAAGCATGTTGGTTAAAAAAAAAAAATGAAAAAGAAAATCTCATTTTGTAACACTTTAGCTTTCTCAGTATCTCAGTAGACTAATGCAGTCAATATTCCATTATGATAGCTAAGTGTCAATCTCATGTTCATCAGCCACTTATTTAAACAAGAAGCCACTAAGTTCCCAGGCTCTTTCTCTTGTAGCCTCTTTGTAAGCCTCATGTCAGCCAATTAAGACAAATTATGTTCATTTGATAACTCTCCTCAATCCTCTGACATAGGGAACAAAGCTCCACTGTCCTAAATGTGTTCCATTTGCTCATCACTTAATAGCTTTTCCTGCACATAAGCTGAAAGCGTAATCTTTCAAGCATAATGAGCTTCCTAACTTTTTCCTCAGTTTTCTGTAACTTAGGTTACTGTACATTAAATTACTGCAGTTTGAGTATGATGGTGTTCTCAGCAGCAGAAAGATTCACTGCCAAACAACTGTTTACAGATCTGCATTCAGCACTATAGCATGCATACTCCTATAATCTTGCTATGTTGAGAGCACACCTTTAATATTATTCAGGATTTCATAGCCAAGCTTGCACAAGGTGCAAAGGCTTGCATGACTGGTGCACCATAGTCATGGAATATGGCAAAGATGGTTCTTCCATGTTCTTCCTCTGTTCGCGCATCCCTGTTTAGAACTAACTCATCAACCATAGTCATGGAACGTGGCTAGGGTGGTTGTTTCATGCTTTTCCTGTATCTGCTCATCACCATATAGAACCACCCTATTGACCATAGTCATGGAATATGGCTAAGGTGGTTGACCTGTGGTCATGTCCTCATGTCACCACAGAGAACTAACCCATTAACGTCATTTTTGATTGTTGTCCCATATCCATTCATCACTGTATAGAACTATCCTGTCTACCATCGTCATGGAATCTACTTCTTTTGGGGGTTGTCCTGTGTAGATGTGTTGTTTAGTCGAAGCTGATATGCATTTCTCAACTCTATGACTACATCAAGGATGCTCAAACTCTTCTATGCACAGCATAATAAATAAACACAACTCACAAAGAACTTATGGGGAGAGCCACCTTTGGCCAGTACATAAACCAACATACTGTATTAATTGCTAAGTACATCTACTTCAAATCTTTGCTGAAATACACAACCTCAGTCCAGACTTCCCAGTTTGAATATGTTTAAAGCCTGCCTCGTAAAATGAAGTTTATTTTGCCTTGTGGTTGTGGAAACTGCTCCCTAATACAGAATTAATTAATCTGATATGCCTGAGAAGAGGCATCAATTTGCTGCTGAGTTACTCGTTCTTGTTTACTGGTACAGAGAGAGAGAGAGAAAAAACATCTGGTGGAGAGTTGTCCAGTAAATCCGATACATCTGCACACACTGCAAAAAAAATGAAATATAGCCCCCATCTTTCCAGATAATCACACATGAGCTATCATGCAGTAATCTCTGTCCATGAAGTGAGGGTATTAGAGGTTAGAGAGCCCTCCTGGAGTTGCATGTTCTCTTTCATCAAATGAAATATGAAATTGCAGAGTAGCTAGGTAATAAAGCTTATTCCGAGGGAGGTCATTTTAAAGGTTTCCTCTTGTGGCTGCTTCAGTTTTATTTTTCTCTCCTCTCTTTCTTTCTGCTTGTGATTTTAAAGTTTTGTCCACTCTAAATCCATTGTTGAAGGGGGAACGCTTTGATCTCATTGGACGTCTTAAACCTACAACATGTCCAATTGTATCATCCACCACCACAGACCTGGAAAATATCAGAACTGCATATGGCAGAAATGTTAACACCCACCCACTGCTGAGAGGAATTACAAGAAAAAAGGTTCGCTTCCTTTACAGCCTTCCTATGTCCGATTAGAACAAGAACTACCGTCTCTCAGCAATCCTGGATTCAGCTGCTCCCCTGAGTAAGGCTACACATCCAATCAGAACCATACAACTGATTATGCCTGAGGTAGACACACAGCATGTTTCTAAGCATGGCTTTTTATTAATATTTCAACAGCAGGGATGTGTGTAGGCTCTGAGGCCAGCAGCTTATTATAATGTGCCATATTTTAAAGCACCACAAAACAACATGTTGGGAAAAATGTTATACATTTGAAAAGCTCAAAAAAAAAAAACCCATTGTATTTAAAATTTTTGATTTATAACTATTTATAGTGTATCTGAATAACTGTTAATTGTACGTGCTGCGAAGGAGCAGAAAAACAGCTAAAGGAAGCATGATGGTGCAAAGACTTTAATATTGCATGAAGCAACCTGAAAAACCTCTGATCAGAAAAGATAAGCCAACATCCTGTAAAATGAGCAAACTAGAAACATAAGAGAATTGTAACTCCACCACACAAAACAAATCAAAAGTATATAGAATTACATTGCCATGTTATTTGTCGAAAATATCCAACCTGAGATGTGTATCACGTCCAGAATTTCTGTTTTTGTTTTGTTTTGTTGTTGTTGGTTTATCGGTTTTTGTTTTTGTTTTTTGGCAAGGCCATTTTTATCCAAAACTAAAAGATGTGGGCGGTGGTGGCCTAGTGGTAAAGGACGCTGGATCGCTGATCATAAGGTTGGAAGTTCAAGTCTCACTTTCCACAAGGTTGTCACTGTCCCCCCCAGTGCAGCGAATTGGATTCTCAAAGGCCGGCCATTTCTCTCACAGTCTTTGATGAGAGGTTCATGTAAAAGAACCATTGCTGACTTTCGTAAAGAGTAGCTGCATAGCCATAAGCTTGTTTCTGTCCCTTTGCTAAAGGGTTGTGTCAGGAACGGCATCCGACGTAAAAACCTATGCCAAATCAAACATGCAAATCAGATGACTTGCTATGGCGACCCGTGAAAAAGGGAAAAGCCGAAAGGAAAAGAAGAAGAAGAAAAAGAATACTTTTCTTCTTTTACATCCTCTCATTTTGCTGTGTAAAACATAGTTGTGTGTAAAATGTATATCCTCATTAATCTCAGCTAAAAATATTGCAAATGAAAAATGAATGCTTGCAATGTTGAACTAGTCCCCAGACGATCTCAGTGTGTTACAGACTTTGGCTATTAAATACAATTGCTCATGACTTTCTCTCCAAAACTTCTATGGAGTATGTTAAGTAAAGGAAAAGAGAGAGAGAAGGGGCTTTGAAGAAACACTAAAAAACAACCTTTAACTATCTATTACTGCCCAAAGAAAACAAATACTAAAATGAGGTGACATAATTCCTTATAAATTATAAATAAAGTTAATGCATTATACAACACAATGAAGGTGTTAATAACCACCTCTTAAGCTTCGGGCCCATATAGGGAAAATTATTTCACAGTAGACAACAGTGGATTTTTTTTTTTTTTTTTTTTTTTTTTTTTGCCTTTGGGAGATCAACTGGCATCATCTCATACGTTTTTTGAGCACAAACAGAATCACAATTTTGAATCACAAATCATAATATTTGTGAGCTGGGGAGCTATCTTGAAAACTAGGAGAGTGTGGTTTTTATTTCCAGAAAGGTCTGATCATGTTGAAATTTGTTGTATGTCACCAGATCAGTTCAACAATTTTTAAAACAATGATTGTGTTTTAGTCTTGTACCCATATCTGCAAGACACCACCTCCAAATTTCTCCAGAATGGGCAGTGGTGGTCTAGTGGATAGTGCGCTGGATCGCTGATCCTAAGGTTGGGGGTTCGAGTCCCCACAAGGTTGTCACTGTCCCCCCAGTCCAGCTAACTTGGTTAGCAAAGACGGGCCATGTCTCTCACTGTCTATGGTGAGAGGCATGTAAAAGAACCATTGCTGACTGTCGTAAAGAGTAGGCTGCAAAGCCATCAGCGTGTTTCTGTCCCTTGCTAAAAGGGTTGTGACAGAAAGGGCATCTGACGTAAAAACCTATGCCAAATCAAATGTGCGAATCAGATGATTTGCTGTGGTGACTCTCAAGAATGGAAAAAAGCCGAAAAGAGGAAGAAGAAGGTCCTATTAGTCCAAGCCACAGTATTAATGTATCAACTAGCTATGTGAGATCTTAGCCTTCCATCACATTGTTGAATACTCAATTTTAATTGGTTACTTAGAGTACAGACATGGACTATGTTATTAAAAATGTGCAAAAATAATTTTTAACATGATATTTGTATCAAATTGTTGATTCCTTTTGTAAGTATCCATATAATGTCGAGACAGTTGGTGATACTGTGAAATAAATAGCCTTATTACACTTTGCATTGGGGTCCTGCATCATTGTGTCAGGGCTAATTTTGTAATAACCACTAGTTCTCTAAATGCCATCCCTTATTTATCTTCTTGAGCAGTAAGGGAAAGAATTGGCCAATAACTAGAATTCACTCTCCAATCCACTTTATCCTTTAATAGGGTCACAGGGAGATATCTGAGCTGACTCTGGGTGAAGGTAGTGTACACCCTAAACAGCTTGCCAGTCCATCACAGGGCAACAGAGACACACAACCATTCACACTCACATTCACACCTATGGTGTTTGGGCTGTGGTAAGAAAAAAGAACATCTGGAGAAAATCCTCACAAGCACAGAGAAAACATGTAGACTCCACAGAGACTCTCTCTTGATGGGCAGATGGCTTGAAACCAGGACTCGTTGCTGTGTATTGAAAGTGCTAACTGCTATCCCACTATTAAACCTGATAGCAACTCCTGAAAAGGTAAATTTATATCAATGTTATCATAATTTTCATAAATAGCTGAAGTAATTGATATATTAAGCTCCTATCAGTTTTTTGAGTCTGAAATAATGGTGATTGAGGATGCACAGGTCATGGTAATGACAAGTAATACATGTAGGCATATCAGTCGCTATATAATTACAGTATACCACTATCTATTCAGATAATTATCTTTCTGCTCTATTTGTGGGTTATCATGAAAGTTGACAATGGTTTCTGATATGAAGATACTTCATAAATCTTAATCAGTGAAAATTGTTTCGTTCCATTGTCCCAACCTCTAAAGATACATTTGGTGCATTTCCACAAATAATTCAAGCTTGCCCATTGTCATTCAAATATAATTTGATGCTCAGAATCATATAATATACAAATTAGACATTGCATTGTAATGACTTTCCACAGCAAGATAATAAATTAAAGTCATACAGAACTCTAATTACAGAAAAAATCACATTAGCAAGCCTACAATAAAAATATTTTCAAGTAGTTCTCCTAAATAACATCTGGAATGTTGCTCTGTGCTACAAATCCATAGAGATTCTTGGTTTGTCATTTATGTAAGGGGTAAAATCTCTCATACTTGAAAACATCTAACAATTTATAAAGTGCTGGAGTATTGAAAAATATTTGAGACATTTTCATTCTTTTCCTCATGTCAAGATCAGTTCACTTCACTTATCCCTTAACATCCAAGGATGTCGTTGGGGCGCCCTCATGGCGAGACTTGGGCTGATTTAACCTAGCGGAGCCCATCCCTCTCCAAGTCGTAGAAACCCGCTGACGGCTTTGCAGCCTACTCTTTACGAAAGTCAGCAATGGTTCTTTTACATGCCTCTCACCAGAGACAGTGAGAGACATGGCCTGCCTTTGATAACCCAGTTAGCTGCACTGGGGGGACAGTGGCAACCTTGTGGGGATGATACTGTTTAAGTATTGGTGTCTCATAAGATATTCATAACATAGATGTTTGAAAAATACATGTGCAGTTGTAGCAGTAATCACTGACTACAGCATCAGGGCGAAACGTCAAGAATTTTGGAGATAAAAAATAGAACTGTTGCAACAACCATCTCAATGGCCTTTTTGTAATTGACATATGGTAATTACATAGGTAAGACCAATCCTATGGGCTAAGCTGTTAGTATTCTATTAACGTGTTGCTATGACAAAGGCATCAGTATTTTCTTTATTCACTTTCTGTGGAGGAAAATATAGGAAGCCAGCCATCTGGTGACAAGAAATTAGAGAAGGCCAATTATGCAACAACAACAAAAAAACCCTAAACAAACATAAAACAAAAAACAACCCAAAACCTCCCATCAAAACTACTTACATTTATGTGAGGTGCGCATCTGAGTGTGTGCGCGCTCATGTGTATGTGTGTGTATTTATATTTTATTTACATCTTATGCATTATTTTTGAATGTTTAATTGTTATTATAAGCATTTATAGCATTGAATATGTATTTATTGATATTATATACACATACATCAGTCGGTGGGGTTGAGCCAACTTTGCAAAATTCGGTGGTTGCGGGGGGATCTAACCACAGAAAGTGAAGGACCCCTGAGTGTGTTTGTGTATATACACACACACATATATATATATATATATATATATATATATACATATATATATATATACACACATATATATATATATATATATATATATAAATATATAGAGGATTTTCTGAGTAGATCCTTCCGTAGGAGAGTGCTCAATATTTTTTGGTAGAGCAAATAACAAAAGGACAGGACAAAGACTTTCTATTGAAACTCCATTTATCACTACAGATCTGTTTCGAGGGGTGGTGAAACCATCCTCTCTCTTCAGGTGATTATAGAAGAATGGTGAAAGGTGATTCTTCTATAATCACCTGAAGAGAGAGGATGGTTTCACCACCCCTCGAAACAGATCTGTAGTGATAAATGGAGTTTCAATAGAAAGTCTTTGTCCTGTCCTTTTGTTTATAAAAATATTTATATATATATACACATGTGTGTGTGTGTGTGTGTGTGTGTGTGTGTGTGTGTGTGTGTGTGTGTGTGTGTGTGTGTGTGTTTACCTCTTTAAGCAATATGGTGAAGTGGTGCTGGTCCATCAGAATGGTGGAACATTTATGAACATGTAATCCGTCACCATGCCAACATCAACAGTCCTCTTGCTTGTAATAGCATTTAAATGAGTAGTGTGGAGTGAAGCTGACATCCGCTGAGCTAACGAAGGAAAGTGACACAGGACATTCTTAGGAACGATGTGGACATATAGAGTCATTATAAAAGTCAACAATTCAAGTGTCTGAAACCAAATATTCTTTAAATAAGAATAAATAGAACTCTAATTTCCAAATGAGCTGATATCAGGATACACAAAATTATCTTATAATTATTATTGCACATGTAATCAACAATTATGAAGATTATGGGACAAACAGTGAATTTAGTATGTATTGTTTTATATGTCTTTATTTCTATAGAAAGAATAATTTATTCCCACCATACAAATCAAGATACTTTCAAACTCTTCACAAAATATGTATACTCTATTGATTTTTTTTTTTTTCAAGTTTTATCTGAATTTAAGGAGTTCAGGTCCAGTCAATAACTCGAAGAACAACAAAATTAAGCAGTAAATCAGTTCCCCAACAAGGTGGCTTGAGATGAAGGGAACAGAAAGTGAAGACAAAGAAGCTAATAAGCACATTTGAGAGAATTTCTGCAACCGTATTGGGAAGAACTTCCAGAATATTATTATTACTATTATTAATATTATTATTATTATTGTTGTTGTTGTTGTTGTTATTGTTGTTAAAAAAATTGTCAAAGATGTGTTCAGCAGTAGATTTTCAAAAGCTGGCAAATTTGATTAGTCAAATTTTTTTTTTAAATCTCACCTTGAAATAAGGTGCCCCATATAGAATATGACCATATTTGCCCCTTAGGGGGACACATACATGAAATTTGAGGATTTTTGTCTCATTTCCTTGTAAGGTTATTGCACTACCAAATTGTACAGAGGGATGTAAACCATTTCTCTCCCATAAGGGTCATGATTGAAAATATTGATAGAAAAATATGCAGGAGAAATTTAGAATTACTATTTTTCAAAAAATGTCACACTACTGAGACTGAAATCACACAGGACACAGTATAAGGGGCAACCAAAGTTGAGCCAGCTGTTACAACACAGTTAACTTACACGGGACACTGAGACAGTGAACAAACAGCATGTTTCTGTTTATTCTAGTTCCCCATGTGGATTATTGTCATGCTTAAACACACTGAACATCAACCACAGGCCCCACAGTTAGCACTGTAAATTATAATTTTAGATTAAAGTTCAGAATGACTCATAACATGAAGTGTGTGCCTTTAATTAAGCTCTATGGAATTTCCACTTCACAGGGGAAAATGTTAATATGAAGCATAAAAATTGCATTTGCACATGAGAGAGCTGCGCAGGATACTTTTCTCCTAAATAAGAAAGCGCACGCTGATTGCTTCTTCAAAATTTTAAATGAAACTTATTTCTTTGGGGAAATGATTTAATGTTATGCAAAAGTACTTATTTTAAACTTTCTATGCACTACCTTTTAATGAAAATGGAAAATGTATTTATCCATGGCTATTAAGATCACAATTTACAACAAATTCAACCATAAGTTCATTAATTAATTTCCTGAAAAAGTTAATCCTACAAGGACTCAGGGGTTGAACTGGAACCTATCTCAGCCATCTCTGCATCAAAGCAAGGCATATCCTGAACATTCACCAGTCCATTGCAGGGCCAACTCACACTCACAAACGTGAACTTTCCAGTTAGCCTAACATGCATGTCTTTCAACAGTGGGAGGAAAAATAGAATATCAAAAATATTACAGGGAGAACATGCAACCTCTGCAATGAAATGGAAGGCAGTAACCTTGCCCAGGACTCAAATCCAGGACCATGTTGCTGTGAGCTTGATGTGCTGCTGACCACTACGCTACCGTGCAACCCTCAACCGCAAGTCTTTATTTAAAAAAGGTCTTTAAAAAAGTTTATGCACTCAGTATAGTGTTTTAACTTTCACTGATATGATGCTCTCAATTAAGTATCATTAGGAAAAGCTTGAATGTAATAATAAAAGCAAATGGCAGAAAACGAGGAAGATTTATTAATGAAGATTTATTAACAACTCAAATCACCTACAGCTAATCCATTGTTTGTGTGGATATTAAAATTTGAGTTATGCATGTATGCAACGTGCCCTGCAGTGACCTTGGTGAGCTGTCCAGGGTGTACCTCGCCATTTAGTGGAGTCGGCTGAGATGGTTGCCTGCTTCCCCACGACCCTAATTACGATTAATTGGTTCAGAAAATGAATAAATGAATAAACGAATGTATGCAACATGTTTCTGTGTTTATTTATGGCAGCAGGTTTATTGGGGGGGGGGGCATTTAAATGAGATTTTTTTTTTTTCTGCTTGGGAGCTGCCAAGTTCATGGATATTGAAGACATATTATCCAGCAAGAATATTCACCTCACTCAAGAGGGGAAAAAAACATAAGAGAAGGATACAAAAAGTGAGAATGAGAAGGAGAAAACATGTTTTAGATGTTCTTTGAGGTTTCTTGGAAACGTGATAGGGCTGGTAAATATGCTCCCTGGAAGCAACCAACGACCCCCCTCCTTCCCATATGCACCCCCTGGACCTGGATTGAACAAAGCAGAAGCCTCACACAGAGGAAGATGGACGATGTCTGCTGCATATAGAGTGCTCTAACCTTTCTCCACTTCAGCAGAGGCATAAAGAATTGAAGGGGATTAAAGGTGTTTTCCTTTAGTTAATCTTGTGCAATTGACTTGCAATGCTGATCATAATAGTTTCTTTCTGCTCTGTAATAGTGCTGAAAAAGCAGCAAAAGTTCAATGTGTATGAAAAACAAAAAAAACAAATGATATCCAGAGGTGGGACGAAGTTGTTTTGCATGTCAAATGAACACCTCAAGCTTTGACATTGAAGTCCAAAGTCAAGACTGACATGTCCAAGGCAAATTATAACTCCTTACTTTTACCTTTTTCTAGCTCTAGGCAAGTGGTAATATGGTTATTATCAAACTTAAACCCAGACTAATAAGTCATGTAGTAAATTCATGCAAATCTTTTTTTTAATTGGTATTTTTCAGATTCTGCACAAACTAATATAAATATACGACTACACTACAGAACTGTGACAATAAAAACTAAACAATTCAGTTCATACGCTACAAAAGAAACCAATCTATTCACCTGTAATTAATTCAGCTTGGTCTTGGGATTTGTTTTGTACAGCTTCAAATTCCAAACAAAATTTTAAGTTGTTGCTCTTGCATCTACTATTATTAAACTACAGGTTTGTCATGCTGCAACACCTAACATAATTTTTTCAAGCAAAGAATATCATCTTTTGGTGCATGGATGTCACGTAATGTCTCATTCATTAATCTTTTAAAATTTAGTTTTTTGCTGATTGTTTTGGAAATGGCTGAAATTAAAACTACTCCTGATTTGCTGGAATATGCATTGTCTGTTGATTCACTACACACTTTTGAAAGTATAATGTGTAATCTTGGGAGAAATTTACAGAATGTAAAAATTTCAAATTGACTTGCTTCTTAAAATTATTTAAAAAAAAAAAAAAAAAAAGGAAATGGAGAATCGTATTTGATGAGGTCAGGAGGAGTCGAAAATCATCTTTTGTGACTTCAAGTCTATCAAGAGCTTCAATAATGATAGCGCACCATCCATCCTGTCTATTAAAGAAATCTCTACCCAACTTTCATAAGTATTTACCCTGTCCCTTTTTGGCAAATTCTAAAGGTTGCATGTTAAATTATACTAGTATTTTACAAAGGCTTCTATATTGAAGAGTTTCCATGTAGTACCCAAATTATGAAGTACCCTGTTAATGGTCTAAAGAGCTAATAAGTGATACTTATTGTATAACTTTATGAGGTTTCTTAGCAGTGGCAGTTGAGTGAATGATTACACTTTACTCTTTCCTATGCAAAAACTTCCACTTGTCCAAAAGAGTATCCATACTTGTCTCTTCTACGACCTATGAATCTCCACTCAGGCTTAGGGGTGAAGGTTTTGGTTTCCTAATCAGAAGGTCAGCAGTTCAAGCCCCAGTATCACAAATATGTTACTGTTTAAGCCCTTGAAAAAGGCCTCAAATATAAATGTAATAAAATTTTAATCATTTTAGACTAAGTTATCTGTCATTCTATCAGTGAAATTTAAAAAACACTGTTTCTGTTTTCCCTCTGTTTTAGCACTTGGCAGTTTATTTTGGATGATTTTTTATATGAATATGAATACCTCTCATCTCTTTCATATGAATGACCCAACCTCACCAACAATAGTATAGCTGCCTACTCTTGGCTTGTTTGTCACAGCTTCTGTTATACCATATGATATACAGCACATACTATAGATTCATAAGTGTTTCTGTGGATGGCTTTATAGTGAGTAGGCTTTCTGAATCATAAAACAGAACTCATCTGACGTTGATGTTGCAGAGTTTGGCATTCACTGATATTGCTTGTGAAAGAATAAATGTAACGACATGCAGTAGCTTTTTCGGTCCTGGCGTTGAATGCACTGTTCTGTTCCTTCCTCTGCACAGACAATACTGCCTAGATCTTTGGAGAAAAAAGTTTGTCAAAAATTCCTTGCTCCTTATAGGGATTTTGCTTCTCTGCCCCAGAGAAACCTATCTCACAGAGAAACGATCTATTTCTGCAATACAAAAACAAAGTAAAATCAATAATAATAATGATAATAATGATAATAATAATAATAATAATAATAATAATAATAATAATAATAATAATAAAGGTGGAGCCAATAAAGACCCATGCATTGTACACACATTAATGTGGAGGCACAAAATCCCACAGCGAACCATCGGGGGATTATAATAAAAGCTGTTCATCAGAAGGAAGGAGGGGCTTCCAAGATGAGGACTCCAGCCAGCATCAGCACACCAGAACAGACCTCAGGACCCAGAAAGTAGAAGGATCACCGGCATCCCAGAAGAAGAATGGGAGAGAGAGAGAGAGAGAGAGAGAGAGAGAGAGAGAGAGATAGGTTACTAGGTATACTGATAATAGTGCAATGGAAATAGAATATTTTGTTATTACTGTGTGCAAGCAGAGACTCTGGCATGACTGGGTATGGCAGTATAACTAAAAGAGAGAGAACCAGAAGAAACTCGTAGTGCTGAGTCTAATCTAATCTAATCAAACCGAATGGAAAAAACAAAAATAATCCCAAAAACATATTTAATATTGCTGCATAATTAACTAGGAATAAGACCATGAATAAAATGTGTAAATCATCAATTTATGGCAGTGATGATTTTATGTATTTCTAATGCTAAAATTGAAAATATCAGGAAAAAAAGACAGGTATGTCAATAACGACAACAATGCAGCCGTGAGGGGGCACAAGCCAGTGTTCTCTATCATACAGCTCCCAAGCCCTAATAAATGCAGAGGGTTGTGTCAGGAAGGGCACCCGACGTAAAACCTGCGCCAAATCTGAGATGCAAGTCACAAATATTACCTCCATACCGGATCGGTCGAGGCCCAGGTTAACAACGAGTGCCATCGGTGCTGTTAAACACAGGGTGCTGATGGAAATTGGACTTCTGTTGGTCGAACAAGGAGAGGCGGGAGGCGTGTCTGTACGTTGGAGAGGGAAGAGGAAAGGCATGAGTCTAGGACTGAGAGTAGGGACTTTGAATGTTGGAACTATGACAGGAAAAGGTAGAGAGCTGGCTGACATGATGCAGAGGAGGAAGGTGGACATACTGTGTGTTCAAGAGACCAAGTGGACAGGTAGCAAGGCGAGAAGCTTAGGAGCAGGGTTTAAGCTGTTTTATCATGGTGTGGATGGGAAGAAAAATAGAGCAGGAGTCATCTTGAAGGAGGGGTTGGTCAGGAATGTTCTAGAAGTAAAAAGAGTGTAGGACAGGGTGATTAGTCTCAAGTTAGAAATTGAAGGTGTGATGTTCAATGTTGTTAGTGCTTATGCCCCACAGGCAGGATGTGAGCGAGAAGAGAAGGAGGGATTCGGGAGTGAGTTAGATGAAGTGATGCAGAGTACCCCCAGAGGTGAAAGAGTGGTCATTGGTGCGGACTTCAATGGACATGTAGGTGCAGGCAACAGAAGGGATGAGGAAGTGATGGGTAGGTTTGGTAGATTGGGCAGATGTTGATAGATTTTGCAAAAAGGCTGGAAATGGCTGTGGTGAATACTGTCTTCCCGAAGTGAGAGGAGCACAGGGTGACTTATAAAAGCAGAGGTAGGAGCACACAGGTACACTACATCTTGTGTAGACGATGCAATTTGAAGGAAGTCAGTAACTGCAAAGTAGTAGTGGGTGAGAGTGTTGCCAAACAGCATAGGATGGTGGTGTGCAGGATGACGCTGATGGTGAGAAAGGTGAAAAAGGCAAAAGCAGAGCAGAAGACAAAGTGGTGGACGCTGAAAAGGAAGAGTGTTATGTTGTCTTCAAGGAGGAGTTGATACAGGCTTTGGAGGGAATGTGACCAGGGAGACAGGTAGGAGAGTACTAGGTGTGTCCTGAGGAAGGAAAGTAGATAAGGAGACTTGGTGGTGGAATGAGGACGTGCAGGAGTGTGTACAAAGGAAGAGGTTAGCTAAGAAGAAGTGGGACGTTGAGAAGACTGAGGAGAGTAAAGAGGAGTACAGGGAGACACATTGTAAGGCAAACATAGTGGTGTCAAAGGCAGAACAGAGGGCGTATGATGACTTATATGCTAGGTTGGAGAGTAAGGAGGGAGAAAATGATTTATACAGGTTGGCACAGCAGAGAAATAGAGATGGGAAAGACATGCAGCAAGTTAGAGTGATAAAGGGCAGAGAGGGAAATGTATTGACTGATGACAGAAGTGTGCTGGGAAGATGGAAAGAGTACTTTCAAGAGCTCATGAATGAGGAAAATGAGAGCGAGAGAGAGAGAGAGAGAGAGAGAGAGAGAGAGAAAAGAGTAGAAGAGGTGACCATTGAGGACCAGGAAGTAGCAAAGATTAATAAGGGTGAAATGAGGAGGGCATTGAAGAGGATGAAGAGTGGAAAGACAGTTGGTTCTGATGACATACCGGTGGAGGTATGGAAGTGTCTAGGAGAGGTAGCAGTAGATTTCCTGACAAGAACATTCAACAAGGTCTGAGAGAGTGAGCAGATGCCGGAGGAATGGAGGAGAAGTGTGCTGATACCCATTTTTAACAACAAGGGAGACGTCCAGCGTTATGGCAACTGCAGAGGGATAAAGTTGATGAGCCATAGGATGAAGTTATGAGAAAGAATAGTGGAAGCGAGACTAAGGGCAGAGGTCAGCATTTGTGAACAACAGTTTGGTTTCATGCCAAGAAAGAGCACCACTGATGCAGTGTATGCTTTGAGGACGTTAATAGAGAAGTACAAAGAAGGTCAGAGGGAGCTGCATTGTGCCTTTGTGGATCTGGAAAAAGCATATGACAGAGTGCCAAGAGAAGAACTGTGGTATTGCATGAGGAAGTCTGGAGTGGCAGAGAAGTATGTTAGAGTGGGGCAGGACATGTATGAGAGATGTAAGACAGTGGTGAGGTGTGCTGTCGGCGTGACCGAAGAATTCAAGGTGGAGGTGGGACTGCATCAAGGATCAGCTCTGAGCCCCTTCTTGTTTGACAAGGTTAGACAAGGTTAGACAAGAATCGCCATGGTCTATTATGTTTGCAGATAAAATTGTGATCTGTAGTGATAGCAGAGAACAGGTGCAGGAAAATCTAGAGAGGTGGAGGTATGCCCTAGAAAAGAAAGGAATGAAGGTTAGCCTCAGTAAAACAGAATATATGTGTGTGAACGACAAGGACCCAAGAGGAACGGGGAAGTTAAAGAGAGCAGAGACAAACGAAGGTGGAGGATTTTAAGTACTTAGGCTCAACAATCCAGAGCAATGGAGAGTGTGGAAAAGAGGTGAAGAAGTGTGTGCAGGTAGGTTTGTATGGTTGGAGAAAAGTGTCCAGTGTGATGTGTGATAAGAGGGTATTGGCAAGAATGAAAGAAAAAGTGTACATGACGGTGTTGAGGCCAGCGATGTTGTATGGTTTAGAAACAGTGGCGCTGAGGAAAAGACAGGAGGCAGAGCTGGAGGTAGCAGAGATGAAAATGTTGAGGTTCTCTGTGGGAGTAATGAGGATGGATAGGATCAGAAATTAGTACATCAGCGGGACAGCACGTGTTAGAAATTTTGGAGACAAAGTCAGAGAGGATAGATTGAGATGGTTTGGACATATACAAAGAAGGGATAGTGAATATATTGGTAATAGGATGCTGAGGTTGGAACTACCAGGTAGAAGGCCTAGAGGAAGACAAAAGAAGAGATTTATGGATGTGGTCAAGGAGGACATGAAGGTAGTTGGTGTAAGAGAAGAAGATGCAGAGGACAGGTGAGATGGGGCAGATGATTTGCTGTGGCTACCTCTGAAGGGTATAGCTGAATGGAAAAGAAGAAGAAGTTGTCAATAACTACAACAGTAAATAATAATATACCTCGATCAGATCCGCAACTGGAATGTTTTAGCCCCATTCAAAAAACAAAACTAGTCTCAATAATTTCTTCTTTGAAATCATCAAACTGAGTTTTTGATCCAGTGCCTACATTTTTCTTTAAACAAATACAATCCTAAGTGGTCGACCCTTTAATAAATGTAATAAATTCTTCTCTAAGCACTGGTTATATACCTAAATAGTTTAAACTAGCAGTTATCAAACCTCTGATTAAAACCTTAGTGCAGCCTTTGACACTATTGATCACAAAATTCTCCTTGACAGATTAGAAAAAGTTGTTGGAGTTAAGGGAATGGCTCTCTACTGGTTTACATCCTACTTTACTGACCATTGTCAGTTTTTAGATGTAAATGGTAATTTCTCTGTGTTGTAATGTTTAGTCTGGTGTTCCACAAGGTTCTGTCCTAGACTTTAGGAGAGAAAAATATATGACTGTATGATGGTCAGTTGTTGCTTCTGAATCTAATGTATCACCTTCTCGCTGCAGATAATGCCAGTACCTTGTTGGCTTAATTGAATGATCCAAAGAACTTGCCTACAAGTTCTGTTCTGCTGCTTCAATACTTAATGCTCATCACAAAGAATGTGCGCAACCATGTTTTAGCCAAGAATAAAACCAACTCTATAGTGTACCTGCTGTTTAGCATGCTCAAGCTTCTTCCTGTTTACTATTTGTCTCAACATTCCACACATTGTTATACAATTTTATATAATTTTATACTCCAAACAATCACATTACAATGTAATATAGCAGTGCTGTCAAATATTGGGAAGCAGTCCCATGCTGTGATCATAATACTGTTATTATCCTCTTTTCCTGCTGACTACCCAGGCTGAGTCATTTCAATTAACCAATGCCGTCACACCAAACAGTGACAGCAAGTTGCATATTTCAGAAATGCCTCCTCAACACACACACACACACACACACACACAAACACACACACACACTCACCGCACACACACACACTTATTTGCATGCTAACAAAGAACTGTAATTTCAGTGTGATTATTAAAAAAAGGCTGTGCACTATGAAACACTGTGGTGTCTTTTTCCTAAAAGATAAAATTTCCCATATTTTCTGTTCAGTTACAGTTATTTCAGAAAGAACTGCAAAAATCTTAAATCACAAGTTTCCTAGAAGTATACTTTGAAAATAATGTGTTTTTATACAAAGGCACTAATTACTTTTCTTCTTTATTGCAACGCTCACAAATGCCAAATGGTTCTGTGAGTTCTTAGTACTTTGGATGCCATAATTATACATATTGTCACTGTTGGTTATGACTAGTTATTACGGAGCAGACAGTGACAGATGAGAAGGCATGTATGAAAGGATTTTAAGAAGATCCTGCCTCATCTGCTTGGGTTGCCATGGAAAAGAGGGTTCACAAGATATTCTGTCTTGTGAAAAAAAAAAAAAACCTTCGATGTCTTTCTTCTGTTTAGGTGTCTGACACAAAATGCAGTGGCTGGTGTTACTTCTAAAAGAACTCTCCACTTTTCTCTGTACTCTATTAGGCTACAAAATGTAAAAGGTAATAAGTGTTCCATCATAATCTGTGGCGGTAAAGGGCTAAAAACCAACCAACTCTACTATATAGTGTAACTCAAACAATGCATCATCATAATCTTCTTCTTCTTCTTCTTCATCTGGGGACAGGTCGCGAGGGAAGCAACCTAAGCAGTGAGATCCAGATGTCCCTCTCCGCAGCCACTTCTTGAACTCTTCCAGGGCGATACTGAGGCGTTCCCAGAACAGCCGAGAGAAATGATCCCTCCAGTATGCTTTGGGTCGACCCTGGAGTCTCTTCCCGGTTGGACATGCTTAAAACACCACACCAGGGATGCGTGTGGGAGGCATTCTAACTAGATGCCGAAGCCAAATCAACTGACTCCTCTTAATGTGGAGGAGCAGCAGTTCTACTCCGAGCTCCTCCCGGATGGCTGAGCTTCTCCCCTTATCTCTAAGGGAGAGCCCTGCCACCCGATGAAGGAAGCTAATTTCAGCCACTTGTATCCGTGATCTTGGTGAGGGTTGGAACATAGATCAACTGATAAATTGAGAGCTTTTCGTTTTGGCTCAGCTCCCTCTTCACCATGATAGACCGGTACAGGCACCACTTTACAGTAGAGGCCACAGTTATCCGCCTGTCAATCTCCCACTCCATCCTTCCCTCACTCATGAACAAGACCCCAAGATACTTGAACTCCTTCACTTGAGGCAGGACTTCATTCATTCCCTGGAGAGTGCATTCCACCCTATTCTGACTGAGAACCATGGCCTCGGAATTGAAGGGAAGGTGCTGATTCTCAGCCCGGCCGCTTTGCATTCGACTGTGGCTCACTCCAATGAGAGCTGGAGGTCTGGGATTGACTAAGCCAAAAGAACAATGTTACCTAAAAAAGGCAAAGCCAAGATCCGATGGCCACTAAACCAGAACCCCTCAACACCTCGACTGCACTTAGAAATTCTTTCCATAAAAATTAAGAACAGAATCAGTGACAAAGGACAGTCTTGGCAGACTCCCACCCTCACCAGAAATGAATATGACTGTTGCTCCCAATGCGGACCAAGCTCTGGCTCTGGTGATACAGTGACCAAATGACCCATAGCAACGGATCCGGGATACCATACTCCCAGAGCATGTTCCACAAGATAGCTGAGGGACACAATTTAAAGCCTTCTCCAAATCCACAAAACACATGTGGACAGATTGGGCAAACTCTCATGCTCTCACCAGGATCCTGTAGAGTGTATAGAGTTGGTAAAGAGTTCCATAGTCAGGACAAAAACCACATTGTTCCTCCTGAATCCAAGGTTCAACTATCGATTGGATCCTCCTCCTGTCCAGCACTCCTGCATAAACTTTCCCGTTTAGGCTGAGGAGTGTGAACACACCCACTGGTCCCCCTTTATAAAAAGGGGGACTACCACCCTGGTTGGCCAATCCAGAGGTATGGCCCCTGATGACCATGCAGTGTTGCAGAGAAGTGTCAACCAAGACAGTCCTACAAAATCCAGAGCTATGAGATATTCAGGGCAGATCTCATCCACCCCCGGAACGAGATCACCAAGGTGCTTTTTGACTACCTCAGATGGGCGGACCCCAACCCAAACCCCCACAACAACAAAACACCATTTAGGTGTGTTACAAAACTGGGTTTAATCGTGAATATATCCCTAGTTCTGATCTATAAAATTTCTTATTCATGGTGATTGTACAGCCATTTTGAATTGCCTCCGTTATGTAATGCAAATAGCCATTTTTGGTTTGTATTGAATCAATCTTTTGTTCTGTTGTGTGAAATTGTACATCAGCAGTTAGCTTCTGATGAGAACTAACTGACGTGACTTAGTTTAGCCCCAATGAATAACTTCTGGTGTCAGGATAAATTCCCAAAGTTCATGAAACACTAATTTTGGGCGGTCTCGCCGTGGTCTTGTAATTGTCATGCTTCTTTGTGAAGGTTTCAGTTAATGTAATTGACAGCATTGTGTTCTTTAGGTCGTCAGATTTATTTTGATGTATATTTTATGCCGCTACGACCTGTAGTTATTGTGCTAAGTTAGTGTATAGGTATTCGAGAAAACACAAATTCACCTTGTTCATGAAAATTTCAGAGCTAGGTTACGTGGGGTGTTTACACTAATGTCCGCTCTGACACTATTTAAGCCTAGGCGCTCTTCAGAGCAGTGCTTGCTGGGCTTGCTGGACTGGACTTTAACTCATACTGTAAGGATGTGCTAGCTACGGAAGAGTTATGAAGTTGGGTGTTTCCTTAACCTTTTTCAGCGCAAAGAATAGAAGACTGGAATGTGTTAACGTCGTTCTACGCTGATGAAGCGACTGTGACCTACTGACTGATAAGTGAAATGGACTTTGTTCTTTCCGTGGAGATATTGAAATTCCGGGATGGTGTATGTCTGAACACAGATTTCATGGACATGATTTAAGTGAGTTGAGTACCATTTACTGCTGTTTTGAACCAGGTGGTTAGCAATCTAGGCTATTATTTTTCCCTATATGTCTTATTAATTGAATGCATGAAATCCTACTTTGGAATTATAGTAATCCTTAGAGGTGTATTCATGTGCGGAAGATTTAGCATGGTAGATAAAAGGCATCAATTCCTGTGTTGTTGTCCTTAGAAATTGCTGAGATATGTTAGATTGTCACTTGTGAGGTCTTAGGTGCCGTTCCATGTGTCAAAAGTTCTGACCCATTTTGTGTGACTCATCCGTCAAATTCCAGAAACTGAATCGGAGCATTGTAGAGTCATCTTTTGAAAATTTCCTGTTGTTAGACATTTGACTGCACAATATATAATCAACCTTGTTACTATCCTGTATTTGGCGCCTACTTTGATGTCGAATTCCTTATCAGAAAGTAGCTCAGCTATCACCTCTCTTACTTTTGAAATCAGTCTTTGTTTATTGTGAATCTTGTAAATGTATTTATATTAGTTTGGGTGTAATAAACTTCGGATCAAACTGTTTATTGGAGTTGTCCTTTAAATACTTAGTAAAACTAAGTTGACAAGCCGAGTGTTTTATGAGCCCGTGGATAAGCCTATTTATGTGCCTATATGCTTTTGTGAAAGTGTCTTGCTTCTACTGAAGTAGAAAAGGGTCAGCACCGTAACAGAGTTCAGACTGCAGAAGCCATATCTACCAACCACCCTCTTCCAGGTCTAACTATCATTTCCATATCGGCATTGAAGTCTCCCAGGACAATGAATGATTCTCCCAGGGAAGCATTCTCCAAACCACCCCCTAAAGACTCCAAGACGTGTGGGTACTCGGAATTGTCATTTGGCACATAAGCACAAACAACAGTCAGGACCCATCCCCAACCCGAAAGTGGAGGGAAGCTACTGTTTCATCAACTGGAGAGAACCCCAACGTGTGGGCAACAAGGATGCCAACACCCGCTCGTCGCCTTGCCCCATGAGCAATTCCAGAATGGAATAAGGAACAGCCCCTCTCGAGATGGGTTGTTCAGAGCCCAAATTATGCATTGAGGTGAGTCCAACCATGTCTAGTTGGTATTTCTCCACCTCACACAGCAGTTCAGGCTCCTTCCCAGCTAGAGAGGTGACATTCCATGTCCCAAGAGTCAGTCAGTAGCCGAAGATTGGTCTGACAGAACACATGCCTCCGGCTGCCACCCAGCTCACACTGCACCCGACCCCTATAGTCCCTTCTACAAGTGGTGGACCCTCCATGGGCTGAAGTTTGACCATCAGGCGCCCCTCCTTTGAGCCCTGCCCCCAGGCCTGATTCCAGGGGGACCCTGGTGAACAGCATCCAGGCAAGGGAAACTGTGTCCATGTATTTTATTTTTTCAGGTCTTCTTTGAACCGTGCTTTGTCTGGACCTTCACCTAGGACCTGTTTGCCTTGGGTGACCCCATCAGGGACATAATGCCCCTAACAAGAAAGCTCCTAGGATCATTAGGTCACGAAAACCCCTCCACCACGATGAGGTGGCAATTCAAGCAGGGGACAAGGCATTTTTATTATTTTTTCAGACCTACAGTAAATGTCCACGGTCTTTTAACCTTTAAAAATGTGTAGTATCACAACAGAAATGAACTACAAAATATTGTCTGCAGTTGCTGAATGCATATCCAGCCTAACATTACCTCCTATTAAATGACTGCATAACCAATCAGACTTTTCAGCATATCTTACCATGGATCAGAATTCTATTAAATAATTATCTCTTATTCTAACAAAGAAGCACAGAAGCTTTTCCCAACTGCACAGATTTAGATAGGACGCTGGGAGGGGATCATATGATTCCTATTGTTTAGAGACATTAAGCACAAATAAAAGATAAGGAATTGTTTCGGAATCACATCATTAGTTCATTTGGATTCAATTTGTTGATCAAAATATCAAAGTGAATTGTGCATGTTGATAGCAATGCCTGAATCCCTTATCCAGAGTGTGTGATGTTTCAATGGAGTATTAATCACACAATTACAAGCCCTAATAAAGATAGCATGTTACTGTACAGCCAAAATGAAAGCCACATGCTTTCCAACTCTGACTGCACATCCAGACAGAGGCCCCATGAAACTCGTATTTACATGTTAGGCAGAAAAGTGTTTCATTTCAAGGATAAATTGAGTGGTATTGAATGAAGCCAGATTTAGATTCCTCCTCACCCCTTTTTTTCTTTGCTTACTCATTCTCTACTTTTTGTGGTAAAATGAATTTTTAAAGGGAAGAACCTACATGCTCTGTAATTAGTGAAAGGTTTCATGTATTCTTTTTCCATGTTCTGCCGGTTTGATGCATTTTAGGACAAATCAGCTTTTCATGTGCAGATATGATTTAAATATATAAAAAGTAATTTGGGGTGGCATGATGGAGTAGTGGTTAGCATGACCGACTCACAGTAAGAAGGTCCTCGGTTCAATTACTGGTCTCAGGTGTTTGCATGTCCTCGCCATGCTTGCATGGGTTTCCTCTGTGTACTCTGGTTTCCTTTCACAGTCAAAAATTATGCACAAAAGGCTAATTGGTAGTTCCAAACCTCCCTTAGACGCGACTCTGAATGTGTGTGTGTGTGTGTTTGTGTGTGTGTGTGTGTGTTGGCCTGATGAGCTGTTGGGTGTATTCCACCTTTGCCCAGCCTCCCATGACCATAATTAGGATTAGGTGGCTTACAAAAAGTGAATGGATACATGAAAATTATTTTGGGAAATTCAGTTCCAGTGGTGAATTCTTTAACATCTTTAAACTAAAAAACTTGAAAGCTTATTACAGTGGTATTGCACACTTATTTATTTAGTTCGTCAACTAAATATTTTAACTGTACGATTAAGAAACAAATCAAAGCTGGTGATAATTTTACTTAAATAACCTTGCAATGCTGCATAGACTGGGAACATGAACCCTGCGTCATCAAATTCTGATTTAACAAATGAATGGAACCACCTCTCCAAACCCCTGCCCTTGAGCGGAAACACACGCTCATGTACCTGAGCTTAGATATCAGTGGTAAATAATTATTTTATCATTATTCTTTTCAATTAAACAAATTGTTAGTTCATGAAATTATCAGAATATAATCTAAAAGTTTCAATTCATTTATCACATGCATAGAGTAAACAGGGCAGTGGTGGTCTAGTGGTTAGGGCGCTGGATCGCTGATCCTCAGGTTGGGGGTTCAAGTCCCCACAAGGTTGTCACTGTACCCCCAGTGCAGCTAACTGGGTTATCAAAGTCAGGCCATGTCTCTCACTGTCTATGGTGAGAGGCATGTAAAAGAACCATTGCTGACTTTCATAAAGAGTAGGCTGCAAAGCCGTCAGCGTGTTTCTACGACCTGGAGAGGGAAGGCCAAATCAGCCCAAGTTTCTCCATGAAGGTGCCCCAACGACATCCTCAGATGTTAAGGAATAAGTGAAGAATAGAGTAAACCTTTTTAAAAAAATAGTTTAATCATAAACTGCGTCACATTACTTTGAGTTATAACTACAACATGAACGAAGCACTTAACCTGCTAACTTTATAATACTATTTCTTGTACCTGTATTATTATGAAAGGAACAGTTATGAGAATAATTGTACTAATTTTATTAATAATTACACAGAAGCAGATGGTTACTAAGCCTTTTTTGAGTCATGAGCAAATGCATTTATTTTTTTTTTCAGCGCAATTGATTGTGACAGCTTTAAAACAGACTCACATGGTTCTCACTGTGCATTTTACAACCTTATAAAAGCAGTAGAGTAAGAAAGATTTACAGGAGAGATGATGGACAAGCATATGGATCCTGCCTCACCTGTATTCATGTGCATGTTAAGACACACACACACACACACACACACACACACACACACACAGCGATAGCACAGCAAAATTTCCCACTAGCTACAATATAGATACTTCTTTCACATTATAATGAAGGAATTTTGGTCCACTCTTCTTCTTAGAATTGTTTTTAGTTTACTACTTTTTATGACTTTCTGAGCTGCCCATTGAAGGTCCTTCCACAGTATTTCTTTGCGGTATTAGTCATTACTTGAATTAAATGCTTTAGTTTCTTTTGTAACCATTCAGAAGAGGAATTATGCTTGCACTGTAGATTGTTGCTGCATATCCCTATTACATTTCAAACTACAGACTGATGAGCATGTTTCTTTACAATTTTCTAGTAGAGAGCAGAAATCGATAATGGCAATTTGCCAAGGTTTTTAAGCAGCAAACCATGCCCACACAGTCATACTGCCACCACCATGTTTTATTGTTGGTATGACCATCTTTGTGTGAAATGCGTTTTATTTCAGTCTTATTGTTAAGGTCGACTTACCCATACTGACCTCGACAAAGGTAAGGGAGACCTCCATTTTCAAAGATGCTTGTTTGTTTAGGGGGATTTTTTGGCTGTTGTTTGTTTTTTTGTTTGTTTTTTATTTTTGTTTTTGTTTTTAACTTCCAGAATGAGTCAACAATACATGATGAGCAAAACCGTTGCGAGATGCCCCACTGTTACATGTGTTCTCAATTAGGGAGCAACAGCTTTCACTGTTATTGCTTTAGAAATAGCTTTGAAACCCTTTATAGACAGTTATATTTCAAAATTTTACCCTCATTTCTTCTCTAATTCTTTTCCACCACAATATATTATGCTGATTTTTTTAAGATCATTAGCCTGCTACACATTGCTGGGAATGTTATATTCAAATAATGCTTAGATTTTACAGACTGGCAGTAATTAAAGGGTAGTTTCTATTTTACCAACCAGTTGAATTATTAGTATTAGATACATTTTATTCTTCAATAAGAGAAGAGATCATGCACATGACCATGCGTGAAATGTCACACCCGGCTAAGCTGCAAATACATTACGCACATTCACAGATGTATGCAACTCAGCTAGAACCTTTTTACTACCAGTTTTCTCAGTGGCTTTCGATCACTCACAGTAAAATCCTTCACATGATTTCAAATGAACGGAGAACAGAAAGGTAACAGTACGTTGGCATACCAAATTAAACACTTTCAGTCAGAAGGCAGAGAAAGAAACACCACCGAAGAACGATTTTTTTTTCTTCTGTAAAACCACAGATGTAGTGCATGGTTTCCCATGTAAAGCTGAAGCATTCACTGATGGTAAGGACAAAGCATTATCTCTTAATGTTCAGCTATTTCAAACCCTATTTATTTATTTCAAAGTCTTGCCTACAATGCATTTTAGGCCAGGCTTAATTCAGGGGATCAATCTGTCACAAGCCTTTGAAGCAGACATTGGGCTTAATGAGTTACAGCAGGGCATATGGTGTAATGCATTTTGCTTTCCAGAGAGTACCAGACAATGTGCCACATGAAAGCATTATACCCAAACTGAAAGCAGAGCAGGTTCGAGACATGCAAGCATATATATATATATATATATATATATATATATATATATATATATATATATATTTTTTTTTTTTTTTTTTTTTTAGGTCTATATGGACTACGAAACTATATGGCGTTCTTGTGATGGTTCCTGTGGTATATAAATGAAGCGTCTACATATATTTAGGTTGGATTGCTGGTTTCAGGTGAATAATTGTTGCTTTCAGCAATTTGAAGAAAGCACAATCCACACTTTTCACATATATGAGCTCAAAGGCCGGCAGTTATTGTTTTTATATAGTTTGTATTATCTACTGTCATACCCTGTGATGGGTTGATAAAAAAATTGATTGATTGGTTCATTGATCACGGGGCTGCAGTTGGCTGGGAAAATGGATCTAAGGAGCATAGGGGTCAATTTTGCTCCTATACCTCCGAACCATGGTTAGCTACGGCCAAAAACATATTTGGAAGTCAGTTTATTTTACTTGAATCCATTAAGTTTTGCTGTCGAATTGTGTTGTTTATGTCATTTTAAATAAATCAAATAAGCACTAACAAATATGCACAAACTTCACAATAAAGGCAATGATATGATTTTTTAACTGTCTTTCTTGTTCTATTTCTTTTTTAAAGTATCATTTATGATATAAAAAGTGGAACACACTATAACTTTCAAGCCATTTGTTTTGAGCAGTCGAGTTGATGGGATTAGAAAAATGTTGACTTCTCATAAAGCTGGGTACAAAAAGGTATCAAGAATGTGAAGGGTTCCCAATAGTAAAAATCTCAATTCACATGGAACTAAAAAGAAAACACAAACAATATAAAATATCACTGGGTATAAATATTTGAGATTTATGAAAATTCAAAACAAACACCAGGAGACATTTCAAAATCCATCAAGATAAGTAAATTAAAACCTTCAGAAATATAAAGTGTTAAAAGTGTTAATTTCATTGCTTTACCAGCCTTGTCTCTCTTAATTATACATTTATTCACAAATAAAATGATGCCCGTTGAGTTAATGCAAGTTTCTACATGACATGGCCAAAAAACAGGAATCCCTCGCGACTTCGTCCTTCAATTTATGCGGCTTCAGTGCATCGCGTGTTTTTTTTCTTTTTTTAAAATATTCATCGAAATAAAAAATAAGGAAATTGAAGAAAGAAAAGGGGGAAAGGTTAAAGAAAATGCCACAAAAACAAGGCCAATTATGCAAAAAAAAAAAAAAAGACCCAAAAGAAACACAAAACAAAAAACAACCCAAAATCTGCCATCAAAACTACTTACATTTTTGTAAGGTGCATGTGTTTATGTGTCATCTTCTTCTTCTTCTTCTTCTTCTTCTTTTCCTTTCGGCTGTTCCCTTCAGGAGTCGCCACAGCGAATTATCTGCCTCCATCTCACCACATCCTCTGCATCTTCTTTTCTTACACCAACTGCCAAACCATCTCAATCTAGCCTCTCTGATTTTGTCTCCAAAACGTCTTACACGTGCTGTCACTCTGATGTACTCATTCTTGATCCTGTCCATTCTCGTTACTCCCAAAGAGAACCTCAACATTTTAATCTCTGCTCCCTCCAGCTCTGTCTTCTGTCTTTTCCCCAGGGCCATTGTTTCTAAACCATACAACATCGCTGGCCTCAACACTGTCTTGTACACTTTTCCTTTCATTCTTCCCGATACCTTCCTATCACACATCACACTGGACACTTTTTTTCCAACCATTCCAACCTGCCTGTAAACACTTCTTCATCTCTTTTCCACATTCTCCATTGCTCTGGATTGTTGAGCCTAATTACTTAAAATCCTCCAATTTCTTTAACTCTGCTCCCTGTAACCTCACCATTCCTGTTGGGTCCTTGTCATTCATACACATGTATTCTGTCTTACTGAGGCTAACCTTCATTCCTCTCCTTTCCAGGGCATACCTTCACCTCTCTAGATTTCCTGCACTTGTTCTCTGCTCTCACTGCAGATCACAATGTCATCTGCAAACATCATAGTCCATGCTGAATCTTGTCTAACCTCGTCTGTCAGCCTGTCCATCATCATAGCAAACAAGAAGGGGCTCAGACCTGATCCTTCATGCAGTCCCACCTCCACCTTGAACTCGTCTGTCACACCTACAGCACACCTCACCACTGTCTTACATCTCTTAAACACATCCTGCACCACTTGAAAATACTTCTCTGCCACTACAGACTTCCTCATGTCATACCACAATTCCTCTCTCGGCACCCTGTCATATGCTTTCTGCAGATCCACAAAGGCACAATGCAGCTCCTTCTGACCTTTTTTGTACTTTTCTGTTAACATCATCAAAGCAAACACCGCATCTGTGGTGCTCTTTCTTGGCGTGAAACCAAACTGTTGTTCACAGATGCTGGCCTCTGCCCTTAGTCTAGCTTCCACTATTATTTCCCATAACTTCATCGTATGGCTCATCAACTTGATCCCTCTGTAGTTGCCACAACTCTGCACATCTCCCTTGCTCTTAAAAATGGGCACCAGCACACTTCTCCATTCCTCCGGCATCCTCTCACTCTCCAAGACCTTGTTGAATGTTCTTGTCAGAAAATCTACTGCTACCTCTCCTCAACACTTCCATACCTCCACCGGTATGTCATCAGAACCAACTGCCTTTCCACTCTTCATCCTCTTCAATGCCCTCCTCACTTCACCCTTACTAATCATTGCTACTTCCTGGTCCTCAATAGTTACCTCTTCTACTCTTTTCTCTATCTCTTTTCTCATTCATCAGCTCTTCAAAGTACTCTTTCCATCTTCCCAGCACACTTCTGTCATCAGTCAATACATTTCCCACTCTGTCCTTAATCATTCTAACTTGCTGCACATCCTTCCCATCTCTATTTCTCTGCTGAGCCAACCTGTATGAATCATTTTTCTCCCTCCTTACTGTCCAATCTAGCATACAAGTCATCATACGCCCTCTGTTTGGCCTTTGACACCGCTAACTTTGCCTTACACTGTCTCCCTGTACTCCCGATAACTCTCTTTGGTCCTCTCTATGTCCCATTTCTTCTGAGCTAACGTTTTCCTTTGTACACACTCCTGCACTTCCTCATTCCACCACCAAGTCCCCTTGTCAACTTTTCTTCCAGATGACACACCAAGTATTCTCCTACCTGTTTCCCTGATCACGTTAGCTGTAGTTTTCCAGTCATCTGGAAGCACTTCTTGACCACCCAAAGCCTGTTTCAACTCCTCCTTGAAGACAACATGACACTCTTTCTTTTTTAGCATCCACCACTTTGTCTTCTGCTCTGCCTTTGCCTTCTTCACCTTTCTCACCATCAGCATCATCCTGCACACCACCACCCTATGCTGTTTGGCAACACTCTCACCTAACTCACTACAGAATCCCTCCTTCTGTTCTAGTTTACATCCTGCCTGTGGGGCATAAGCACTAACAACATTGAACATCACACCTTCAATTTCTAACTTGAGACTCATCACTCTGTTTGACACTCTTTTCACTTCTAGAACATTCCTAACAAACCCCTCCCTCAGGATGACTCCTACTCCATTTCTCTTCCCATCCACACCATGAGGAAACAGCTTAAACCCTGCTCCTAAACTTCTAGCCTTTCTACCTTTCCACCTGGTCTCCTGAATACAATATGTCCACCTTCCTCCTCTGCATCATGTCAGCCAGCTCTCTACTTTTCCCTTTCATAGTTCCAATATTCAAAGTCCCTACTCTCAGTCCTAGACTCATGCCTTTCCTCTTCTTTCTCTGCCAACGGACACACCTCCCGCCTCTCCTTCTTTGACCAACAGTAGTCCAATTTCCACCAGCACCCTGTTGTTTAACAGCACTATTGGCGGTCATTGGTAACCCGGGCTGTGACCGATCCGGGATATTAGTTTTATTATTGATTTCGCATTTTTATATGTGGCATTGGTTTTACATCAGATGCCCTTTATTTACATCTTATGCATTATTTTTTAATGTTTAATTGTTATTATAAGCATTTATAGCATTGAATATGTATTTATTGATATTACATACACATATACGTGTATGTATACGTCAGTCAGGGGAGATTGGGGGAGGGGTGATCCTACTTCACGGATTTCAGTTATCACGGGGGGGATCTTGGTCCCAATTAACAGCAGAAAGTGAGGGATCCCTGGACATGCTTTTCAGTTAACATCAACAGAAAGTGAAATGGCCAAACATTACACATCATCTAAGAACATTACACCATAATTACAACTGGAATTGCAGTGGTAAATTTATCAACAACTCAATATGTTTTATGATATTGCGTTTAAATGCTTATACTATATAACAGTGGGAGTTGGAGTCCGCCAAGGCTGTCCTTTGTCACAGATTCTGTTCATAATTTTTATGGACAGAATTTCTCGGCGCAGTCAAGGCGTTGAGGGGTTCTGGTTTGGTGACCATCGGATCTCGTCTCTGCTTTCTGCGGATGATGTTGTCCTTTTGGCTTCATCAAGTCGGGACCTCCAGCTCTCTATGGAGTGATTCGCAGCCGAGTGCGAAGCAGCCGGGATGAGGATCAGTACCTCCAAGTCTGAGGCCATGGTTCTCCGTCGGACAAGGGTAGAATGCACCCTCTGGGTCGGGAATGAGGTTCTGCCCCAAGTGGAGGAGTTTAACTATCTTGAGGTCTTGAGGGAAGGAGGGAGCGGGAGATCTACAGACGGATCGCTGCAGCTTCTGCTGTTAGGCGGAGCCTGTACCGGTCCATCGTGGTGAAGAAGGAGCTGAGCCGCCAGGTGAAGCTCTCAATTTACCAGTCGATCTACGTTCCAACCCTCACCTGTGGTCATGAGCTTTGGGTAGTGACCGAAAGAACAAGCTCACGGATACAAGCGGCTGAAATGAGCTTCCTTCGCCGGGTGGTGGGATTCTCCCGTAGTGATAAGGTAAGAAGCTCTGCCATCTGTGGAGAGCTCGGGGTAGATCTGCTGCTCCTCCGCAATGAGAGGGCCCAGTTGAGGTGGCTCGAGTATCTGGTCAGAATGCCTCCTGGACGCCTCCCTGGTGTGGTGTCTCGGGCATGTTCAACAGGGAAGAGACCCCGGGGTCGACCTAGAACATGCTGGAAGGACTATGTCTCTCAGTTTGTTTGGGACCGCCTTGGTGTCCCCCCAGGAGAGTTGGAGGAAGTGGCTGGGGAGAGGGATGTCTGGACCTCTTTTCTTAGGTTGCTGCCCCCGCAACCCCACCCTGGACTTAGCGGAAGATGATGATGACGATAATGACTATATAACAACTTTTGTTCTCCTATTTTCCATTCCATTCTATCCAAAAAAATTACAATGAATATATAACTATTAATGACCTCCTCATGTCCCCCAATTAGTATAGTGTAGGAAAACAGAAAATTTCAGTGGTTGCTCTTGCAGCTTGACAGGTGTGTATTGGGGATGAAATATCAAGGGATATTCTACAATAATGAAATTATATTATAACTTATTTATATTTAAATATATGTTCATAATATGTAGGTAAGGACCAAATTCACAGGCTTTCTCAGGAATAGGGTGAGAAGCTCAGCCATCCAAGAGTAATTCAAGGTAGAACCCCTGCTCCTCCATGCTGAGAGAACAACACGCTGGGAGAACAACTGGGAAGGGACTCCGGGGTCAAATCAGAACTGACCCTGAGGTTAGATTGTCTGGAAAGACCTTAATGATCCCCCCCGGAAAAAAAACACAGATAGGCAGAGGGATGTCTAATGCAGACGTGAGGGAGGGACACAAGCCAGTGTCTCTCCCTCACGCCGGTCCCGAGCCCGGATAAATGCAGAGGGTTGTGTCAGGAAGGGCATCCAGCATAAAACAAATGGCAAATAAAATATGCGAGTCACAACAAAAAATTTCAGACCGGATCGGTCGAGGTCCGGGTTAACAACGACCGCCATCAGTGCTATTAACCAACAGGGTGCTGGTGGAAATTGGACAACTGTTGGTCGAAGACGTTGAAGAAGGAGAGGCGGGAGGCAGAGAGAGAAGAGGAAAAACATGAGTCTAGGACTGAGAGTAGGGACTTTGAATGTTGGAATGATGCTAGGAAAAGATAGAGAGCTGGCTGATATGATGCAAAGGTGGAAGGTGGACATACTGTGTGTTCAGGAGACCAGGTGGAAAGGTAGCAAGGCTAGAAGCTTAGCAGGGTTTAAGCTGTTTTATCATGGTGTGCATGGGAAGAGAAATGGAGTAGGAGTCATCTTGAAGGAGGGGTTTGTCCAGAATGTTCTAGAAGTGAAAAGAGTGTCAGACAGAGTGATGAATCTCAAGTTAGAATTTGAAGGCGTGATGTTCAATGTTATTAGTGCTTATGCCCCACAGGCAGGAGCTGCATTGTGCCTTTGTGGATCTGGAGAAAGCATATGACAGGGTGCTGAGAGAGGAACTGTGGTATTACATGAGGAAGTCTGGAGTGGCGGAGAAGTATGTTAGAGTGGTGCAGGACATGTATAAGAGATGTAAGACAGTGGTGAGGTGTGCTGTCAGTGTGACAGACGAGTTCAAGGTGGAGGTAGGACTGCATCAAGGGTCAGCTCTGAGCCCCTTCTTGTTTGCTATGGTGATGAACAGGCTGACAGACGAGGTTAGACAAGATTCCCCATTGACTATGATGTTTGCAGATTACATTGTGATCTGCAGTGAGAGCAGAGAACAAGTGCAGAAAATCTAGAGAGGTGGAAGTATGCCCAGTAAAGGAGAGGAATGAAGGTTAGCTTCAGTAAGACAGAATACATGTGTGTGAATGACAAGGACCCAACAGGAATGGTGAGGTTACAGGGAGCGGAGATAAAGAAGGTGTAGGATTTTAAGTAATTAGGCTCAACAATCCAGAACAATGGAGAGTGTGGAAAAGAGGTGAAGAAGCGTGTGCAGGCAGGTTGGAATGGTTGGAGAAAAGTGTCCGGTGTGATGTGTGATAGGAAGGTATCGGAAAGAATGAAAGGAAAAGTGTACAAGACGGTGTTGAGGCCAGCAATGTTGTATGGTTTAGAAACAGTGGCACTGAGGAAAAGACAGGAGGCAGAGCTGGAGGTAGCAGAGTTGAAAATGTTGAGGTTCTCTTTGGGAGTAACGAGGATGGATAGGATCAGGAATGAGCACATCAGAGGGACAGCACATGTGAGACGTTTTGGAGACAAAGTCAGAGAGGCTAGATTGAGATGGTTTGGACATGTACAGAGGAGGGATAGTGAGTATATTGGTAGTAGGATGCTGAGGTTGGAACTACCAGGCAGAAGGCTTAGAGGAAGACCAATGAGACGATTCATGGACGTGGTGAAGGAGGACATGAAGGCAGTTGGTGTAAGAGAAGAAGATGCAGAGGCTAGGGTGAGATGGAGACAGATGATTCGCTGTGGCGCCCCCTGAAGGGAAAATCCGAAAGGAAAAGAAGAAGAAGAAGAAGAAGAAGAAGAAGAAGAAGAAGAAGGCAGAGGGATGTCTGGAACTCACTGCTACCCTGGAACAAGTACATGATTATGATGAAGATGGTGAACTAGAATATTATATTTTGTAAATTTTAAAAATAATAAATATATTTTACTTGAGGATATTACACAACTTTAATATTATTAAGCCAATCATTAATCCTTATCTATTGTACTGTACTTCAGCACATTAGTTTTTTGTCATTTCATGGATGCTTAATTATTTAAAAGTATTATAAAGTAGTAAAAGCTAAAAGTAATCAGTGACCATGGCATATTCTGGGGGTTTTTTTCTTTTTTTTTTCTTTTTTTGTGTATTATTTTGATTCAAGTATTAGCTGAGATTAGATTAGATTAGATTAGATTCAAATTTGTTATTACACATGTATAAATACAGGGTATTATACAGTATATATATACAGTTTAGCATCAAATCAGAAGTGCAGAGAGAAGCAAGTGTAATATCTACAGGATGTGCAGTATATACAGTTAGAAGTAGTATGTACAGATAAATACAGTGTATAAGGTGGGAATAGTCAAGTATAGATTATGTACAAATAAGTTATGTAAGCAGTTATGTACAGATATGGGTACCATCTAGTGGTATAGGGCGCTGGATCGCTGATCCTCAGGTTGGGGGTCTGAGTCCCACTCTCCACAAGGTTGTCACTGTCCCCCCAGTGCAGCTAAATGGGTTATCAAAGGTAGGCCATGTCTCTCACTGTCTATGGTGAGAGACATGTAAAAGAACCATTGCTGGCTTTCGTAAAGAGTAGGCTGCAAAGCCGTCAGTGTGTTTCTGTCCCTTGCTAAAGGGTTGTGTCAGGAAGGGCATCCGACGTCAAAACCTATGCCAAATCAAAGGTGCGAATTATTCGCTGTGGTGACCTCTGAAAAAGGGGAAAAGCTGAAAGGAAATCTCAAAGTTGAGAATAAATAAGAATTAATTTACAGTGGAGCAATATACATATGAAATGTGGTAAATATACAGATGTTCTTCTAGTATATTACCATACTGAAGATCAAATATATATATGCAGTCTGGACAAATATACAGGTGTGCTGTATGTGTATATAAATATATCAATATACAAATATAAAGATGTTCTATATATATATATATATATATACATACATATATATATATATATATATATATATACATATATATATATATATATATATACATATACATATATATATATATACATATATATATATATATATATATATATATATATATATATATATCTATACACGGATAGATAGATAGATAGATAGATAGATAGATAGATAGATAGATATACACCATGTTATGAATATATACACAGTAGTGCAAGATAAGTACTCTGAACCATAACAATGGCTATAACAATGCAAGCATGTATGTGTACAATATGAATGGTACTGCCATGGTATCGTGTGGGAGGGAGGGTCCAGCAGGGGACTGAGTACAGTAGCATGACATCTATGCGGATGAAGCAGTGTCTAAACCTAGTAGTGATAGTGACACAATCAGATTGCACTGGACCTATTTTATTGTTGTACATGCATATGCACACAGCAATCTGTAGTGCAATGTGTTCTGATGCCTTTTTATGATATCCAGAATTAACAGTTTCGGTACTTTGTGCTCCAGTATCTCTTCTGTGAAATCAGACCAGATGTACTAGCCTTTGCTTCAAACTCGAATCAGTGAGCTTTGGGCACATATGATACTCTTACCAGTTCACTGGCTGTCCTTCCTTTGTTGGTCCACCTTTGGTAGGTACTTACCACTGAAAAACAGGAACACCTGGTTATTGCAAAATGTTGACCATTTTTTGTGATTTATTATTCCCACCACCCATTCTAGACAATGTTCTGCAGGGAAATATATTAGAATCTACTGAAAAAGTGAGATTTAAAACTCGGCTGGCTTTCACATATAATACAGTTTGATGATGAATACCTTTCCTCCCTGTTTCTTTCAGGTTGAATATTTTTGGAGTAAACTTCTAGTAAAAGTCTACAATATGTAAATGCACAGTTTAAACACTCGCTCACTTAAGCATGTCTCCATGGCTTGGTTTACAGAACTGTGCTCTTTTATGAAACAGTAGTGCCCTTTGTGGTACAGCAACTCATAGTTGATTTGTCTCTGGCAAGCAGTGCTTAGCACACACCCCATCATGAGAGCACTGTGGAAAATCCATCTGGCATTCCCTGGATTTGGGATGACGTTGTGCCAAGTGCAAATCATCAAGGAAAAAAAAAAAAGGAAAAGTGAAATGGGAACCCAATGCATACTGTTTGACTTTGGTGGTATGAGGCACTCAGTGCCTTTGTTTGACGGTCTCTTTTGAGTTGTTTTTCTGCATGAAATGAAATTTAAAATAATACCCAATGAACCATACTTGAAAATTTTGCGATGTTGGGAGGGGGACGGGACACGACTGTCAAGTTGTTTTATTGAAAGTTTTCCTTCACACTTTACCCAGATTATGAAAAAAGGGTGAGACTGCTGCCAAATAAGCCCCCCTCCTCCCTGTTCGCCCTCCTCCCTCCTCTCAGTATCACTCAGACTGGCTGGAATAGGTTAGGCATGGAAGTCATTTCCCCTCTAGGTGCTCCAGCCCCGCTGTCCAGACTCAACAAGGTCCTGAAATATCTTTAACATCTGATTTTAGCCAGCATTGCACAACTGCCTCTTTGTTCCCCTGCAGCAGATGGGGGGAGCAGCTTCACATTACCATATCAGCAATATAATTAGCCTCATTAGAACCCAGAAATATAGGATTTGTTTCTGTTCTTTTTTCATTCTTTTGCTTTACACAGTCCTTTTTTCACTCTATGAAGTAGTGGGTGAATATGTCTATTGTGCTCATTTTGGTTCAGGAAAGAGGGAAAGTGGTGTGGTATAATGGTACATAAACATTACCTCACCTTAACTCGAAACAGACTATTCAAGGCAAAATAGACTAGTTAACTTAATGACCCGCACAATCCGCTCTTTGTGCCTTTTCCGTCACAAGGAGAAAAATGTTCCCATCTTTTTGAAGTCAGAGGGCGACGTGATGAAATGGGGAAAGGCGTGCAAGAAGCACACATGACTGGTGAATATTTGAGTCTCGAACCAAGAGCCAAGTTTAGTGTCACTCTCAATTCTACTCACTTGTTGCAGTGCTGTCAAATCACGGCCTTTGCTCATGAGCTTTGGGGTGTGGATAAACAGCAGGACTATTTATGTATCCTTTGATTTAATCTGTCATAAAGTAATAAAGCATCCCTCTCTGAAAAACTTCAGTTCTGTCAAAAACTATGTTCCATAACCACATCAGAAACTTTTGAAACTATTACCTGTCTCTGTTTATCAATGAAATTAATGTTTGTTTGGTCATTTCAAGATTTTTATTTGTCCAATTAAATTGGAACAAAAGCAAGTTAATGTTGAACATAGTAAAATGCTTATTAGCATGTTTATAGAGAAAAGGCAAATATTTTTCCAAGTTGTAAGCCTTTTTAATATTTAAATTATAGATAAACGCTTATAAAAGTGAAGTAATATATTAAGAAGTATTGTTAAATAGTCATGACTAAAGAACAAAAGATGTCTGATGTGTTTATATTGTACAGTTTTTTTCAATGCATGTGTAAGTGTTTAAGTTTTATGTTGATATTTAAAATGTGTGTTTGTTGTCATATAACTGAGAAGAGATTTTATGAGAAAGAATTATTTATTGTTTTCTGTTATTTTTGTATTATTATTATTGCCAAGAAGACCTCAGTGTTATTCATCCCCTTAATAGTAGATTTTGCAAATCAACAAACACAACATGTCAACTGAAACCCAACGACATAGAAGTAGTGCGAGCTGTTATAGAGCACGGCACGCAAATGTGGGAAGCACGGCTGCAACACAGCTGGAACTGGAGTCCTGAGTGTGTTCATAAATATTGCTGTTTGTTATGCAATGTCTTTGAGTGTGTATTCAAAAAGGGTTTTAACATTACGCCAGAATTGTGCACAGTAATAATATATTATTTCATGGTTGTTTCATAAGATCACAAGAGGGTCTCATTTGTGTTTTTATTTAACAGAAATATTCTCTCAAAAGCACTTTTTATAAACTGTACATCAATTTGGGATAGACATAATGATGTGTAGGAAGAGTGGGCTTCAAAATTAAATGCATAATGCTAAATTATATATATATATATATATATATATATATATATATATATATATATAGGATTTTCTGAGGAGATCCTTCCGTAGGAGAGTGGGCAATACTTTTTGGTAGAGCAAATAACAAAGGACAGGACAAAGGTGTTCTATTGAAACTCCATTTATCACTACAGATCTGTTTCGAGGGGTGGTGAAACCATTCCCTCTCTTCAGGTGATTACAGAAGAATACAGAAGAATTCTGTAATCACCTGAAGAGAGGGATGGTTTCACCACCTCAAACAGATCTGTAGTGATAAATGGAGTTTCAATAGAAAGCCTTTGTCCTGTCCTTTGTTTATATATATATATATATATATATATATATATATATATATATATATATCGAGGTTAATTGGGACTGAGAGCCCCCCCGAGACCACCAAATTCCACGAAGTAGGATCCCCCCCCCAACCCCCACTGACATCTACGTAAATGCATATATGTATATACTATCAATATATACATATTCAATGCTATACATGCTTATAAAAACAATTAAACATTAAAATATAATGCATAAGATGTAAATAAAATATAAATACACACATACAGACATGCGCCCACATGCACGCAGATGCGCACCTCAAAAAAATGTACCTAGTTTTGGGCAGAGGTTTTGGGTTGTTTTATTGTTTTCTATTTGTTTGTTTTTTCATAATTGGCCTTGTTTTTGCAGCAATTTCCTTAACTTTTTCCCCTATTCTTCCTTAAATTCCTTATTTTTTAATTTGATGAATATTTACATAATTAAAAAAAAAGCTAAACAGTGAAGCCGAGCAGCAAGGGATCCCTGTATATACATACATACATATACATATATATATATATATATATATATATATATATATATATATGTTTGTCTGTGTGTGTGTGTGTGTGTGTGTGTGTGTGCATGTGTGTGTATGTGTGTATGAATCAGAAATACTCTGATTTCTATATTTACCTTAACTGTATTTTATTACAGGTAGTTTAAACGCAATCTTTTATTGTTTTTTGTTTGTTTGTTTGTTTTTGTTGGTCAACATTTGCTCATTTGTAAATATACATCCAGTCCTGCATTTCAGACCCACAATACATTCCAAAACAGTTGAGCTGGGTCAATTGAAGGGTATGAATGAGATAAAACTAAATGAATAATGATGCGAATGGAAACAGTTCATGTAATCATGATTTGGTACAAAAGCAGTGGATTTCAATTTTCAACAAAACAGTGTTCCATAAAGAAGTATATCAAGGGAGTTGAATACTTCATCTAATGGATAATGATATCATTAAAGTACTTAAGGAATCTGAAGGAATTTCAGTGCATAGAGGGCAAGGGCACAAGCCTAAGATGAGCTTCCGTGATTACCAATCCCCCAGACAGCACTGCATCAAAAACTGTTATTCATCTGTTACTGATAAAATTGAGATTAAACCTTTGTCATGGGCTACAACATGGAGTTATTTTCACAAATGCCAGTTAAACTTTACTGTGCAAAAGGAAGCTTTATGTTAACGGTATTCACATGCATTGTCTACTTCTATGGGCTTGGAAACATGTGGAATGGACCATCACACAGTGAAAATGTGTACTGTGGTCAAACAAATTTATTCCTCTCCATAGTGGTGGCAGAATAAATGCTGAAAAGTACATTAAGTTTAAGAGGCAAAATGGTTTCCAGAGACGCCCATGCATATTTCAACAAAACAATGCAAACGCACATCCTGCACACATTATAAAACATGGCTGCCAAAAAAACAAGAGTACAGGTGCCAGACAAGCCTGCCTGTAGTGTTGGAGATGGTTAAATTCATATATATTACTAATTAAGTTACTAATAATGTTGGGGCTGGGAGTTCTCAGTTAAAAATATTGTGTGAAATCTATCTTTTAGTATCTCAGATCTTTAGATTGCAAAATGATTAAAGCAGAAGCACATGAGAGATTACTCTGCTCTTCAGCTCAGGAAAAAAAGTATTGAGGAACAGAGATTAAAGTTATAGATTTATTTACCTTTTACCTGTTATCATTTTTAGTTCAGTAATAATCGAGATATAAAGCAGATCTTATTTCTGATTTTCTTTCCCCATAGGTATAGCAGCCTAACTGATCCATCATGTATCACATGCTATTTCTGTCCTTCCCAAAGAAAGCTGCTTTATCAGGGCATAATAAACTGTATCGGAGTATGTAAAGTAGAATTAAGTTTAGTTTTCAAATGAATGAATTGCGTTCACAACCTTTTTTGTTCTTCAGACACTTTTTATAACAAAGAACATGAGTCTAATGTAGTGAAATTTACAGAAGTGAAGCATCACATTACAGTAGGTCACCAGTAAAGTCTCTTCAGCTGAGAGGCCCCCATGTGGATGCATGATGCTACACAGGGTTTCTCATCACGTGTCTGCATGTGGTATTGCAGCGTGAGACTATGCTTGAGCCTCTGCAGTAATGGGTTTTGAAAGCTCCAGCACCAGAAGCCAAACTGCACCTTAACAAAATAATGGCAACCCAAACTCCATAAAAGAACTCCATTGCGTGAGGAGTAAAACAGTCATAGAGTAAATGCAGCCTGCCATATTCTGGCAAGATTCAAAAGAATTAAATCAAACACAGCACTTAATCATGTTAGCTGCTTTATTTGTGTGTGGGTGTGTGAGTTCATGCAAGTATGTAGACTGGCTGAAATGTCGACACAGAAAAAGGGGTAGGTATAATACAAGCCTCATCAGAAACTAGACTACTGATCAATTTGAAATCTGCAATTTTTAGTGCAGTATCCTAATTATAATTAAAATAATATTTAAAGAAGAACGGGGCAGTGGTGGTCTAGTGGTATAAGGCGCTGGATTGCTGATCCAAAGGTTGGGGGTTCGAGTCCCACTCTCCACAAGGTTGTCACTGTCCCCCCCCAGTGCAGCTAACTGGGTTATCAAAGGCCGGCCATGTCTCTCACTGTCTATGGTGTGAGGCATGTAAAAGAACCATTGCTGACTTTCGACAAGAGTAGCTGCAAAGCCGTCAGCGTGTTTCCGCCCTGCGATGGCCTGGCGAGCTGTCCAGGGTGTACTTTGCCCTCGCCCTGAGTTGGCTGGGATGGGCACCAGCCTCCCCGCGATCCTAATTAGGATGAAACGGTTACAGAAAAAAAAAAGATGAATTTAAAGAAGAAAGATTAATTTTATTGCTTTACCAAGGAATACAAAAAAAATTAATCAGGGAACATAGAGGAACAGACACCTAATAAACATGTCAGAGGCAATAGTGGTAGTGCACAACTTCTTGATGTGAAAGGGGGAAACCTTTAGAGAAACCAGGCTCAAAGTGTCATAGTTACACCAGATAAAATACTTTTTCCACTCTTGTATATTACAAAAGTCAGCAGCAAGTGTGCTAAAACTATGCACAGTATGACCACCATAGATAGTTCTTTGGTCTATCGTATCGAAAGAAATTATCCACTTGGTAAAACTAAGCATAAATTGTTTTTCTGGAGGATAATCTTTAGGGTATCCATTTCTACATTGGGTTACTTTTATATCTTCTTTAGTATTACTGCAGCAGAACTGATTCTATCCTCTGGTCAGCACTAAATGGACAATGAAGTGCTGTGAAGATGTTCTGAAGTTTGATGTTGAATACCAACTTATAAATTCCTCTGGACTTTTAAAATAAATATAATCGTGTTTGAAAGAAGAACAGAGTGAATGATTGTGTGTGTGTGTGTGGGGGGGGGGGGGTGCAGATTTTTAGCAAAAGATCTTCTCAACACTCAGAACAGGTCTCTTACATCAATCGATTGGCAAGCCTGTCAACCCCTAACTCCCACCTCTCTACAATCAATTGCCTATTCAATTAACAATAAACACCAGAATGTCTGTCTGCTACAAACTATTATTCACTTGTGCAGCTATCCAGCTAATTAATCCTGCTGATACTCTAACGAGCTCCCATGCTTCCAGGCCTGACATGCAGGAGAGTGGTTCTGTCCGATACCTACTGTCCCACAGACATTATCGCATGAGTTAGAGCAGTAACTTGGAGGGAAATTGATCTTTTGGTAAATGTTTGACAGGGTCTCATCTTTCCTCTCAGACAACAGACAAATCAATGAGACTGCCGCTCAAAAAAAAAAAAAAAAGGTGGTGGTGGGGGGTGTTGTTGTATTAACATTAGAAGTATAAGATTAAAGCAGATTTATTTCCACATAAACTTTTGTGGGGCTTGTTGTTATTGTTGTTTTTGTTGCTGTTGTTGTTTAAGGCTGATTTTTTTTCAAGAATCCATGCAGATGATAGTGGAGCCAGGGTAATAATTATTATATGGACTTAAAGCAGTGATTTTGATAGCCACAAGTAAAGCTTGCAAATCAAATACACATTTCGCTCTGTGGGTGAGACAAAGAAACACGTCTCCAAAGTTTGCGCTTTGAAGACAAACAAAGTCATGTGGGTGTTCATACGTCTGTTTCCCAACTCATCACAAGATTACAAGCAATTGTTTTTGGCCACCAACTCTGGGAAAGAGATCACAATTAACCACAAATATGTGCAGATGGAGTTTGAAGTGGAAATTAAATCAGAAAGCTCTGCCGAAAAAGACGCATCAGTGCTTTTCTCTTTAAGACAAATGTGAAATGTAACATATTTTAGTTATAGGGTCTGATTTTTTTAAGTGGTAAACAGATACACTGCTGTTTCCTCACCAATCATCCAATAGCTATTGTAATTTTTTTCCTGTCATTATTTTACGAATGATTGAAGTTAAATAATATTAACAGAATCACGCTTTATGTAATGATGTTACTGCAAAACCTCAGCAATGTTTCAATTCCGGAGTCAAGCCTCTGTTTGACTCACTACTTTCGTCAGTGTGGTGTATGGGTGTTTTTAATTAACTTGGATAAAACATGGAAAATGAGGGATTTTTGTAAAGGGTGGGATAAAATGGAAATCTATGGAGGAGGACACATACATTGTGAAAGATTAAAAGTAAATGGAAACAATCTTTTTTTTTAAAGACTTATATATAAATAAATAGATCTTTAGCCTTGATCACAACATGTGAGGAGTCCACTTGCAAAACCTGCGAAGTCAATATTGTAAAAATAATAATAATTCAATTCAACGTTATATGTACTGTATAGCGCTTTTTTTTTTTTTTTTTTTTTTTTTTTTTTTTTTTTACAATTGACATTGTCACAAAGCAGCTTTAATCAGTAAAAGTAGGAGTTTAGGAGTTTAGAGTAACGAGAATGGATTGGATCAGGAATGAGTACATCAGAGGGACAGCACATGTGAGACGTTTTGGAGACAAAGTCAGAGAGGCTAGATTGAGATGGTTTGGACATGTACAGAGGAGGTATAGTGAGTATATTGGCAGTAGGATGATCAGGTTGGAACTACCAGGCAGAAGGCCTAAAGGAAGACCAAAGAGACGATTCATGGACGTGGTGAAGGAGGACATGAAGGCAGTTGGTGTAAGAGAAGAAGATGCAGAGGATAGGGTGAGATGGAGGCAGATGATTCGCTGTGGCGACCCCTGAATGGAAAAGCCGAAAGGAAAAGAAGAAGAAAAAAGTTTAAACATTTTCTACAACCTCTACAAATCCCTAATGAGCAAGCACGCAGCGACAGTGCCAGGGAAATGCTCCCTCAGTTGACATGAGGAAGAAACCTTAAGAGGAACCAGGCCTAAAAGGGAAACCCATCCTCATTTGGGTGAAACCATAAAGACACAAACTATATATGAGAAGCTTCACAGCAGTACAAAATGTAGTTCGGTTTGTTATACCACAATTGTAAGTCTTAAATAAGTGTAGGAAAAGAATTTATATCGCAAGCAGTGAAAAGTCATGTTTACAGTCTGTTAGTGCACTTCTAAGTCCATATAGATATTCATTAGCAGGTTTCTAAGATGAGAACTCCAGCCAGCATTAGCATATCAGGACAGACCAAAGGACTCAGAAAGCAGAAGGATCACCATCATCCCAGAAGCAGCATGTTTACCTCATCTAAAATACACCAAGAGAGAGGGGGGAGGGGGTTGTTAGATGTACTCATAATAATAATGTAATGGTAATGACTGGCTATTGCAGCATAACTAAAAGAGAGAGAACCAGAAAGAAGACAGAAATGAGGGCACCCTGTGAGACTGGGCAATCAGCCACTCCACTGTCAACAACCCTGGGTGAGCATGTAGAGTGTGAGAGCGACAGCATCACAAGATCACAATTTACCAGAACCCTCTATACCTGAGACACCCCCCCCCCCCTCCATATTTGCTCCTTTACATAATAAAAGGCTTTCAACAAAATGCACCACTAAACAAGTAGGTTTTTGGCCTCATCTTAAAAACAGAGACTGTGTCTGAGCCCCGAACATTAACTTGAAGCTTATTTCATAACTGTGGGGCTTTGTAAGAGAAAGCTCTGCAGTAGTCTTCATGACTCAAGGTATCACTAAGCATCCTGCACCTTGTGATCCAAGTTTGCTAAGATAATGTGGCAAAAGACCATTAAACGCTTTAAAGTTTAAAAATACTATTTTATATTTGATTCGTAATTTAAGTTGTAGCGGGGCAGTGGTGGTCTAGTGGTATAAGGCGCCGGATTGCTGATCCAAAGGTTGGGGGTTCGAGTCCCACTCTCCACAAGGTTGTCACTGTCCCCCCAGTGCAGCTAACTGGGTTATCAAAGGCCAGTCATGTCTCCCACTGTCTATGGTGCGAGGCATGTAAAAGAACCATTGCTCACTTTCGACAAGAGTAGGCTGCAAAGCCGTCAGCGTGTTTCCGCCCTGCGATGGCCTGGCGAGCTGTCCAGGGTGTACTCTGCCCTCGCCCTGAGTTGGCTGGGATGGGCACCAGCCTCCCCGCGAGCCTAATTAGGATGAAGCGGTTACAGAAAATGAACTGAACTGAACTTGTAGCCAGTGTGGTGTAAATAAGATCAAAAGCATGAACAAGTTTTTGCACATCATGCAGTAACATCATATTTGTTATTTTAGCAATATTCCCATGATGAAAGCAGGCTACCTGAGTAACATTATCGACATGAGCTTCAAATGAAAGATCAGGGTCAGTAATCACTCCAAGAACCTTTACTGTTTCACATGATGAAACTGAAACATCATCTAAACTTATTACATCATCAGAAGTCTTATTTCTAGCTATCGGAGATCTGGGTACATGAGTTCAATCAGAGTTTAAAAGTAGGAAGTTAATAAGCATCCAGTGTTTTATTTCCTAAGCATATTTCTCAACTTTATTAAGTTGATGTTTCTCATCTGGCTTTGCTGAAATATATAACTGTGTATCATCAGCACAACATTCATTCATTCATTTTCCAAACCGCTTAATCCCAATTAGGGTAACCGGGAGGCTGGCGCCCATTTCACCTGGACAGATTGCCAGGCCATCGTAGGCATATCAGCATGACAATAAACCTAATACCATGATCATGAATGACATTATCCAAAGGAAGCATGTATAGACAGAAAAGCAGCCGGCCTAGGACAGAACCTTGGGGAACACCAAATTTAACACGAGAACATACAAAAAACTCATCATTGACATCAAGAAACTGATAAAAATCAGTTGAATTAGATTTAAACCAATCGAGGGCTGTTGCCTGAACTCCAACAACATTTTCTAATCTGTCAAGAAGAATCATATAATCAGTAGAGTCAAAGGCTACACTAAAGTCAAGTAACACAAGCAGGGAGACACAGGCATGGTCAAATTCCACCAGTAGGTTTTACCACCCTAATGATGCTGTCTCCTTGCTATGATGAAGACTAAATCCTGACTAATATATTCATTTTGTGAATGTTATTCCCACAAAGATATGACTAATACAGGGATCCCAAGGTACTTCGCGCTCCAATTAATGCAGCGTCAGTGCATCTTCTTCTTCTTTTCCTTTCAGCTGTTCCCTTCAGGGGTCACCACAGCAAATCATTCGCCTCCATCTCACCCTATCCTCTGCATCTTCTTCTCTTACTGCAACGACCTTCATGTTTTCCTTCACCACATCCATAAATCTCTTCTTTGGTCTTCCTCGAGGCCTTCTGCCTGGTAGTTACAACCTCAGCATCCTTCTGCCAATATATTCACTATCCCTCCTCTGTACATGTCCAAACCATCTCAATCTAGCCTCTCTGACTTTGTCCCCAAAACATGGGCTGTCCCTCTGATGTACTCATTTCTGATCCTATCCATCCTCATTACTCCCACAGAGAACCTCAACATTTTCATCTCTGCTACCTCCAGCTCTGCCTCCTGTCTTTTCCTCAGCGATACTGTTTCTAAGCCATACAACATTGCTGGCCTCATCACTGTCTTGTACACTTTTCCTTTCATTCTTGCTGATACTCTCCTATCACACATCACACCGGAAACTTTTCTCCTACCATTCCAACCTGCCTGCACACACTTCTTCACCTCTTTTCCACACTCTCCATTGCTCTGGATTGTTGAGCTCAGAGCTGACCCTTGATGCAGTCCCACCTCCACCTTGAATTCGTCAGTCACGCCGAGAGCACACCACACCTATCTTACATCTCTCATACATGTCCTGCACCACTCTAACATACGTCCCCGCACTCCAGACTTCCTCATGTAATACAACAGTCCTTCTCTTGGCACCCTGTCTTATGCTTTTTCCAGATCCACAAAGGCACAATGAAGCTCCTTCTGACCTCCATTCTTCATTCTCTTCAGTGACCTCCTCACTTCACCCTTACTAATCTTTGCTACTTCCTGCTCCTCAACGGTCACCCCTTCTACTCTTTTTTCTCACTCACTTTTCTCATTCATCAGCTCTGCAAAGTACCCTTTCCATCTTCCCAGCACACTTCTGTCATCAGTCAATACATTTCCCTCTCTGTCCTTAATCACTCTAACTTGCTGCACATCCTTCCCATCTCTATCTCTCTGCTGTGCCAACCTGTATAGATCATTTTCTCCCTCCTTACTGTCCAACCTATCATACAAGTCATCATACGCCCTCTGTTTGGCCTTTGACACTGCTACTTTCTCCATTCGCTGTGTCCCCCTGTACACCTGTTTACTCTCGTCGGTCCTCTCAATGTCCCACTTCTTCTTAGCTAATCTCTTCTTTTGTACACACTCCTGCACTTCCTCATTCCACCACTAAGTCTCCTTATCTACTTTCCTTCCATAGGACACACCAAGTACTCTCCTACCTGTCTCCCTGATCACATTTGCTGTGGTTGTCCAGTCATCTGGAAGCACTTCCTGACCACCCAAAGCCTGTTTCAACTCCTCCTTGAAGACAACACGACCCTCTTCCTTTTTCAGCTTCCACCACTTTGTCTTTTGCTCTGCCTTTGCCTTCATAGCCTTCCTCACCATCAGCGTCATTCTGCACACCACCATGCTATGCTGTTTGGCAACAGTCTCACCCACTGCTACTTTGCAGTCACTGACTTCCTTCAAATTACATCGCCTACACAAGATGTAGTCTACCTGTGTGTTCCTGTCTCCGCTTCTATAAGTCACCCTATGTTCCTGTTTCTTTTGGAAGAAAGTATTCACCACAGCCATTTCCAGCCTTTTTGTAAAATCGATCAACATATGTCCTTCTGTGTGACCATTGAGGAGCAGGATGTAGCAAAGATCAGTAAGGGTGAAGTGAGGAGGGCATTGAAGAGGATGAAGAATGGAAAGGCAATTGGTCCTGATGATATACCTGTGGAGGTATGGAAGTGTCTAGGAGAGGTAGCAGTAGATTTTCTGACAAGAACATTCAACAAGGTCCTACAGAGTGAGTAGATGCCAGAGGAGTGGAGGAGAAGTGTGCTGGTGCCCATTTTTAAGAACAAGGGAGACGTGCAGAGTTGTGGCAACTACAGAGGGATAAAGTTGATGAGCCATACGATGAAGTTATGGGAAAGAATAGTGGAAACTGGACTAAGGGCAGAGGTCAGCATTTGTGAACAACAGTTTGGTTTCATGCCAAGAAAGAGCACCACAGATGCAATGTTTGCTTTGAGGATGTTAATAGAGAAGTACAGAGAATGTCAGAGGGAACTGCATTGTGCCTTTGTGGATCTGGAAAAAGCATATGACAGGGTGCCAAGAGAAGAACTGTGGTATTGCATGAGGAAGTCTGGAGTGGCAGAGAAGTATGTTAGAGTGGGGCAGGACATGTATGAGAAATGTAAGACAGTGGTGAGGTGTGCTGTTGGCGTGACCGATGAATTCAAGGTGGAGGTGGGACTGCATCAAGGGTCAGCTCTGAGCCCCTTCTTGTTTGCTATGGTAATGGACAGGCTGACAGACGAGGTGAGACAAGAATGTCCATTGACTATGATGTTTGCAGATGACAATGTGATCTGTCGTGAGAGCAAAGAACAAGTGCAGGAAAATCTAGAGAGGTGGAGCTATGCCCTGGAAAGGAGAGGAATGAAGGTTATCCTCAGAAAATCAGAATACGTGTGTGTGAATGAGAAGGACCCAGGAGGAACGGTGATGTTACAGGGAACAGAGATAACGAAGGTGGAGGATTTTAAGTACTTAGGCTCAACAATCCAGAGCAATGGAGAGTGTGGAAAAGAGGTGAAGAAGCATGTGCAGGCAGGCTGGAATGGTTGGAGAAAAGTGTTCGGTGTGATGTGCGATAGGAGAGTGCCAGCAAGAATGAAAGGAAAAGTGTACAAGACAGTGGTGAGGCCACTATGGGTGTAGATGTTTCTAAGTATGTTTCTAAGTATGGCTTAGAAACAGTGGTGCTGAGGAAAAGATAGGAGGCAGAGCTGGAGGTAGCGGAGATGAAAATGTTGAGGTTCTCTGTGGGAGTAACAAGGATGGATAGGATCAGAAATGAGTATATCAGAGGGACAGCCCATGTAAGATGTTTTGGAGACAAAGTCAGAGAGGTTAGATTGAGATGGTTTGGACATGTACAGGGAAGGGATAGTGAGTATATTGGCAGTAGGATGCTGAGGTTGTAACTACCAGGCAGAAGGCCTAGAGGAAGACATGAAGGTCGTTGGAGTCAAAAAAGAAGATGCAGAGGACCGGGTGAGATGGAGGCGGATGATTTGCTGTGGCGACCCCTGAAGGGAGCAGCCAAAAGGAAAAGAAGAAGAAGATAATGATATTGATAATGTTATGATTATCAAGAGAGAGAGAGAGAGAGAGGGAGAGAGCAAGAGAGAGAGAGAGAGAGAGAGAGAGAGAGAGAGAGAGAGAGAGATTGTATACAGTACAAACTCGTATAGGTTACTTATACAAGGCTTAAACATAAGTTCCCCTCTAAAGAATGCCCTCTAACGACTTACAAACAAATTAATTTAACCGGCCGTCGGAACCTAACTCGTTTGTAAGCTGTGGAGCGTCTGTACTGACATTGTTGGCTGGCATCTGTGTGTACACTCGCATCTGTGCGCATGCGTGCGCGTGTATGTATGTGTGTCCTCCTCTTCTCAAGCAGTTCCATCTGTATGTGTGTGTGTGTGTATTTATATTTTATTTACATCTTATGTTACTTTTTTGAATGTTTAATTGTTATTATAAGCATTTATAGCATTGACTATGTATTTATTGCTATTATATACACATGAACATGTACATATACATGGGGGGAGGTGATCCTACTTCGCTGATTTCGATGGTCGTGTGGGGATCTTGGTCCCAATTAACCGTGGAAAGTGAGGGATCCCTGTAGTTGTTTCCCTTAGCCTCTTTTTCAGGCACCTGCGGATGTTCCACTGATAGCCCACTTTTAAAACTTGCTAATTTGTGTTATAAATTGCAGTTAAAAAAAATTGGAACTCTGTCAGATAAATTTTATGCCTATAAAAACAGATTTCACTTAAAAACTGACAAACTTCACTTAATAGCTTTTGCATGTGAATTCCTCATGTTATCTCCCATGGCATTGTTGCTCTAGTCAGGTCAGGTCAAGGCTCAGCAACATTAATATGGTAAAGAAATGAAGTCAGCTGATAGCCTGAATCTAGTGAATGAGTAGGCTATCACATGAATGTACTTTTTCCCTCTTATGGCATGGATATGAAATTGGGTCTCATATAATGGAAGAGTTGAAAGTTTTACAGATGTGCTGGAGAGACTTTATGGAGTAATTCAATTTTTCCCTCATCAATTCAAGACGCCAGTGAGATATGAACCCAAAACTGGATGAAACTATATGTTATTTTGCTTAAATTTATTAAAACAATGACCTGATGATTATGTGTTGAAAGCAAGCTAAAGGAGAAACAACAACATTCATGTGTCGCCACTTTTGGCCTTGTCGTATATACATACATCGAGGTCAAGTTGACGAAGACATCTCACAGCAGTACTCCAGACTCACTTGACATATCTCTGCAACATCAGTATTATTTTCAGATTGTTTTTAACACTCAGATTGAGAGTTAAAATACACCTGTTGGAGAAGTTCAGGTCAACCTGAGCATATTGTTTCCTTGAACGAGGAATTCCAAGGTTTTATCTAAGTCCACTCTCAGACCGACCCACAATACGCCCTTTGAACATTAGAAAACTCATTTTCCTCCTGATATTTACAGCATAGCCAGTGGCTATGAATAATTTATAAATTCTAATCTAAACTAAAAATAAATTAATATTAACAAGTTGGATATGTAGGGGTTATAGAAAATGTTTAAATTATTATACATGTTGTAAACTCCTACTTTTACAATGTAAAGCTGCATTGTGACAATGTTAATTGTAAAAAACACCATACAAATAAAACTGTATTGAATTGAATTGATCAAATGATTTTAGCAGATAAAACTCTGTAATGAGGGATGTCTGTATACTTTTGATATGTTTCTGTATGTCTCGACAAACCCAGACAGACACAGTTGGGCCTCTCAGATGTAAGCCAGTAGTCTGGAGTTCCACTGCAATATAATGTTCAGCAGTGCCATAGAACCATTCCCTGTGAGCCCATTTCACACGTTTTTATAGATCACCATTAAATCATCAAATTGTTGGGACTTGGAACAGTTTCATCTCATGGGGTTAATGAGTCTAGCAGGTGTGTATAATGAGACCGAACACTGTATATAAGATGACAACATCCTGGAGTTCTAATACAGGCAGTGCTATTATGATAATAAACTGAAATATTGTCAAGAAATATCTGTATTAAAAGAACACTAATTGAGGTTAAACGGGTCTCTTTCCCTCCCATAAGTGTGGGGCATCTTGATTAACTCACTAAGATTATTACTAGTCTAATAGAATTTTCTGTCCAACTGCATGAAAAATGAGAATTGTGATTATAGCATACTATAGAAAGTAGTATATAGTCATTAGGATTGGAGAGACAATGTGAAAATTCAATTACTGCAAGCTCGCCAAGATCAATCCTGCCCTCATCCCACATGGCAATGACTAATGTGTGATATTAGGTTGCAGAAATTAATGAAAAGAAAATAGAATAAATGAGCTTTATATTTAAGGGAAGCAAAAATAAGAGTACTGTTTGAATTTGCCATGCTTCACAGATCTACATAATAGAGATTAGAGCCACTAGATTAATATTGCTGTTAAATGTGCTCACTTCAAAGACCTCAACTGTACACACAGAATAAAACAGACCTTATCTCTTCAGATTTATTTTAATTAAATACATAAAATATTTATTTAAAATTCTTCTCATGATGTTCTGATCTGCCTATCTAAAGTCTGTTATACAACTGAAAAATCATTAGTGTTTCATCTCTCTTCACAAATTATGCGCAAGATGGAACAAATCAGGGTCGTAGTAACTTAAATGTCAAAATGGGCAAATACATAGTTCTTTATCTACTATGTACAGGATTTTTAATATATTTCAAGGCAATGAACATGAGGTTCACTGATGCGTTTCTTTACTGTAGCAGACTCTGCACTCAGTCAGTCTTCATTTCATTGACGTGTTTGTTATGAAGTCATAAGAAATGGTGTATTTGTTACGCTATGGCTCTCAGCCGGACCCAGAAATGCAGGAGATGGAGTATAGAGAAACAAGAATGAGATTTATTCTTAAGGGCAATACTGGAGACAGGAGACAACACAAACACTGGAGGTGACGGAGGGGAAAAAACAAACAACAAACACTGGAGACTATGACACAGAAAACTGGCGATGTCATTGACTATCGACTGCGCAATGCAGGACTATCTTCAGTCACAGAGGTGAACATGCAGCTTGTCTTTATAGGGAGTGAATTTGTAGAGAGGAATCAGGTGTGCGCTGCTGCAATCAGCCAGAATAGCTCAGCCACCCCCCTCAACCGGAGCCTGCACTCCTGGGGAGAAAACAGTTAGAGAACAGAGCTGTCAAATTCAAAGTCCCCCAAAACACAGACCATAACAGTACCCCAAACCTGGCATCCAACCAGGCTTGTCCGGGAACCTGCTGTAGAACTCGGACAGGAAGTCAGGGTCCGGGATCAAGGACTGAGAGATCCACGAGCGTTCCTCAGGCCCATGCCGCTCCCAATCCACCTGGTACTGAAAAACACAATCCCGCCTAAAGATGTCGAGTATGCGGTTGACCATATAAGTCGGGTGTCTACCAGCCATCCGGGGGAAAGGGTCAGTAGGAAGATGAAGTGAGCTTTCCACAACGGGTTTTACACAACGGGACCTTGAGAGCCGGTGGGAGTTTCAGTCAGACGGTACTGGGGTTTATGATGCGCTCAATGGTGTAAGGACCTATGTACTTGGGAGCCATTTTCTTGGAATCAGCGTGAAAAGGAAGGTCTCTGGAGAAGAGCCAAACCTGTTGTCAGACCTTATAGACCGGTGCCGGGGTCCAGTGGCAATCAGCGATTCGCTGATTCCGGGCTGCTGATCTTTCCAGGGCTGCGTGAGCTTCCTTCCAGACCCAGCATGCTCTGCCAAAGTGGGCCTGGACTGAGGGGACAGCCACATAGGTCTCCTAACTGGGGAACAGAGGAGGCTGGAAACCGTTCACTACCATGAAGGGGGACATACCAGTAGCAGTGCAGACCAGGGAGTTGTGAGAGTATTCAACCCATGGTAAGTGTGTGGACCAGGAGGCTGGGAGATGGGAAGCAACAAAGCACGGAGCATTCTAGACTGTGATTAGCTTATTCCGCATGAAACTTGGATTGCGGGTGGCAGCTGGACGTCAAGCTGCTGGAAATTCCTAGGGTGTCGCAGAATGCTTTCCATAACCTGGATGTGAACTGGGTGCCTCGATCAGAAACAATGTCCTGGGGGGTCCCATGGAGGTAAAAAACATTTTGGATCATCAGAATAGCTGTCTCCATGGCCCATGGGAGCTTGGGTAGGGGAATCAAATGGACCGCCTTTGAGAAGCAGTCCACCATGGTCAGGATGACGGTGTTACCTTCAGATGTGGGTAGATCTGTGGGTAGATCAATGTGTGACCAGGGGCAATGAGGTATGGGCAACGGTTGGAGGAGACCTGCTGGCATACAATGGGATGACTTGTTTCAGGCACAGGTGGCACAGGCTGTGACGAACACCCTGGTGTCGGTTGCTATGGTTGGCCACCAGAAGCATTGTTGGAGGAGGAAAAGGGTCCAGTTTAGCCTGGGGTGGCAGGCAAATTTAGACACATGTTCCCACTGAAGCACTGGAGTTCTAGCAGGAGGAGCAACATATAATCCCTGGGGAGACCCTTTGGGTTCTGGTTCCCCCTGCTGGGTATCCTGGACCAGGAGCTTCACCTTCCATTGAGCCTTCCACCTTCCAAGGACACCGGAGGTGGGCAAGATGGTTTCTTTGGTGGTGTCTTCCCCGGGGAGATAGACCCCGGAGAGCTAGACCCCGGGTCTATCAAACGCCATCTGAACACTAGGGGACCATTTGAAGGGAGTCTTGAATTGAAGTTAGCTGCATGAGGGGGGGGCAGCTAGATGGCTATAGTCCCATATGAATCTCCTGTAGAAGTTCGCAAACCCCAGAAACCTCTGTAGCTGTTTTTGAGTGGCAGGAACTGGCAACTCTTCCACCGCTTTCACCTTCTCTGGATCTATTTTTAACTGCCCACTTTCCAAGATGTACCCTAGAAAGGAGACTGTGGAGACATGAAACTCACATTTCTCAGCTTTAATGTACAACTTATTCTCTAGAAGTCTTTTAAGGACTGTTATTACATGACGAACATGCTCGTCGTGATCCTTGGAGAAGATCAGAATGTTGTCTAGGTACACAAACACGAATCGGTTCAGCATGTCTCTGAAAACGTCATTTACCAATGCTTGGAAAACTGCAGGGGTGATAGTCAAACAGAAAGGCATCACCAGGTATTCAAAGTGCCCCAGGTGAGTGTTAAAAGCGGTTTTCCATTCCTATCTTTCCCAAATCTGAACTAGGTGGTAAGCATTTCTCAAGTGTAATTTTGAGAAAATGGCAGCATCGTGGAGAGGATTAAAGGCCGAGTCGATGAGAGGAAGTGGGTACTTTTTTTATGGTGACGCTGTTGAGTCCTGTGTAATCAATGCAGAGTCTCAGAGTTTTGTCCTTCTTTTCGACGAAGAAAACCCCCGTGCCTACTGGAGATGTTGAGGGCAAGATAAGGCTGCCATCAGCGAGTAGGTGATGTACCTTTCCAAAACCTCCCTGTCAGGTGTTGAGCGGTTATATATTCTCTTAATGGGGAGTGCGGAAAAGGGGAACAACTTGATTGAGCAGTCATATGGCCGGTGCAGTGGCAGCGAAAGAGCTCGGTCCTTACTGAATGCTTCTTTTAGGTCATGATACTCCCTAGAGAAGCCAGTCAAATCAATCTTCTCTGGCATGACTGGGGTTTGGAAAACTTGTAGAGGAACAGCGGCCAGTAATCAGTGTTGGTGACAGTAGTTACTCCAACTGCATATTGTGAGTGTGGACCAGTCTATGTGGGGATTATGGGTTTGTAACTACGGCCACCCCAACACCATGGGAGTGAGAGGGGCTGAAATGACGAATAGTTCCAAATATTCATGGTGGTTGCCCGATAGGCTGAGCTTGGCAGGTTCCGTTTTGTGAGTAACGCAATCAATGAGTCAACCGTCTATGGCTACCACCGCTTTAGGGGTTTCGAGTTTATATACCGGTAGATGATGGAGTTTATCCAGCTTCAAGTCAATAAAGTTGTCATCAGAACCTGAATCAATGAAAACTTGAACTAGCTGGGTTTGTCAAGAGGAGTGTAGTGTACCTTTAATCTGAAAAAACTTCCTGGGAGTTGAGGAGGATTGGCTCACCACCACCCCTTTCCCTGCTGGCAAACCAGGCACCGCTGAACACTGGGCGAGGTAATGGCCCTTCTCAGCACAGTAGATGCAGAGGCTGTTGGCCAGTCGCCATTGTCTTTCTTCCGACGTCAGCTTGGTGCGGCCAAGCTGCATGGGCTCATCGTAGTCTCCTCTGGCCAGTGAAAAGGAGTCCAAGGAGGTTTGGGTGGTGTTGGAAATAGTGGGGCCGCTCGGAGGTGGGAGGACAGAGTCAGACCGCTCTCTCTGGGATCTTTCTCTGTCTCTCTCTTAACCTATTTTCCAACCTTGTAGCAAGAGAGATCAGATCCTTGACAGTAGCTGTCTCATCCCGTGCAGCTAGCTCGTCTTTGAGTCTCTCAGTCAGACCCTTTAAGAAGCCTCCATGGAGCTCAGAGTCGCTTTCTATGGCTAGTATCCGGAAAGCTATCGCATATTCAGATACTGATCGTGAGGCTTGCTTTATGCGGAATAGATGGCTGCTCGCCTCCTCCTTTTTGGCCGGGTGATCTTTTCATCTCTAGTACGAATTGGTCATAGTGAGAGCACAAATCTGAGATATGAGTTGCAACAGCTAACTCCCAAGACGAGGCTTGATCCATGAGAAAGCTCATAATGAATGCAGTCTTAGCTTGGTCCATAGCGCTGGTGTGGGGATGTGCAGCTCACCGGGCATGGCAATGATGACTGGTGCCGCTACTGGCACGGAAGGTGGAAGGTCAGTGGGAGGGTCCAGGTGGCAAGCTGGGTAGCAATGGAGCCCAAACTTTCGCTGAGCTGAGCCACACTGGTGGCCATCTGTTGCAAATTATCCAACACTAGGTTCAGGGTAGCATCGTGTTGGCCCAACAGCAGTACCTGAAAGGACAATGCCTGTTTCAGGTGCTCAGTCTCCGCTGGGTCCATTTTGGCCAGAAGATTCTGTTACGCGACAGCTCTCAGCCGGAGCCAGAAATGCAGGAGATAGAGTACAGTGCATCAGGAATGAGATTTATTCTCAAGGGCAACACTGGAGACAGGAGACAACAAAAACACTGAAAGTAACCGAGAGGAAAAAACAAACAACAAACACTGGAGACTATGATGCGGAAAATTGCCTGAGCACAGCTATAACCAGGGGGCCAGAGAGAAACACGGGGTATTGACTGCACGATGCGAGACAATCTTCTGGCACAGAGGTGAACGTGCCACTTGTTTTTATAGGGAGTAGAAGTAGTGTATAGTGTAGTGGAATCAGGTGTGCGCTACTGCAATCAGCCAAGTAACTCAGCCACACCTCTTAGCCGGAGCCTGCACCGCTGGGAAGAAAACAGTTAGAGAACAGAGCTACCAAATTCAAAGTCCCCCAAAAACACAGACCATAACAGTAGTGAGGGATTAAGTGGGTGCACTGTATACAAAGTGTTAAAGGAATGTTATGAATCCAAAATGCAAGCAAAATAATGAAATTAATTATTCATTATATGAAAATGTAATACAAAGTAAACACTAATTTAAAAAAAAATATGATTGATTATTATTTATATGATATTATTTATAATTATTTATAAAGTTTTTATTTGATGTTATTATTAAAAGGATAATCAGATAAAACAGATTTCAAAGGAAATGAAAAAATTATAAAAAAGATAATCAAATGATTGTGTGCACATATGAAACTTCATTCAATAGATTTTTTTGTTGTTGTTTTCATTATATTTCAAATATGATATTCTGCAAATGGTGCCTGTCATTATCAATATATGCTGAGAGGTGATTTCTTAAGGCTGTCTTGGCTCGATGGGTGGTGCTGGGTGGAAGAGCAACCATTTTCTGCTGAAGAGCAACCTTCAGTGTTACAAGAGTTTGGAGTGGATGAGTACACACTCATGATTTTTTGTGAAATAAATAATAATAATAATAATAATTAATAAATAAATAAATAAACACACAAGGGGTGAGGTCAGAGGAATGGCTCGGCCACCCAACATCGCCACGCAATGAGATCACCTGATCCAAAAACCTTTTCTCAGCACCTCCAGTGATCTTAGAGGTGTGCATGCTGTAGCTCCATCTTAATGTGTGCACCTAACCATGATATGTTGGCAACTGAGGACAGTTTGGATTAAGCTAATGTTTTACGTGGGCAAATAATGATGAATAAAAACAGTATTTAATTAAGTTTTATGTGGGTGAGCAATAATTTGATTAGCCTTTTCTTTATTTACCTTCGAAATGTGTGAGGTTTTTGGTAGTGCTGTATTATTGGTATCAGGTAGCAGTTTTGCTGTTTTCTACAAGAAATAGCAGGTAAGTTTTTCTAAGCATCTTAGAAAATCTGTCACAGTTCTTCTGGGCACTTTGAGTGTCACACTTGCTTCTAATTTTCACCCATAACCACCTTTTTTTCTTTCTGTCTAAAACAGTCTTTATTTTTCTTTTTGTTTGAAGAGTAATATTTGGACTTTTTTTTTTTTCGGATTCAAAAAAGTCAAAAAGTCATAAATATCCAAGATAAAATTTAAAGTAAAAAATAAAATAGATCACTCTCACTTACTCACTCACTTGCCTAACCACGTACTCCTACTGGGGTTGCGGGAAGGCTGGAGCCTATCTCAGCTGCCACTGGGGTACACCCTGATCACCTTACCACTGCAGGACAAAGTACTATCTAGTATAGTAAATGTTCATAAAGGCCCATGCCAAAAATGCCTTCTTCCCTATCATGAATAAAAGCAGACAGGAGCAGCTCAGTAGATATGTTCTATTTCTATAAAAATGTTTTAGAAGCTAGAAGCGGTTTCATAAAACACACCCAAATGAACTCATCAAAATAGGACTGTACATAATTTGATTTCACGGGCTGTTAAAAATAATTATATGAATTATTCATTAACTTGTAAAAGCTATTAACCATGGTCTCTTTTTTCTTTTCACATAATAGATATATTTTGCATAATAAATTAATGTTTTGATTACAGATGACTTACTTGTTGCTACTGTCAACAAGAAATTATGTACCTACTTCTTGCCCTTTGTTAAGTTGATGATTTGTGAGAGGGGAATGGGATGATACGTTGCGGCAATCCACGAGTACGCCCTGGAAAAATATAAAATTAATTACACCCAAGTTCCCAAAGCAGCAAATCTCTCAAAATAATAAGTTAGCATCCCTGAGGTCCTGTGTGGGTCTCAGTAGCTCTACCCAGTCTCTGCCAGCCATACATGACATACATGTTGTATGATTGTAATAAAAGGAAAGAGGAAATCATTACTGAAAAGCAGACCCTTGTAAATTTTCCCTCAACTGTTATGAGCAATTGATCAATTTTTCAATATTCAATATTATAAATGATGTAACTTAAAAATGATCTGATTAAAACGAATTATAACAATGTGGACAGAGACCATAGATGTTTCCATTGTCTGATAGTTTCAGAATACAGATAATTTACTATGTGCATATGCTGCCAGAAAAATAAACAAAAGGCTTGTTATTAATGCAGGAGTGTACAGCCAGCAAGGCAGCGATAAAAATTTATTTGCATTCATGAAAATCACACCGTGTTGGTTTTGTTCTGTTGACATTCCTGTGTGATATCCCTTATCAAAGCTAATAGTTAATTGTTTGGACACAGTGGCATCTTTGCACTGAGATCAAACAAGCAGCAGAAACACATCTGAGGAATCCAGGGAGTCAATTATCTGTTATCAAGCTACACTTGGGCACTGTGTGAAGTCTCACCACGTCTTTCAATTTGTGTGCCAAGAAAATGTGGCAGCTATTGATATTCTCTTTAATTCGGGGTTATTGCCTTAGGATAATAGGGCATCAAGGTAAAGGCAATATAGATCAGACCAGTTGTTTTTTAAGATTGAAAATAATCTGACTATGCACTATACAATTTACAGTATGATGAACATCTGGCCATCACACCCATATTTGGTTATTCCCCAAATGATTGCCATAAAGTTAGACCCATATAAGTTATAGTTGAATATGTTTGCATATTGTAGCATAGAACTTTTCCTCTTACTGGAGCTACAAGGCCAAAATATGTTTCTGCTGGCAAAGGAAGCTCCAAGAAGACTTAGTCTGAGAAGGTTGCATTGGAAGAACTCAAAGTGGCCTGCATAGAGAGACATTTACAGCATTTACAGATGCTCTTATCCAGAGCGACTTACAGAAGTGCTCTAAAATCACTATCAGTGAATATATTCTTACTTTGGTTTATTAGAACACAGACTAAGCATACAATCAAGCTTCTTCACCTCTTTTCCACACTCTCCATTGCTCTGGATTGTTGAGCCTAAGCACTTAAAATCCTCCACCTTCTTTATCTCTGCTCCCTGTAACCTCACTATTCCTCTTGGGTCCTTGTCGTTCACACACATGTATTCTGTCTTACTGAGGCTAACCTTCATTCCCCTCCTTTCCAGGGCATACCTCCACCTCTCTAGATTTTCCTCCACTTGTTCTCTGCTCTCACTACAGATCATGATGTCATCTGCAAACATCATAGTCCATGGAGATTCTTGTCTAACCTTGTCTGTCAGCCTGTCCATTACCATAGCAAACAAGAAGGGGCTCAGAGCTGACCCTTGATGCAGTCCTATCTCCACCTTGAACTCTTCTGTGACGCCGACAGCACACCTCACCACTATCTTACATCTCTCATACATGTCCTACACCATGCCAACAAACACTGCATCTGTGGTGGCCACTGTGGTGGCCATCTTTCTTGGCATGAAACCAAACTGTTGTTCACAAATGCTGACCTCTGCCCTTAGTCTAGCTTCCACTATTCTTTCCCATAAATTCATCGTATGGCTCATCAACTTTATACCTCTGTAGTTGCCACAACTCTGCACATCTCCCTTGCTCTTAAAAATGGGCACAAGCACACTTCTCCTCCATTCCTCTGGCATCCTCTCACTCTCTAAGACCTTGTTGAATGTTCTTGTCAGAAAATCTACTGCCATCTCTCCTAGACACTTCCATACCTCGACAGGTATATCATCAGGACCAACTGCCTTTCCACTCTTCATCCTCTTCAATGCCCTCCTCACTTCACCCTTACTCATCTTTGCTACTTCCTGGTCCTCAACAGTCACCTCTTCTACTCTTTTTTTCTCTCTCATTTTCCTCATTCATCAGCTCTTCAAAGTACTCTTTCCATCTTCCCAGCACACTTCTGTCATCAGTCAACACGTTTCCTACTCTGTCCTTTATCACTCTAACTTGCTGCACGTCCTTCCCATCTCTATCTCTCTGCTGTGCCAACCTGTATAGATCATTTTCTCCCTCCTTACTGTCCAACATAGTGTACAAGTCATCATATGCCTTCTGTTTGGCCTTTGCCACTGCTACCTTCGCCTTACGCTGTGTCTCCCTGTATTGCTGTTTACTCTCTTTGGTCCTCTCTATGTCCAATTTCTTCTTAGGTAACCTCTTCTTTTGTACACACTTCTGCACTTCCTCATTCCACCACCAAGTCTCCTTGGCTACTGTCCTTCCGGAGGACACGCCAAGCACTCTCCTCCTACCTGTCTCCCTGATCATGTTAGCTGTAGTTGTCCAGTCATCTTGAAGCAGTTTCTGACCACCAAAAACCTGTTTCAACTGCTCCTTGAAGACAAAATGACACTCTTCGTTTTTCAGCTTCCACCACTTTGTCTTCTGCTCTGCTTTTGCTTTCTTCACCTTTCTTACTATCAGCATCATCCTGCACACCACCATCCTATGCTGTTTGGCAACACTCTCACCCACTACTACTTTGCAGTCACTGACTTCCTTCAAATTACATCGCCTACACAAGATGTAGTCTACATCTGTGCTCCTATCGCCGCTTTTATAAGTCACCCTATGCTCCTGTGTTTTCTGGAAGAAAGTAATCACCACAGCCATTTCCATCCTTTTTGCGAAATCTATCAACATCTGTCCTTCAGTGTTCCTGTCCTGGATACCAAACCTGCCCCTGACTTCTTCATCCCCTCTGTTGCCTGCACCAACATGTCTGTTGAAGTCTGCACCAATGACCACTCTTTCACCTCTGGGAGTACTCTGCATCTTTCATCTAATTCACTCCAGAATCACTCCTCTTCAAGCTCACATCCTGCCTGTGGGACATAAGCACTAACAATATTCAACATCACACCTTCAATTTCTAACTGAGACTCATCACTCTGTCTGACACTCTTTTCAATTCTAGAACATTCCTGACCATCCCCTCCTTCAAGATGACCCCTATTCCATTTCTCTTAACATCCACACCATGAAAAAACAGCTTAAACCCTGCTCCTAAGCTTCTAGCCTTGCTAACTTTCCACCTGGTCTCCTGAACACACAGTATGTCCACCTTCCTCCTCTGCATCATATCAGCCAGCTCTCTACCTTTTCCTGTCATAGTTCCAACATTTAAAGTCTCTACTCTCAGTCCTAAACTCGTGCTTTTCCTCTTCTCTCTCTGCCTACGGACACGCCACTCGCCTCTCCTTCTTCGACGTCTTCAACCAACAGTTGTCCAATTTCCACCAGCACCCTGTTGGTTAACAGCACTGATGGCGGTCGTTATTAACCCGGGCCTGGACCGATCCGGTATGAAATTTGTCTTTACGATTTGCATTTTATATTCTGGCAAAAGTTTTATGCCGGATGCCCTTCCTGTCACAACCCTCTGCATTTATCCAGGCTTGGGACCGGTGTGAGGGCGGGCACTTGTTTGTGCCCCCTCTTATGGTTGCATTTGTGAGGATATGACATCAACTTACTATAAAAAGAGAACAGAATTGGGCCAAGAACTGAGCTCCGGGGAACACCAGTGGAAAGTTGGCATGGAGAGGATGTGGATCCCCTCTGTGTAACCTCATTTGAGCGACCTTCCAGGTCGGAAGCAAACCACTGCCATGCGGCACAAAAAGTTCCTAGACTCTTGAGAATGGACCAGAGTTTTGTGGTTGATTGTGTCAAATTTTGCTGAAAGATCAAGCTGGATGAGGACTGATGACATCTCGGCCGATGTTGCAGCATGTACTGTAACATCTCTGTAACATTCAAGAGTGCAGGCTCTGTACTGCTTTAAGCAAGATTGATTAGAGTCATGGATGTTATTCTGCAGAAGAGAGAAGGATATTTGGTTGTCAATAAAGCATTCAAGAATTTTAGAAAGGAATGAAAGAAATGATATGGTTCTGTAGTTGCTGATGTCCGATGAATACAGAAGGGGTTTCTTTAAGATGGGTAAAACCCTGGCTCTTTTGAATGCTGCTGGTCCCTGACCAGATGATATGAAGTTATTGATGGTAGTGGATGTAAAAAGAAGGTCTTGATAGATAATCTGGATTATTGTGGAAGAAATTGGATCCAGTGAGCAGGTGGTAGGATTGCATGATGAAATGATTTGCTGGAGGTCTTCATTTGTGAGATTGGAAAACTGTGCAAGGGAAGTGGAAAAGGAATCTATTCTGTGTAGTGTAGGAGTTGAGGTTTCACAAATGTCTCACAGATTTGTTTAATCTTCCCATCATGCAAGTCAGCAAAGTCTTCAGCGGTTAGAGAGGATGGGGCAGGTGGAGTCGATGAATTGAGTGGATTGAGATGGATGGAGTAGATGGATTGAGAGACTTCAGGCGATCAGCACAACAGCACCCCAGGCCTCCTCACCCAACATCACTAATAATCTTTGGACTGAACAAACATAAATCCTCACGTATGTCATAATCTCACTCATTCACTCATTTGCCAAACCACTTAATCCTACCATAATCACGGGGAGGCGGAAACCTATTTCAGCTGACACTGGTCGAAAACAGGGTACAGCCTGTACAGCTTTCCAGACCATCAAAGGGGAACACGCACAGCCATTCACTATCATATTCAGATTTATGATCAATTTTGAACAGTCAGTTAGTCTAATGGCCATGTCTTTGGACTGGATGAAGAAGCCAGAGCATGCAGAGGAAACAAATACAAGCAAAGGGAGAATGTGCAAACTCCACACAGAAACGTCAGAGCTCAGGACCTGAACCCAGGACCCTCTTGCTGTGAGGGAGACATACTAATCACTGCACCACCATTCCACTCAACTCCAAAATCTATCTCGCTCATCAGGGACATGGAAAATATCAATGAGGCAGATGTTAAAGAAATGCATGCAATTGTACTACTCTGAAAACACTTATACAAAAAAATCTCCTGTCAACCCCATATTGTTTAGAACCCCACTAGAGTTTTTATTCCCATATTTGGTTTTGTTTTAATCGAACACAACATTTTCATATATATTATCATATTTATGGTTAACGATATATAATTAGTTGCAACCCCAGCACATAAGCCTCTACTGCATACACATAACATAAAAATAGGTATTCATTTTTTTTTTTAACACTTAACAATGTTAAAGGCAGAGTCAAGGTTTTTATGATGTGTGTGTATATATATATATATATATATATATATATATATATATATATATATATAATTATGTATTCTGGTTTAAAACACATCTCAACTTGAATAGCTGGTCTATTTTATCTCAAAAGATACAACATTCCTTTTATTAGTTGGCTTATTTAATAATATGGTTATGAGGTGGGGGGGGGGGGTCCTCAGTTCCACATCTTTTCCAGATAATTAAAAGGACACTGGAGAAGTCATCATATTTACAGATGGCAAATAAATTAGATGTAACAATACACATTGAAATGACATAAACAGGCGTCTCTAAAGTATTTCACAGTGACCTTTTTTCCTGTAATAACCTTATGTCTGGGCTTAGTCTTTAGCTCAGTAAAAATAGCCCTCTGTAAATTTAATCCTCTGCACAGGGAAAAATCAGAGACTGATCATTTGGAGACAAAATAACAAAATCCAGCCAAACGGCTTCAAGATGATGAACAACTCTTCGGGTTAAACAGGCTAAATATTTTGAACTCTGGGGTGATTTGTTATGTTGGGCAGTTGAGTAGTTTGAACAGGTCTGTCATGTCCTAGTTAACCTCTTAAACTACACAGAAGCACAGGTTCTCATTCCTCTGTCTTATCATATAGGTTGTTTTCTTCACTATTAATGTAAAGAGTACCATATTTATATTTCACACAAGCCTGTATTTCTTACGCCTTCTTGGCTTCGTAAACCAATTGGCCAACTGAGCTCTAAAATGACCAGATCATGCTACAAACATGTGCTATCTCAGCAGGAGGTCAAATTCATTGAAGTAAGGAATAAATCACGTCCTCACATCACTCAGCTCTTACTGCATCAATAAATGAAATCATTTCAGAGCTTCTAGAGAACATGTCCCCCGGCTCTCCATGTACAGTATGTCCAATTCCTCTCTTTGGCAATGCTTCACTCAAAACAGCCTTATGGCTTTCTTTATTGCAAGCAACAACTGCATACATTCAAGTAATGTTCAAGTAAGGATGTCATTACGATTTTTTTCCTATACTGTCAATTACCGGAATAAAGGCTTTTATCTGCAGATCCTACCCACACCAACCACACACAAAATAGCTGTGATGAAACTAAGCTGTACTGGAAAGTTTGGTTGTTTTTCTGCTAGCAACTTTTTCATTTTTAGGCTTTATCATGCTGTCGAGAATATATTGTATTTTTCTTTTGACAAGTCGAGAAAAACATTGAGCGTATTTGTGAAGATTTTAATCATGTTCTGAACATTACACCGACTTCACTCACTGCCACAGCTAGAAAGCCTGCACCGAAGAGAACTGATACTAGTAGGTGAAAAGTAATATACCCAAAAAAACTGACTGAGGGGGAAAAAATAAAGATTGGCTGACGAACAATGGAAAATGAAGTGATGAAATTTCCAAAAGGGAAAAAATTGAAAATAAACTCTTTCATGTGACATGGGCATTGGATATTCTAAGATTACACTAGTCAATACAACATGAAGGTAGGAATAAAGAAACATTTTCAACAGGAGGGACTAATAGAGAACTAGATGACTGTCTCTTTTTTCTGCAAACCGATGAGGCACAGAATGTGGCAACCAGTCCTTGAGAAAACACAGCTTGACTGCAAGGCTTAATAAGAATTGTCATTTAAGCAGCATGAATTGTAAGGATCTAATGATTTCATGCATCTAAAATACACAAATCTTTACAGAAAGACAGAGGTTCTCTCACTGACTGACACCTTTGCTCTTTTTCACTGTCATTTTCAGCCTTTGGCCTGACAACATCGGAAACAACTGGACCAAAGGATCAAAATGTATTTTAGAAAATGCACTCACATCAGGACTTGAGGGGGTTTCAAACAGCCTTTCAATCAGCATCAGTTCCACATTTGGGAACCTGCAGGAAGTGTTGCAAAAGCAATTCTGGGTCACTGCTCCATCTCAGACAGCCCCATCACACCCAAATGCTTGTTCATATCTTATCATATCAGCAGTCTTCCATTCCTCAGACAAATGCAACAGGCACAGGGGCACTGAAAGAGGCATAACAGCTGCCAAGGGGCTCAGGGAACGGTGGCAGGTTTTGGTATGACCTAAATGCAAATCGAGAACTGTCACTGCACTGCTTACTCACAAAATGAAAATATTGTCATGGGAGATTAATTTGTGGCTGCAGCATAGAAATTAGTTTGTAAAAAATAAACAAGCAATTAAGCAGTCCTTCCATGTTGGGTAGCACCATCACCCAGCCTTTATGTAGTAAATAATGGCGTATGATATTCCATTCACAGTGTAACGGCATTCAAGATATTCAACAAAATTGCCTTACATGAATGGTGGATAATTATGCAAGGCTTCTATAGTATATTTTCTAGGGGCAGTGGAGGTCTAGTGGTATAGGGCGCTGTGGATCGCTGATCCAAAGGTTGGGGGTTCGAGTCCCACTTTCCACAAGGTTGTCACTGCCCCCCCCAGTGTGCAGCTAACTGGGTTATCAAAGGCGGGCCATGTCTCCCACTGTCTATGGTGAGAGGCATGTAAAAGAACCATTGCTGACTTTGTGCACATTTTAACCCCATTTCGTCACTACTTTATTTTCACCTAGGGATATACACTCAGTAGTGATGATCGCTGATAGGGGGCAGTGGTGGTCTAGTGGTATAGGGCGCCGGATCGCTGATCCAAAGGTTGGGGGTTCGAGTCCCACTCTCCACAAGGTTGTCACTGTCCCCCCCAGTGCGGCGAACTGGGTTATCAAAGGCGGGCCATGTCTCCCATTGTCTATGGTGAGAGGCATGTAAAAGAACCATTGCTGACTTTCGTAAAAGAGTAGTCTGCAAAGCCGTCAGCGTGTTTCTGTCCCTTGCTAAAAAGGGTTGTGACAGGAAGGGCATCCAACGTAAAAACCTCTGCCAAATCAAACGTGCGAATCAGATGATTCGCTGTGGCGACTCTCGAGTAAAAGGGAATGGAAGACAGACAGACAGTATATTTGAACAAATTATTGTTTCCCCTTCAATGATAAAAGTGAACTCCAACAAACGCTACACACAACCACGCTCACACACACAAAAACAGTCTTGTGCAAAAGGTAAATATATGCTTACACTGAGCACACCTTAAGGTCCATAGAATCAGTTATTTCAGATTAGGCACCACTGATTAAAAAATCATATGAGTGTAAACTGTTATTTAAGCTCAACATCTCAAGTGTGGGGTTATCATGTTAAGATCTAAAGAGCTTTGTAAGTCCTTCACAAAGAAACATGTCTATGGCAAGTGATTTAAAAGGATCTCTAAATTCTGCCAGAAACCAGACTGGTGCAAAATAAGTCTCCAAAAACCCCAAAATTTAATCACAAGACCTGCAGATAACTCTTGCAGCTGTTGGTGCAAACGTGCATGTGTCTCTAATCAGAACGAGATTACATAAATTTGGCCTGGGTGTGGCTTCTGCGTAGCATGGTGCGCAACTATCACCCTGAAGCTCACAAGTTCAAATCCATGTTGACTGAGCAACCTGTGGCCAGTCTGTAGGCTGAGTGCTCGGGGGAGGAAGGGATGGCATATTCTTGCCTACTAGGCATTTACAACAGCATTCACCAGCCAAGCAGAGATGCCTGTGAGCTCATGCATACAATAGGATGGATAGTGCTTTCCCTCTGAGTGTGTTGGGCCACCCCCAAATGTGCAGGTGCAACATCATGCCTCGAAAGTGACATGTGCTTAACACCCCACCCCAAATTTATTTTTAATGGGCCTAGATGGGAAGCATGCTTAATATACTAGTAAATAAATAAATAAATAAATAAATAAAACATTTGCTCTTCAAAATGAAAACTAGAGCTAGAAAAACAGTTGAGTTGGCCAATGAGGATATAGGCAGAGACCAAGCTTTTGGGAAAATGTGCTGAATGTATTTAGTTTCTTCAATGAAGCATATTATATATTTACAGTTTTTGTTAAATAAATTATTGAAAAGGCTAATTTTTCTTTTGATTTTGTTTATGTCTATCAACTTCATCTGTAAGCTATGTCCTAAAAAACAGGGTGAAATATTTGCTGGTTCAAATATGTTGAAAAACCCAAGTTCCATGGGATGTAATTATTTATTTGTTTTTTTACATGACTTTACTAGGGGATTCAATTACTTTGAGTGCATTTGTGGTGTCTGAATCATCAGATAATGTAAGATTGAATCACAGGACCACCAAAGAACACTTTTAGTAGCGCGCAACCCGCAGCTGTTTGCTTTGTATTTGTATCCTTTAAATGTTGCTCTGAAAAATATTGGCCTGTGGTGAGTCTGTTTGTAAGTTGTAGAATGAATGTGTTGACAAAACTAAGTGGTGACCTACTTCAGTGACTGGTGAAAGGTAACATCTCTGCAATCCACTGCCAACAATCTTTCCGTGCAGCACTGAGCTCATTTACTCTGTCGAAACCCTCCCCACCATCACCCACTGCAGTCCCTGACAGATGACAAAAAGAACCATCACTTACTTTACTCCATCAATACTACAAACCAGGCTGTTCCTTTGTCATTACTTGATGAAATACACAGCATTATACTAAAACTCTGATTATCAGCTTAACCAAGCAAAAAATATGATGGGTGTGCTGGAATAATTAACAGTAAGCTTGCTTGATGTGCTATCACATGATTGTTCTCCAAGATCAATTCATCCCAATGTTTATTGCATTTATACCTTAGCACGTTTTTCCACTATGATTTTTTTAATAGTTTATACAGAAGATACAGAAAGCAGACATAAGTAAATAGACACCCAAATCTCACAATGCACTGGTCAATGAAGTGACTTGCGTCTTTCTGCTTTGCCATAATAGCTCATCTGATAAATATAGTGTGGAAGAGTTTTTGAGCTAGTTGGGTGTCTTCTACAATGTCTCTGGCATTGAAATGGGGCTTTTTCTCCACTGTTCTCCTCATGGAGCGAAGGCATCTTTCTGATGGTCCAGGTCAACCTGGTGGTGTATCCATGGTGGTCTTGCCTATACTGGTAAACATTTTAACCAATGAAAGAGGAATATTCAAATTGTCAGATATTTCTCACTGGCTGACATCACCCTCTCACTGGCCAACAATTCAACCTCAAGTTTGTTTATGTTTTTCTTCACACAATACTGACTATTTTTTGCATGTAGAGTTATTGGTTTAGAGGACACACTTGGAAAAATAGTTTAACTGTTTTTATGGGTATCAATTTTTCATAATGTTACAAAAGTCTCATATTTTTAGAGATAAATCAATAACTTATGAATCAATGTAGGTTTTTTTATTATTATTTTTTTTTTCCATACAAAACAATTGAAAATTGCTCATTGAGTTTCGTATTTTTAAGATCCCATGATCAGAGAGGCCTCAGTTGGCAAGGAGATTCAAATCCAGAACCTTCTTTCCCTATGACAGCACTAACTACTGCACCAACATGCCACTCAATATATATTTATTAACAAACATAAACATCATTTAACATTCAAATTGAACATTTACATTTCAATCAAGCTTTTGTTTACATTTATATTTAACCCTTTAATGCAGGGATCACCAACGTGGTGCCCGTGGGCACCAGGTAGCCCGCAAGGACAATATAAGTTGCCCGCGGACCTGTTCACTGCTATTTTTAGGACAGGCCCATTTTTAGGACAGCGCCACTCTCCATTGAGCTGCATATAATTTTTTTGAATATATTTTTAAATCAAGTCAATATCTTCACATAGATGAATATCATTAATTATTAATAATAACATCTAATTAAATCTAATTAAATGTAAATTGAGCAAATTTGTAATTTCAGAGGTGTGTATCGACCTAGTAGCCCTTCGCATTAATTGGTACCCATGAAGTAGCTCTCAGTTTCAAAAAGGTTGGTGACCCCTGCTTTAATGCCTGACAGGACCATACGGTCCTCTTTCAAAAAATGCTAATAACGACTAGACACATTGTACTCAGTACTGTTGCCGTTCAGAACGTGTTCTATACTTGTGGCATCGTCTGATGCAACACAGCTTGGCCTATGTGCCTCAGTCAGCTGTGAGACAACTTTGAGCGTGCAGGATTGTGTTGGTCACGAATTTGTGAGTGTTATTATTACTTATTATTGTGTTTTTATAATTTTGTTGAAAGAACCGTGTTCAGGCTGTTTCCTTAGGCCTTTTTGATTTAGAAAAACTAGTGATTTTTTTTTTTAACTGCAAAAAAATTCAGGTGTTCAAGGGTTAATATACGCATTTGTATTTAATTTGATATAATTTGATATAATTTGAAAAATAATCGAAGGAAAGGGGACAGCTTATTTTGCATGGATTGTCTGTAGATGTATAAAGGGGGCTAAAGCATGAAAAGCTGCCACCTATGAAAAAGGTGAACTATTTTTATGGCACCTCAAAAAAAAAAAACACCCACCCCTGAACCATTTCATTAAAGTTAATTAAATCTTTATAGATTATAGCATAACATTCATTATTAAGTTATTCAACAGACTTATCAAACTTAACAGACATTTTACTGACTTTCTCAATAATATTACAGGTCATATGTGCTGAGGTTGTATTCTTAATTTAAGATAAGTAACTGGTCTCTTAAGGCTAACTGCATTACAAAAAATAGTTAACTGAACTTTTGCTTTCTTTGGTAATAAAATAGGCACCATTAGCATATTTTTCTCATTAAAGATTTATTTTACATAAGTCATTTAACTCAATGGTTCAAAAGTCATCAAATAAGATGTTTTATGTAATTTTAAAACGACATAATGATTACCTCTTTAGTCATGCACTTTGTAATCACCATTCCAACTGAATTATTTCCACAAGCTACCAAACGCTGCACATAATAATATATGTGACTGCTGTGCTCCGAATGGCAATCAGATGGGGCGCTCAATCAGTATAGTTAGAGATAGTAAAAATGCCACTCCTACTCCCAACCTTTATGACACAATCCACAAAAACGAGAAGGTATATATTAACTAATTATGGCGGGGCTAGTGGCGTAGTGGTTAGGGTGCTGGGCTCATGATCAGTAGGTCATGGGTTCGAATCCCAGTGAGACCACCGTTCAAGGTCTTAACCACAAGTGTGCCTCTGTTCACCCAACAGTATAAATGGGCATCACTGGGAAGGTAACTTGTGACAGATGAGAGTCTAATCCAGTAGGAGATGAACTCTTAGTTGCTTCATGTTATTGAAACTGGGGATAAGCGCCGATCCGATGGCGTGAGTGTAAAAAGTTTAACAGATCTATACCTTATATATTGACTAGACTAACGTTGCTTTGTTATATCTGACTAAACCACCCACTGTCAGCATCTCCACTATTTTACGGTGAAAGAAGGCCCTCTTTTTCCAGAATGTATGTTAACCATGTCTAGCCAGTTTAAGCTGGGAGTTGTCAATGCTCACAGCATGAATATGGTAACTAATTCCAATAGCCAGCCTGCCAGATTCCCATTTTCTCTCCATGCCTTCCAGGGCTGTTCAGAGACATTGTGCTCCATAGTAAAGAGCATGTATCGCTGCATGTGGTCAGGCTCACATGGTCTTTGCCTTCATGAACATCCCTGATCTGACATTTGACAAGCCTGTTTCAGCTCCCTGGAGATACCTTCAATTTACCTGTGGCCCAGGCTGGAAGATTGGGAGCAAAAAGGTTTTTCTACTAGGCTAATGCCCACAAAAATCTACATAATAAAATACAATAGTATACGTACTGTATAAACAATACTAATGTCATGTGAGCAGAGCATACATGTGCAGTCTTTTTCTTGTAAGCGCTGTAAACTATGTAAATTATGTAAAAAACCTGGTAATTATTAAACATTTTCCAACTAATCAGAAGAAATAACCTGTTTAAATTAAAGTTTTCAGTGTTTAATATTTATTAGTCATGAATTAATAATGTTAAGTGTTGCTATGGCCGCCCCATAACCATAATTAGGATTAAACAGTAGAGAAAATGAATGAATGTTAAGTGACATATCCTCGCGACCCTAATTAGGATTAAGCGGTTACAGAAAATTAACTGAACTGAACTGAATACTCATAGCAAAATGTTCAGCAAATTAGAAAGTTGATATAAGATAGACTGAATAATAAAACTGATAACATTACCCCACCTTATAGATCACTGTGGATACATATCCTTTTTATATTATACCCTAAATACATCCTTTGGTGGGGCAGTGGTGGTCTAGTGGTATAGGGCGCTGGATCACTGATCCAAGGGTTGGGGGTTCGAGTCCCACTCTCCACAAGATTGTCACTGTCCCCCCCAGTGCAGCTAACTGGGTTATCAAAGGTGGGCCATGTCTGTCACTGTCTATGGTGAGAGGCATGTAAAAGAACCATTGCTGACTTTCATAAAGAGTAGCTGCAAAGTCATCAGCGTGTTTCTGTCCCTTGCTAAAAGGGTTGTGACAGGAAGGGCATCCGACGTAAAAACCTCTGCCAAATCAAACGTGCGAATCAGATTATTCGCTGTGGCGACTCCCGAGTAAAAGGGAAAAAGCCGAAAGGAAGACAGACATCCTTTTTATATTATACGCCCTGCTGTTCTATGACAATCTCCAATCCTGCAGGGAGGGATGCTCTAAATCCTAAATTATGCTTTACTGCTGAGTCATTAGCAGTTTCAAACCACATCACCAACATATACAATCAGTATAACCTTGAAGGGGAACATAGATGCAATCATGAAGATTTGTGGTAGAACAGAATACATAAATCACATTGTCTGGTAAATTTGTAGTAATTGCTAAACATGTCCTTAAAAAAATTAATATAGAATCCAAAAACAGGATTCATTCATTTTCTGAAATGCTTAATCCTAATTAGGGTCGTGGGGTGGCTGGCACCCATCTCAGCCAACTCTGAGCGAGGGCGGACCACACCCTGGACAGCTCGCCAGGCCATCGTAGGGAGGGCAGAAACATGCTGACGGTTATGCAGCCTACTCTTGACGAAAGTCAGCAAAGGTTCTTTTACATGCTTCACACCAGAGTGTACCCTGCCCTCGCCCAGAGTCAGCTGAGATGGCACCAGCCTCCCCGGGACCCTAAATAGTATTAAGCGGTTTATAAAATGAATGAATGAATGAATAAAACCATGATTCTATGACTAATAAGAGGACTGCCGTGGTGGTTTCCTACAGAACCACTGAAGACTTCCTGTGTGATCATTTGCATCAGCAGCAATTTGTGAAACTCATGAGGATGTTTATAAAATATCCAATATCCAATCCCTTGTTAAAAACTATCCAGGGACTTCTACTTCTGCTATTAGCACTCCTCTAGGGACCTGGTTTTTTGGTATAAACATAAGCAATAACAAATAATTACCAAATAATTAATTGTTATAATAACAATAACTGCCAATGAAATAACAATGCTGCGAATGCTTTAGTATATGTGGTTTCTGACAGCTTTTAACCAGCTTCTGTTGAAACAAAGGATTCTGAGCTTCGTGAGGAAATGGTGGAGAAATGTTTGAGTGTTATCCAATGATGTACATTGTACGGTTTCCTCCCGCAGTCCAAAGACGTGCACTGTAGGTTAACTGGCCGTTCTAAATTGACCATAGATTCTCTCCTGCAGCGGCACTGGAACCCAGTCGTATCAGCATTTGCCCTTCCATTGGATCCTTCCGGTGGCGCTGAGACAGGGGGGGACTTGCTGCTTGGGTAACAGCCTGTCCCTCATTACTCTCCCTACCCAGGCTCTGCGCACTGGGGGGTATCACCAGCTGGGGTACCAGCCAGAGTGCAGCCATAGTCCTTCGGGACTGACGGAGGCCTACCACCATATATATATATATATATATATATATATGAAAAAAAAAGTCTTTAAAATGAGAAGTAAATATTGATAATACACTTTCATAGAGGTTAAGCACTTTATATTATTATATTATATACGTATACATAGTGCACACGGAGCTGAGCACTTCCTCACTCATTTCCTTTTCTCCATGCTAATAGAGAAGTTTTCATCTCTTAGACCATGACCTTTTTAGGAGCCTATTAAAGGTCTCTGCTATGTCATTCTTACCCTCTGGACACTCTCATTAACCCATGTAACCCAGATGGATCCACTTAGCCATGGAACCACAGTTACATACATAAATTTTATTGTACGCCATTTCATACAGGACTGCAAAGGCACAAGAGTTCACAACATGTCCTGATTGTGCCTCCGAGACAATAATGGGAAACCCAGATATATAAGATACCTATTAAGGATAGACTTGGCATTTTGTTTTCTATGGAATTAGTTCGTCAATCTCACTACACGAGTACATGGAGTGCAGTGGAGAAGATGAATGATACGGGGAATGTCGCCACTACAGAATTGATACTCATCTTAGCCATAGCACATGTTCAAAGCTATTTAATGAACTTGCCTCTTGACATGTATATGCTTGAATAATCTTGTTCTTGAGAAAGAGAAGCCATTCTACAATACTTTCCAAACACCAACAGCTGCTCAGCGAGATGAAGATCTCTTCATTCTCATCATTGGATCTCGCCATCACTTCAAAGATGGCGCTGGGTGACCTGCAGCCAATTACAGGAGCTCTTCAGTTTATTTTTCTTTTTTTTCTCTTTTCTATTGTATATAGGCGTGTTTCTTTATCTTTTTTCAAATTTTCTTTTTCTTTCTTCAATCCTGCATCTGGAAAACATACTTTCATGATGCTTTTGTTCTTCTGTGCACTTTTATTTTCACTTTTTGGATCGGCGTCAGGAAACTCATTCACCGACGGCTCTGAGCAACGCAGGTCTTACACACGTGAGACCCTCCTCGGCCTGCGCGCCCCCGCCCTCCTTCACGCGGAAAAGCCCGTTGTTCCTTTGGAAATACGGAGGAAAAGGAGAGGCTGCAGAGGGGGACGAAAGACGCGGAGGACATGTGTTCCCTCTGTCATCATGGGAAATGTCCGCGCGATCGCCAACAAGACGGAGGAGCTGGCGGCGCTGACCCGGCAGCAGAGGCAGTACCGGGACTGCAGCCTCATGTGTTTCTCGGAGACGTGGCTGAATGAACTCACACCCGACTCTGTGGTTTCTCTTAACGGATTTACACTCGCGCGTGCAGATCGGAGTGTAACGGAGAGCGGTAAGAAGAAAGGAGGGGGCGTGGCGGTCTATGTGAATGAACGATGGTGCCACCCGGCAAACGTGCACGTGAAGGAGCAGCTGTGCACGCGGGACCTAGAGCTGCTCGCGTTAAGCGCGCGGCCATATTATCTACCGAGGGAGTTTTCACACGTGATTGTGTTTTGCGTGTACATTCCGCCCTCGGATGATGCAGCGGCCGCGTGTGAGCGTCTACACAGCGCCGTTAATCAGACACAGACTCGTCACCCCCGCGCCATGATTCTGATCAGCGGGGACTTTAACCACGCCCCTCTCTCCGCCTCTCTTCCGACGTTCACGCAATACGTGAAGTGCGCCACAAGAGACAATAAAACACTGGACTTACTGTATGCAAATGTGAAGGACGCTTACAGCTCCTCCCCCTCCCCCCACTGGGACGCTCAGACCACAACCTGGTCTACCTGCTCCCCCAATACACACCCAGGGTGCGAAAGGAACCTGCACAGAAGAGGTCTGTGAAAGTGTGGACCGAGGAGACCAACGAGAGGCTTAGGGACTGTTTCCAGACCACAGACTGGAGCATGCTCTGTAACTCCTTTGGTGATGACATCGACGGCCTCACACACTGTATCACCGACTACATGAACTTCTGCGTGGACAGCACCGTGCCAACACGGAGAGTACGGTGCTTCTCCAACAACCACCCATGGGTCACCCCTGAGCTCAAAGTCCTCCTGAATCAGAAAAAGAGGGCTTTCATCTCGGGGCACAGAGAGGAGCAGAAGAAGGTCCAGCGTGAGCTCCAGTGGAGGATCAGGAGGGCAAAGAAGGACTATGGGAAGAAGATGGAGGAGAAGCTGGCTCAGAACAACGTGCGGGACGTCTGGAGAGGACTAAAGACCATGTCTGGATTTGGGCAGAGTGTCAGAGGGACAGCTGATGGTGACCAGCGCTGGGCGGATGAACTAAACTGCTACTTCAACAGGTTTGATTCTCCCCCCTCCCCTCTGCACCCCTCCCGTTCCCCTCCCCTCTTCACACGTCTCCAGACCAGCTGACACCTCCCCTCCCCAGGCCAACTTCACTCGACTGCTACAGCCCGACAGACACATCCCCTCCCTCTGCAGCCCACACCAGCCCCCTCTCCCTCACATCAGACCAGGTGAGGAGACAGCTGAGGCGACTAAATCAGAGGAAATCTGAAGGACCTGATGGCATCAGTCCCAGGCTGCTGAGGCCCTGCGCAGACCAGCTCTGTGTGGTACAATGCTACCTGTTCAACCTGCGCCTCAGCCTGGAGAAGGTCTCCAGTCCTCTGGAAGACCTCCTGTGTGGTTCCGGTTCCCAAAACAGCACAAGCGAAGGAACCAGCCCACTACAGACCTGTCGCCTGACCTCCCACCTCATTAAGATCATGGAAAGGCTCCTCCTTGAACACCTCCGCTCTATGGTGAGCCCCACCTAGACCCGCTGCAGTTTGCCTACAGGCCCAACATCGGAGTAGAAGACGCCGTCATCTACCTTCTGCAGCGGGCACTCACCCACCTGGAGATCGCCGGCAGCGCTGTGAGGGTCATGTTCTTTGACTTCTCCAGCGCCTTCAACACCACCAGGCCAGCGGCGCCTGCGGGGGAAGCTGGAGGACGCGGGAGTGGACGGGCATCTTGCTGCCTGGATTATTGACTACCTTACTAACCGTCCACAGTACGTGCGGCTGTAAGTCAAAGGTGGTAGTCTGTAGCACGGGGGCACCGCAGGGCACCGTCCTCTCACCCTTCCTTTTTAACATCTATACCTCGGACTTCATATATAACACAAACAGCTGCCACCTCCAGAAGTTCTCGGACGACTCCGCCATCGTGGGCCGTGTGTCAGAGGGGAACGAGCTGGAGTACCGGTCGGTCATCGTCGACTTCGTGGACTGGTGTGAGCGCAACCACCTGTGCTTGAACACTAGGAAGACGAAGGAGATGGTGGTCGACTTCAGGAGAAGCACTCAAACACACACACACACACATTTACTAGTGAACATCCAGGGACAGGACATTGAGACAGTGGACAGTTTCAAGTACCTGGGTGTTCACCTTAACAATAAACTGGACTGGTCCCACAACACCAACGCCCTGTACAAGAAGGGCCAGAGTCGCCTCCACCTTCTGAGGAGACTCAGGTCCTTCGGCATATGCAGACCTCTGCTCAGGACATTTTATGACTCTGTGGTAGCCTCTGCAATCCTCTACGCTGCCATCTGCTGGGCCCCGGGCAGCACAGAGCGGGACAGAAAGAGACTGAACAAGCTGGTCAGGAGGGCCAGCTCTGTCCTCGGCTGCCCACTGGACTCTGTGGAGGAGGTTAGTGAGAGGAGGATGGTAGCAAAGCTACCCACTGCACCAGACTGTCAAGGAGCTAAGCAGCTCCTTCAGTGTACGACTGAGGCATCCTCAGTGCAGGAAGGAGCGCTACCGCAGGTCGTTCATTCCCACCGCTATCAGACTGTACAACGCCACTTTGTAACTGTCTGTGAAAATACCGGTTATGTGCAATAAAAACCCCGTGCACTTTAATCACCCACATCTACCCCACTGACTGTGAACCATATCAACCCATCTACTCTGCCCTCAGATACATTACACTTTAATATAGGCCAGTCTATAAAGTTGCTCCATTCTTTTCTTTTCTTTTATTGTTTAGTAATTTATACTATTTATGTATCTATTTATTTATTTACTTATATAATATATATGTATGTGTGTATGTTCGTACTTGTATCTATTTTTGCACCCCCTACTGATAGTACCTCAAGAGCCTGTAACAGTGAATTTCTCCATTGTGAGATTAATAAAGCTGTATCTTATCTTATCTTATCTTATCTTATGAACAGCAAGTTATCTAGTAGTCATGTCCGTATATTGCTTGAGAGAGAAAAGATGGTTTTGTACGTTTATTAATATACTGCAATACTAATTCTTTTGGCAGAAATGTTACGTTTGGCCGCAGAGTGACAACTTTGAATACAGACGCTGCATACTGGCTGATATAATTTGTGGGCACATCTGATTGTAGTTACCGCCAATAAAAGAGCTCTCTCAAGCAGCAAAGTCCACTATGTATCTTTTTCCTACACTGGTCTATATGCCGGTCTATATCTCATTGTGGCTCCAGTGTTTATCTAGTAATCAGAGATGTTCTGCACCTTTAAGGAAGGTGTTGGCTAGTTTTTGCACTCCCAGCCACAGCCCGTTAACTAGTCTCTGGTGTCCAGACAATGGTGCTTTGTATACCTTTAGGGTTGATGTTTCCAGCTGCAACCGATAAAAACATTGTTTATGCTGAAAGATAAGGGGTTTACGACCAGCGTTTCACACAATAGTGCAAAAGCAGTTTTAGTACAAGTTCCTTTGCCTTCATAAAACCAGCACTTACAAGGGTATGCATGTCAGACCCCTTGTGAATAATTCTGGGATCATTCCAAGGGGACAAACCCATATTTTTTAATGACAATTAGGGATGTATAAGATTTATTGAGAAATGTTTAAACCCATAAGTTTAAATTCTTAAACAAATATGTTTACTATGTAAAGCTGCTTTTCAACAAAGAAAACTGTAGACAAACGGTAGACAAATATAATGGACTTCATTCATTCATTTAGTTGCTGAACCAATTAATCTCGAGACCTCAGTGTCCTCATATAAAAAGATGTTTTCTCTCAACTACACTGTGTGTATTTCATTAGAAGACCTTCATTTCCATGCAATTGGGTATTGATCCTTTGCCAAACTTTTTCCACTTTAAAGATGTTGATCAAATTCAATATTTATCAAATGAACAGAACCGATGTGAAGAAATGCCAATATTCACATTACGATTTGGGTTTAAGAGGCTATTCCTACAAGAATTGCAAGTAGTCTGGATCCTATCTCAGCTGACTCTGAACCAAGGTGTTGTACACTCTGAATAGCCTTTGGTTAAATTGAACAGTGGCATCAACAAGTTGCACCATGGTATATTCAGTAATGGCCAACAACATCACCAACAATGCATTCTACTGGTTCTCTCTGCAGTATCATCCATAACAGTAATGGCAGCAGAGACATGTCAGATGTAGTTTTAGCCTGTGCAGCCATGAGGTGGGGGGGGCACTAACCAGTGTCTCTCCCCCTCATGCCGGTCTCAAGCCCGGAGAAATGCAGAGGGTTGTGTCAGGAAGGGCATCCGACGTAAAACCAATGCCAATTATTTATGATGCAAATCAAAAGTATTACCTCCATACTGGATCGGTCGAGGCCCGGGTTAACAACGACCGCCATCAGTGCTGTCAATCAACAGGGTGCTGATGGAAATTGGACTACTGTTGATCGAAGACTTCGAAGAAGGAGAGGTGGGAGGCGTGTCCGTAGGCAGAGAGAGAAGAGGAAAGGCATGAGTCTAGGACTGAGAGTAGGGACTTTGAATGTTGGAACTATGCAAAGAAAAGGTAGAGAGCTGGTTGACATGATGCAGAGGAGGAAGGTGGACATACTATGTGTTCAGGAGACCAGGTGGAAAGGTAGCAAAGCTAAAAGCTTAGGAGCAGGGTTTAAGCTATTTTATCACGGTGTGGATGGGAAGAGAAATGGAGTCGGAGTCATCTTGAAGGCGGAGTTTGTCAGGAATGTTCTAAAAGTGAAAAGAGTGTCAGACAGAGTGATAAGTCTCAAGTTAGAAATTAAAGGTGTAATGCTCAATGTTGTTAGTGCTTATGCCCCACAGGCAGGATGTGAGCTAGAAGAGAAGGAGAGATTCTGGAGTGACTTAGATGAAGTGATGCAGAGTACCACCAGAGGTGAAAGAGTGGTCATTGGTGCAGACTTCAATGGACATGTTGGTGCAGGCAATAGAGGGGACGAGGAAGTGATGGGCAGGTTTGGTATCCAGGACAGGAACGCAGAAGGACAGATGTTGATCGATTTTGCAAAAAGGATGGAAATGGCTGTGGTGAATACTTTCTTTGAGAAGAAACAGGAGCATAGGGTGACTTATAAAAGTGGAGGTAGGAGCACACAGGTAGACTACATCTTGTGTAGGCGATGTAATTTGAAAGAAGTCAGTGACTGCAAAGTCATCGTGGGTGAGAGTGTTGCCAAACAGCATAGGATGGTGGTGTGCAGGATGACTCTGATGGTGAGAAAGGTGAAAAAGGCAAAGGCAGAGCAGAAGACAAAGTGGTGGAAGCTGAAAAAGGAAGAGTGTCATGTTGTCTTCAAGGAGGAGTTGAAACAGGCTTTGGGTGGCCAGGAAGTGCTTCCAAATGACTGGACAACCACAGCAAATGTGATCAGGGACACAGGTAGGAGAGTACTTGGTGTGTCCTCTGGAAGGAAAGTAGATAAGGAGACTTGGTGGTGGAATGAGGAAGTGCAGGAGTGTGTACAAAGGAAGAGGTTAGCCAAGAAGAAGTGGGACATTGAGAGGACCGAAGAGAGTAAACAGGAGTACAGGGAGACACAGCGTAAGGCAAAAGTAGCAGTGGCTAAGGCCAAACAGAGGACGTATGATGACTTGTATGATAGGTTGGATAGTAAAGAGGGAGAAAATGATCTATACAGGTTGGCACAGCAGAGAAATAGAGATGGGAAGGATGTGCAGCAAGTTAGATTGATAAAGGACAGAGAGGGAACTGTATTGACTAATGACAGAAGTGTGCTGGGAAGATGGAAAGAGTACTTTGAAGAGCTGATGAATGAGGAAAATGAGAGAGAAAAATGAGTAGAAGAGGTAACCATTGAGGAGCAGGATGTAGCAAAGATCAGTAAGGGTGAAGTGAGAAGGGCATTGAAGAGGATGAAGAATGGAAAGGCAGTTGGTCCTGATGATATACCTGTGGAGGTATGGAAGTGTCTAGGAGAGGTAGCAGTAGATTTTCTGACAAGAACATTCAACAAGGTACTAGAGATTGAGCAGATGCCGGAGGAGTGGAAGAGAAGTGTGCTGGTGCCCATTTTTAAGAACAAGGGAGACGTGCAGAGTTGCAGCAACTACAGAGGGATAAAGTTGATGAGCCATACGATGAAGTTATGGGAAAGAATAGTGGAAGCTAGACTAAGGGCAGAGGTCAGCATTTGTGAACAACAGTTTGGTTTCATGCCAAGAAAGAGCACCACAGATGCAATGATTGCCTTGAGGATGTTAATAGAGAAGTACAGAGAAGGTCAGAGGGAGCTACATTGTGCCTTTGTGGATCTGGAAAAAGCATATGACAGGGTGCCAAGAGAAGAACCGTGGTATTGCATGAGGAAGTCTGGAGTGGCAGAGAAGTATGTTAGAGTGGTGCAGGACATGTATGAGAGATGTAAGACAGTGGTGAGGTGTGCTGTCGGTGTGACCGACAAATTCAAGGTGGAGGTGGGACTGCATCAAGGGTCAGCTCTGAGCCCCTTCTTGTTTGCTATGGTGATGGACAGGCTGACAGACGAGGTGAGACAAGAATCTCCATGGACTATGATGTTTGCAGATGACATCGTGATCTGTAGTGAGAGCAGAGAACAAGTGCAGGAAAATCTAGAGAGGTGGCGGTATGCCCTGGAAAGGAGAGGAATGAAGGTTAGCCTCAGAAAATCAGAATACGTGTGTGAATGAGAAGGACCCAGGAGGAACGGTGATGTTACAGGGAGCAGAGATAACGAAGGTGGAGGATTTTAAGTACTTAGGCTCAACAATCCAGAGCAATGGAGAGTGTGGAAAAGAGGTGAAGAAGCGTGTGCAGGCAGGCTGGAATGGTTGGAGAAAAGTATCCGGTGTGATGTGCGATAGGAGAGTGTCAGCAAGAATGAAGGGAAAAGTGTACAAGATGGTGGTGAGGCCAGCGATGTTGTATGGCTTAGAAACAGTGGCGCTGAGGAAAAGGCAGGAGGCAGAGCTGGAGGTAGCGGAGATGAAAATGTTGAGGTTCTCCCTGGGAGTAACGAGGAAGGATAGGATCAGAAATGAGTATATCAGAGGGACAGCCCACGTAAGATGTTTTGGAGACAAAGTCAGAGAGGCTAGATTGAGATGGTTTGGACATGTACAGAGGAGGGATAGTGAGTATATTGGCAGTAGGATGCTGAGGTTGGAACTACCAGGCAGAAGGCCTCGAGGAAGACCGAAGAAGAGATTTATGGATGTGGTGAAGGAAGACATGAAGGTCGTTGGAGTCAGAAAAGAAGATGCGGAGGACAGGGTGAGGTGGAGGCGGATGATTTGCTGTGGCAACCCCTGAAGGGAGCAGCCAAAAGTAAAAGAAGATAAGGATCCTTCTTCATTTCCTTTTGGCTGTTCTTTTTTCTCGGGGGTCACCACAGCGACTCATCACATGCTTGATTTGGCATAGGTTTTTACATCGGATGGCCTTCCTGACACAACCCTTTAGCAAGGGACAGAAACACGCTGACGGCTTTGCAGCTACTCTTTACGAAAGGCAGCAACAGTGAGAGACATGGATCGCCTTTGATAACCCAGTTAGCTGCACTGGAGGGGGGGGACAGTGACAACCTTGTGGAGAGTGGGACTCGAACCTCCAACCCTAGGATCAGTGATCCAGCACCTTTTTCCATCAGGCCACCATCGCCGCCCCTGTGATGAGGATCCTTGAAGAGTGGAAATTGGATATGACTAAAGTAACTGCAGAAAATGTGTGTGTGTGTGTGTGTGTGTGTGTGTGTGTGTGTGTGTGTGTGTGTGTGTGTGTGTGTGTGTGTGTATTTGTGTGGTGGTGGTGGGTCTGTGACTTTGGCCACTTGTCTACCAATATTCTCAAATTCTTTGTTTTTGCCCTAAGTGTGAACCAAACAGCTTCAGTCTTCTTTCATATACATATTCTTTTTCAGTTCTAATTCCAACATGGTCATTCTGCTGTTCAAGACTTAAACACATACACACTCATCATTGTATATAAACTACATTTCATTACCGATTCACAATCCAACCACCTCCAATACAGGTCAAAATTCAAAACTTTTTCAAAAAGTGTTTTCATTGTTCGTTGTATCAGATTTTTAAAGCATTTCTAACGCCTCCCAGTGTTATTACTATTCAGATTGTTCATTCATAAATTCTGACTCATGGCTGTCCTGTATCCATTCACAGCCAGATTCATTCACTTACATGCAAGATGGAAAAATGATTAAAGTCTACATTAAATTGCACCTATGGAATGTCAAGTCATGTTTTAATTCTTCGACTCCACTGCATCCGAACTATTGGGGATTCCTAATTATTTTCTTTTTTTTCTAACTTATAAACATGTATAACTCAAGACTGTATTTTGTGGCTCTAATGCAAGCCACAGAATTCAGACAATCCTGTTTGTAATTATCAATTCATTTGGGAATATGGGATTTTCTTTAAAAAAAAAAATAAGGGATTGTTTTGCTCTTGGATGAAGCCACATCAAACAGTATCAAACATGAGTCTTTAATGTCTCTTCAAAACCAAGAAAATGGAAATTCAACAATAAGGCGCCACTGATGAAGTCTGTGAGTCCCTGAGGAAAAGAGTTTGCTGTTTGAAGATAACATTTTTTCTCTTCTTCTTCACGAAAGAAGAGAAGTTTTGTCAGTGCATCTCAAATAACAAATGAAGTCTGGGCAATCATTTATGAAACACTTTTGTCAAGCAAATAGTATGCATTGTGGCAAGGCAAACACACACACACACACACACACACACACACACACACACACACACACACACACACACAAAAGAATTCATGAAAACAATAATAATCTGGCACTCACATAGTCTTGTATAGCTTGGAGGTTTTAGGGCTTTCCCAACTGTGTCAGAACTTCTTTTCAAAGCCATTTGTCACAGTTTTGTCCTTTTCTTATGACTGCTATCAACGCATGATTTTTGAAGTACCTGCCAAAGAACAAAAGGAGCACCATTCAAGGGAATCAGTCAGAACGTTTTGAAATCTATGTGAAAACCCCATCTTTTTTGTTGAGACTTTCTTGAATTCATTTGTATTTGGCATGTAGAGCAGAACTTAGCTATTTAAGAGATTTAGCTGACAGTACATTTTGCATCTGATAAAGTACAAGGTCAAGGCTACAGATGATCAACGAAAAATACAGTTCAACAAAAATATATTTCCTGACTTGTGTTTTAATTCAAACAATTCTTTAATCTACTTTCATTCACAGTTTAGGATCGTGCATCGACAACTTAGGGACTATATTAAGTTATACAAGTTATACATGTGCACACACACACACACACGCACACGCACACGCACACGCACACGCAGATACATATATATATATACATATACAGATACATATATTTTTCTATAATCACCTGAAGAGAGAGGATGGTTTCACCACCCCTCGAAACAGATCTGTAGTGATAAATGGAGTTTCAATAGAAAGTCTTTGTCCTGTCCTTTATTTTTGTTTATTTGCTCTACCAAAAAGTATTGAGCAATCTCCTCCGGAAGGATCTACTGAGAAAATCCTCTATATATATATATATATATATATATATATATATATATATATATATATATATATACATATATATATATATATATATATATACATATATATATACATATATATATATATATATATATATATATATACATATATACATATATATATATACATATATATATACATATATATGTACACATATAAACACATATACATACATACATACGTATATCCTGTATACACCTGTATATCTATTCACATATTCACACATACATAGAAGAGTGAATGATATGTCAAAGGTACATGATATGCACCAGGTAAGAGATAGAACTTTAAATTATAAGGTGCATGGTGCTAAAATGTTATGTTTGAGACTTGCTCTAAACATGAATATTGCACTTGAAACCTCAACATGAGTAATGCACTGTCCATGAACAATGTATGAATGATGTTTATACAGTCAGGCTTTGTGATAGTGATGGTGGTGGTGGGATTACACGTTTAACAGCTTGTGGGTAAAAGCTGTGCTTCAGTCTGTTAGTTTTTATTTTTAGTGTCCTGTATCTTTTTCCGGAGGGGAGAGAGGAGAAGCAGGCGTAGAGGGTGTGTCAGGTCCCTGATAATTCCACTGGCTCTCCTCTGAATTCTGCCAGTGTAAATGTCACTGAGGGAGGATAGTGTAGTTCCGATTACCCGCTCTGCCATTCTTACAACCCGCTGCAAGGCCTTCCTGTCCTCTGCAGTACAGCTGATAAATCACATTGTACAGCAGTAGGACAGGAGGCTCTCTATGGAATAGCGGCAAAAGTTTGTCAGTAGGGGTCAGGGCTTGTCAGAGCTTTCTGAGGAACTACATCTTTTGTTGTTCTTTTCCCACCTAATGGGAGATGTTTGTGGTCCATGTGAAGTCAGCAAAGATGTAGACTCGAAGAAACTTGAAGCACTCAACCCTCTCTAACTCTTTTCCATCAATGTAGAGGGCAGAGTGTTCAATTAATTTCAATCTCCAAAGTTCCCTTATCATCTCATGGATTTTGATGTTCTGAGTTCCGGATTGTTGTTGTCGCACCATCACTGCAGAGCAAGACCTCCTTCCTGGAGACTGACTCGCTGTTATCCATAATGATGGTGATGGTGGTGGTGTTGGAGTAGGGGGGCTAAGAACACACTTTTTCATTCCATCTGTTAATTGGATCAACAATTTCAGTTGAACAACTAATTTTCTTAACTTCCTTTCCTGGAGAATTAATCTATACAGAATATATAGAAGAGTAATCCTTCTCTGTCAAAGAAATTTGGGTGAGAAGCTGTGCTGTGGCTAGGATGGCACTAGGGAAGGACAGGATATGACCCAAATCCTTTTTTGACAGTACGCCTTGAATCCAAAAAAGAATACTATTAACACTGTACTGCACTTGGCTGTGAATGAATATCAACTCAAATTCAACTTGAAGACATTACAAAGGCTTAATTTGAAAGGTTTGCAAAGACCTGTACAGTTTACAAAATCACACCATGCCTGTATTCTGGTAGTATGTATACGCTGAGAATATCAATAGCAAGGTTCATATCATTAGCGAGGTCTTGTTTTGGCAACTGCTCCTAAATGATTGGGAATTGTGCACTCATGATAAGTAAAGTCAATTAGCATTCTAATGAGTGTCATAATCAACACACAACTCCAAGATGGTAATGGGGTTGTACTTGGTTAGTCTTTATAGATTAAGGTTGTTGTTTTCCAAAAGCTGCATAAGGCAAAGGGTTCTGAATCCTTGTAAAACTATAATCAATTAGTGATATATTTCTGACTGAGTGATTTGGATTCAGTGGCCCAAATGGATCATACCCTAAACACCATCATAATTTGAAGTCACTGTCACTCTGGAGCCTCTCTATGGTCATTAAAATCACCTCAGTATAGCACAGCATTTGGGGATCTGGAACTACATCTAAGAGGCTCGGTCATTTGAGGCAAAACAGCTGGAGGTCATCTTCAGCAGTCATTATCATCACACTGTAGAAGGCAGAGCAAGTTACAACTTAAGATGAGATGAAAAATTCATTCAATCTAAGTAACTGCTTTCTGCTGATCAGTGTCACGGGAGTCTATCGTGGAAAAACACTGTGCACAAGATGGAAATAGACAATGGAATTGGGATGCTGGTATGGTGTCAGACACCATGCATGCATACAGTCGACACATCTTTAGCAAAACCTGGCATATTAATAGGTTGGAGAAACCCCAGCAGACAGGAATAATCTGTCCAGTAACTCAAAATTGAAGATAACCCTAGTTTGGGATCAAGCCAGGGACCCTGGACTTTGCAGGCAGCTTCTGGACCACCTTAAAATGAACTGGCCTGTCATTCTTATGAATCATCATTAGCTATCTTAGCCATCTTAGCCACCTAGCTAAACACAGCACTGTTATAATGTTGCTAGCTGGAAAGTTGGCTTAGTTATTTCTTTTTTTTTTTTTTTTTTTGACAGGTTTTATGCAGATAGCCAATATACAGCATAACTAAGCATATAAATTGATTGAGGGCAAAAAAATGCAGGACATTAAGAACAGACACACTACAAATATCGCGTTCTGAGATAGTAATCAAAGTGGTTGTGATATAAAGTGTATGCATAATGTGCATTATGAAAAATATAGAATGACCTGGATAGCTGGTTTACTATAGGCATTAAATGCTGCATATAAAACCATTAGTTCAGTTTTCTCGAAAAGTTAGCCATTATGACAGCGGTTAAAATGTATAATAAAGCCAGTGGCCAGATTTGGTATAACATGTTAGCTTTTATACATCCAGATCAGCGATCATCACTGTCTGTCTTCCTTTCGGCTTTTTCCCTTTTACTCGGGAGTCGCCACAGCGAATCATCTGATTTGCACGTTTGATTTGGCAGAGGTTTTTACGTCGGATGCCCTTCCTGTCACAACCCTTTTTAGCAAGGGACAGAAACACGCTGACGACTTTGCAGCTACTCTTTACGAAAGTCAGCAATGGTTCTTTTACATGCCTCTCACCATAGACAGTGAGATACATGGCCCGCCTTTGATAACCCAGTTAGCCGCACTGGGGGGGGACAGTGACAACCTTGTGGAGAGTGGGACTCGAACCCCCAACCTTTGGATCAGCGATCCGGCGCCCTATACCACTAGACCACCACTGCCCCCTATCAGCGATCATCACTACTGAGTGTATATCCCTAGGTGAAAATAAAGTAGTGACGAAATGGGGTTAAAATGTGCACATAGTGCATCTCTAAACTAACCTGGGGACCCAAATGTTCTTTCATTTTCTGAACCACTTAAACCTGTTTAGGGACGCAGGGAGGCTGAGCCACATCTCAGCTGACTCTGGACAAGGGAAGAGTACACCCTGGACAGCTCACCAGAAACATGATGATGAAACTACTCTTGACAAAAGTCAGCAATGGTTCTTTTACATGCCTCTTACCATAGACAGTAAGAGACATGGCCCGCCATTGGAAACCCAGTTAGCTGCACTGGAGTTGATAGTGAGGCTTGAACCACCCCCCGACCTTTGGACCAGTAATCCAGTACCCTACCACCAGGCGGTCACTGACCCAGTGTGATTTTTTTTTTTTTTTTTTTTAAGTAAATCCAATTTGTGCTTGGGGTGTTAACGAAACTAATTGTTGTAAGCCAATTTGCTTTTTTATTTGATTGTTGCAATCTATTTGATTACTTACATGCTATATAGCTATTCACAGCTGAGTATACACTACTCATTCATTTATTTTAATTCAGGTGAAAGACTAGACAACAATAAAAAATCGGTCCATAATAATGCTAAAGTTCTTTGTTCGCCATCATTTTAAGCTATAATAAAAGCTGCGATTAGAATCATAAATGTGAAGGTAACTGATTTGATGTTTTTGGATTCAGAGTACTGATCACTAAGGCCCAGGAAGCCTCATACAAGATGTTACAGTGGTTAACTATAGTTCGATGTCTACTGCATTTAAAGGTTCCATAAAGCAGTTGGAAGCTGGCAGTGTGTTCACATGAAATACGTTCCATAACCAAAGTTAACATGGCCACTGGGATCACCAGCCGAAGAGTTCAAGAGCTAGTGTTGAGTATACTCTGAGTGAAAAAGTTCCCTTACAGTCAAGTTATAAAGGAGAATTCATAAGTCATGCTACAATTGTACAATTGTAAAACCCATGCAATAAGGAGGCTTGTCGTAATGTATTCTATACAGACAGCTCTCAGTATTGAGAGAGTGTAACATTTTTTTTTTTTTTTTTTTGATTGTACCACCATCATAGTGGATCTGAAATGAATCAGTCACGATGTGGTTGAATGATAGACATTCAGCTGTAATTTAAGAAATTTAACAAAAATATACCATTAACCTTTTCGGAATTATAGCAATTTTATACATGTCCCCTATTTTTGATGTGCTAAAGTAGCTGAACAGGCTGATAAGCAGTTTCATGGCCATGAATTTGCATTTGGCAGATGTTTACATCGCATATTACTTTATTACAAAAATGTGTACAATCTAATAGGCATGATTAGGCTGGGATGGGGGCAGCACTATCAGAGGCATAGCAGAAACCTTAGTAGTTGCCAAATCAAAAACTTGGTAGACTCCTAAAATAAAAAGAAAGAATACACTGGTGACCACTGCAACACCAGAAAACTTTGAAATCACAGAAGACATCCAAACTGGATGTTCATACAATTCTTCCATTAGTGATGAAAACCTAATTCACAACATCCAGTCAAGTTAGAACACTAAAGGTGATTGCCTTCTGCTGGTCAAAATCTGAAAAGTCTACATAAAGACATTAAATGCAAGTCACTTTTCACACTCGAGGACAGATTAGAAAGATCAGACCTTACAGGCAAACCCACCCATTTCTGGATCATGTTCTTATGGACAGATAACCAAGTTTAACTTCTACAAGACCATAAGGGAAGAGATGGACAGAATGGGCATGGGTATGTATGGCTGGCGACCAGAAGAACTGGTCCACTGGTGTTTGTAGGTGATGACACTGCTCACGGAAGATGCAGGATAAATTGAGGCACGAAGATCAAAACTCCCCTAAGTCATATTTCATGAAATTAAATTCATCACTCAATTCTGAAGTACAGAGAACTATACTCTCACATTCAGTTCGACTGAAGAGCTTTTTAAGGCAAACCAAAGGAATGTTCTTAGATGGCTACGTCAATCAATTCAACTGAACAGGGTTTTTACTGAATGAAGGCAAAACTGAATGCAAAAATACTCACAAACAAGCAATGAGGCCTGGCAAGGCATCTCAAGGGAGGAAACTCTGCATTTGGTGATGTGCATGGATTCTAGACTTCAGACAGTCACTGACTGTAAAGGATTTGCTTTAAAATATTAAAAATTACACTTGGCATGTATGACTGATGACACATGTTTCTCTCCCTCTTTCTCTCTTTCTGTGTGTGTGTATGTGTGTGTATGTGTGTGTAATGTGTTTTGCGAAGCCATAGATAATTTGCCCAAATGACTAGCAGACTAATATCACCTCCGCAACAACTTCAACAATGACTTCTGTGTTCAACTGATCTGGATTGTTTTTTACTTTGTTTTGGATCTGCCCGAGAGTGTACCCAGAAAGCTAGGCTTCAAACATATAGCAGAATACTTTTTTTCAGCAGAAACTTACCTTTCCAAAAAAAAAAAAAAAAAAAAAAAACACAATCAAGCATATGCTACACCTCAAACATCTGTCATATTAATCATTCAAAATAAACAGCAACTATTCTGTGGAAACACTCCGGATACTCAAACATTATTGTTTCTCCATTTGAGTGATTGAACATTTATATAATGTGAGTAAGCCATTCACTACCCCATGCTATCATAACTAGCATTCTCAACATCACATGCTTTGCTTCAAGTGGTTTGTTTATAGTGTCCAACACCCAGTTGTTTTTCATGGATGTTTCTGGATTTCCATGAACCACATAAAAACGCAGAGGGTTGTTTTTTTTTTTGGTTTTTTTTTTAAGTTAAAAAAAAAAAAAAAACAATTTGAGACTTTATTGTGGTTCATTTATAGTGAAGCTGATTCAATTCACACAAAGTTACTTAGCCAAACTATTCTATTAATAATGCAAAATCATGTAAAGTACTTTAGATCTTGGTGCTGTACAAAAAATATAAGGTTCTCGATTTTGTACAAGAGGAATGGGCTCAAAACTGAAAGAGCATCTTTAAATAAAAAGGTCATGTTAATTAAATGTGGTGAGTTCTTTTATAATATGGATTGCATTTTACCATTAATGTGAAACAGAGAAAGAATCATAGATTTAAGCCAGCACCAAAAGGAAAGCTAAAACTCTCAAATTGCAGGTTCATTATGTGGTTGCTTTATAGAAAATGAAAATCTTTCCCTAACTACTAAAATACATCTTTCCTAACAGGCACTGAAAAATCATTAGTGATTTTTTTTTTTTTTTTTTTTTTTTCACTTGTCACTCAGTTTATTTTTTAAGTCGTCATAACTGCCACTGGGAATAAACATAGCACATAAGTATTTTTACTTCAGCATATGACATCCGACACTGTAATCACAGGCTTCTCTGTGTTTGAAGGCAATAATTTAAAGACATGTGGATCATTGTCTGGTCAATCAAGTCCTCGTCGCATAAACTGCAGCAAATCTGAAGGCAAAGGAATAAGTAATTGTTTAACTGTTGAATTAAATGATTAGAACTGCAGTGTAGACACACAGTACTGTGGGGCAGCTCTGTGCCTTAGGAAAGTTACACTCGGAAAGCAAGCACATTGCTATGGCTTAATGAAACGTTTTTACAGCTAAATTGCTAACTGGAAGGACAGACGCAGTCAGCTTGACGTCACAAATGGTTCACCTTTGAGCTGCTCCTTCCCAGCGCACAAATCTATGAAAAATGTGTCGTATTTTTACAAGTGGCTGGATGTGACAGCGCTCCACTGTGTAGGAACACTGCTGCTTTTATTCTGTGCCGTGGCCACAGGCTGAGGCTGCTGGGGCCAAGTCCTGCACCTGCTTCTCCAACACTTCAACAGGCCATTTTCCTGCCAAGCAGCACCAATCATGCAATCAGTTCGATCGTTGTAGAAACTGACAGAAATAAGATTTAGTGGAACAGTTAGCAGATAGGTGTGTGGCATGTTTTTATATCTTAGCAAAGACTGGCTTTTCTCTCTCTCAAGGATAGGAATGCGTAATATTTTTGACCATCTGGGAACATTTATCTAGTCCAGCTGAGGAAAATTGCTTTTTGTTGTTGTTGTTATTGTTGTTGTTGTTTAATTTAATTTAAAACTGAACGTTATTTTACTTAAAAAGGTTTTCGTTTGGTCACCGACGTTAAGGTTAGAATTTTATTTGGATAAGTACAGTAGTTGCCTGACAGTGGAGCGTTCATATGTGGTTATGTTTTTTTATTATTGTTTGTTTGTTTTCTTGATTAACGGGCTGTACCAATTCTAACGATGCATAGTTAACTGGGTGTTAAAGTGTAATGACTTCTGTTTCAATAATATTCAGGCTCTAGATTATTATTGTTGTGTTTTGACAGGTTTCGGGAGTAAATCATATAATATTTTAGTTTTTGATAATAGTAGCCATAAAGAAACTCGTTGTTCATGAAGGAAAGAATGACATTAAAATGCTAATACTAGCTCGATTAAAACATGATTCTTGGAATGGGCTCATCTGTGTGCAGATGTTTCCTCATTGATGAGTAAATTATACATTCATGACCCAGGATTTCACGTTCCAAATCAAATGTCATCCAATTACTGAAAAAGAAAGACTTTCCGAATTACAATGTTAAATTAGAAACAATTTTTAATTGTATTTTTTTTTTTTTTTTTTCTGTTTTTGCGGTTTAGGGATAGGGTTATGAGTGAGTCTGTAAACATAAACATACAGAAAGAGAGACACAGCAAATTTTCACAAAAGGATGCTTAAAAAGGACTCAAACACTTCCCAAGACTGTGAGATTCGTTAAACTGATTAGAGGTTACCGGAGGACATCAGATCTGCTCAGATCTGTCTTCTGGAAGTAATTAAGCTGCTCAAAAGAAAAAGACTGAAAACTCCCATCAGAACATGGACGTTCTTTCCATTTTGTCAAACTTAAATCAAAAACATATTCATTAGCTTGGAAAAATAACACGCACATCTCAGCCACCCAAAATAGAACAACTAAATGTAGACAAAATCATAAAAGATGAAGTTCATTATCTTTTCAATTGAATTATTATACCAAAAACCACTCACCCTCAGGTACCCCAACACCAACTTTCAGCTGAGGATTGGAAGGAGACAGAAGCTCAAAGTGACATGCAAGAACTCTCAGTGTTTTGAGTGTATTCACACATTTTCCCCAGTTCAAACACTGGCACCAAATAATGATGCACCACTGATGAGGGAATAAAAATCTGTCTGGAGAGAGGCACACCACAAGTAGAGGTGTGAGGGGGGGCTTTAACCAGAGGGAGCACTGTAACACAGTAGCAACTAATAAATGGCAAGCAGAAAAGAAGTCCCACATGTTAAAAGTGTGTAATATGATGAGACATTTGTGTCCAAATTAGGCTAGGATCGGGACAGCAAAGACATGGAGGACTTCAGTGAGAGTGAAGCTGGGAGCACGGCTGCCCGGCTCTGGCTGCTGTATGTCTCAAGGGAGAGATTTACTTCACAGCTGGCAGAAGTGCAACAGAACTGATCTGCCTTTCCCATAAATCCCCCTCCCTCCTTCACTTACCCTTAGCTTCGGACTGGGCCGGGTGTCGGAGATGGCACACATCTCATCAGTCATACCACAATCTCTTCGCCAAGACTGTGCCCAACCGAGAAACACTGTGCAACATTTTACTCTCCACATACTCACACACACTTTTTCCTTCATCTACACACCCTTGCTAACTAAAAGAGCTGTTGTTCCACCCATTTCTACCAGAATCCCCTTTTCCAATGTTCTTTGTATATGAAAGTGGATGGGGTTTTTTTTTTTTCCTTCTTCTTCTTCGTCTTCTTCTTCTTTCTTTTGGTTGTATATTGAGCTTGTGCTATATTCATCACTTTCTTGTCGCTTGGCTGAAACTGGTTGACCTCCGAGTTGCATTTAGTCAGTTTAGCCTCGGCCCTTTCTTCTTTTAACCCTATCCAAAAGGGTTGGGCCCTCAGGCATCAGGAGTTAAAGGCAGTGGAAAACCCACGCTTGGCTGCTTTTCTGTTTACTACTGAGTTTTATACACTGCTCATGAAGAAAACAAAAGCAATATGGACAGTTTGCAACTTTCTCTCCAGCTGCCTCAATCATCATCAGCTACAAGATTTAAAGAGCAGAGGCTGATCTTCACCACTAAGAGCATATCTGTGCCCAAACTCACCCCAGAAATCACACTGAACCAGATAAACAACCATCTACATAACAACCATCCACCAGAAGGGTTTATATTTTATATATATATATATATATATATATATATATATATATATATATATATATATATATATATATACAGAAGCCAATCGTTATGGTCCAGTTGGGTTTTAAATAACTTCTTCAGGGCTAAGAAACACTGGAGCTGAGAAATAAACTGTCCACATTTATAATATTTAGTGCCACTTTCTACACTGAATAAATTATCCTTTATGGTGTGGCTTTTATGATTCATGAGTATTATCTTGGATTGCACAGTGGTACAGTCAGTAGTTATCCTAAAGATTTCAATCTCAAGCATACAATACTATTGATGGAAAGTTTCGTGTTGTCTAGGTGTCCATGTCAATTTCCACTAGGCTCTCTGGTTTCCTCCCACATCATAATAAACATGTCTGCAGATGTAAATCACCTCTGTGTGAATCAATAAATGTGTGCATCATGTCTTGTAGTAAACTAGCCTCCCAGACAGGCTGTATTTCTGCCTCAACCCCAGTGTTCCAGGATTTGCTCCAGACCCACTACAACCCTGAACAGGATAATATGTTCACTGAGGACGAATAAAACTAAAAAGGCATTCTTAGAGTGCAAGCCACCTCTATCAAGCTGTATCAATTAAGCTGAAAAACCTGCTCAAGACTGAGGGTTTCTTTCTAACTTGGCAGAATAAATTAAAATGAAATGTCACCCCCTAGTGGGCATGTCCAGTGGGCCAGCAGGATCTCATACATTGAACCCCATGAAATTTGAGTAGATTAGTACTTGTACCTAATCCTATTCCAGAAAGATACATGTATACATTTTGAGGAAAAACTGCACAGAAACAAGGAAAGAATGACAAATTAACCGATCAACCAACACAGGTGAAAGCATTTGGGGCGAGTGGGGTAAGATGATCATTGGGGTAAGATGTTCACCACCTGTTCCTATCTAGGAAAATAAATATATAGATTTATGC
>CM045728.1:69399849-69402349 GCA_024760905.1 Plotosus lineatus | reverse complement strand
GTAGCTCCTGTGTAAGAGTTAATAGATATGAACACGATCACACAAAAGAAATATAACATGTACAGCTTCATGTAGATTCAAAAAAAACATTCATGTTCAATCTGTTTTCAGTAAAATGCTGAAACTGATGATATCCAGCCGAATTTTAAAGTTTTTTCATTTTCTTTTTTACATGACAGGACAGTAGTGTAAACATATTTATATCATATAAATATCATATTTATGTCATATTTAATTTTTTTCCCCTCCCCTGAATGTCAACAATCCACTTTTATGCTTCTCTACCAGCATTTGGGAATTTATATGTGGGGTTTGTATTTTTTTTTTTTTAATCTTTTTTATTTTTGCAATAAAATTTAAAAGTTTAAAGCTGGCCAATTACTGTCAAGCACTTTATTTATTTGTATTTATTTATTTACTTTTTTGGAAGGGGGTGTTTAATGACTGACTGGCAATATTTATTTTTTGCTGAAAAGTTTAACTGCAGCAACAGAACTTTGCTGACATTAATCTTTTTTGTCTGGTGGTTCTGTTTGTTGAAAAAAAATACTTTTGAAGTAAATATCTATATTGCGTGCCTGCTTGGTCTTCATGCATCTGTTTATAATACAACTATTTTCAACAAGCTCTTGCAGGACAATAACCGGAACATTCCGAATACCATAAATCTTGGTTTCTACAATAGCAATTTTTTTTTGCAGAAATCCACTTACAGCTGTTGGCCTCATCGCATGTTTCTCCAATTTGATAAATTTAAACAGTAAATAATAAACGCAGGAAAAAAAAACAAAAGAGAAAAGCCTGTGTGGAATCTCAGAGCAAGTACATTCATTTTGGAGATTTCCCGAGAACTTGTTGAGCCAAGCATGGTTTTACTTCAGACTGTCTCATGGACAAGGTGGACACATGTGCGCTTCCTCTATAGCTAGAAACCGAGGTCTTGGAGGATGAACCAATGAAGAATCGACTTTCTTTCTCTCCCCTCATCACAATGTGCAGGAGAAACGCGTGTGCTTCATCCTCAAAGAGAAATCCGTATCACTCTAATTCAATTGGTCCCATTTTTTTTGGAACATTCTGAAATATTTGCCGAGACATATGCCTACAAGGAGAGCCTTTGGGCATTTGTTTCCTTCGAGTAATTTCCTGTGCGAGGCCATTTTAGCAACTTAGCACCATGTAAAACTGTGTTTTACCTTCAGTTCTATAATGGACACTTTAACTTCTATTCACTTCGAACAGAGCGCACAACCAAATCCCCCCAGCGCTGCGTGTGAAAGAGCTGAGAGTACCGACGTCAGTCTGATTTTTCCACCAATACACAGCCTTTCCCTGATATATCCAGAGCTCAAATTTGGGACGAAATAGATGTGCGCCCTAACAAACGACCTGTGACCTATGTGCAGGGAGAGTGTGTAAAAGTGCATCAGTCTCATACAGCCATCGCAGTCGTATAGAACACAGCCTTCTGCACTGCACTCTTCCTCTTCAAGACAGAACTGAGAGTTCAACATGATCATTTTATCCGTAGAAGCTCGGAAACAATTTAAATTTTGAAATCACATGACAAATTCCATGGAGAGTAGGCTTCCAACTAATCTTCATAAAAGAATAGCGCAGAGGAATATTGGCACTTTAATTTAAATTTAATGACCGGCTGATTCTTTTTCAGACCCTGCGAGGGTCTCGCGAGCTGTTCATGGTGCCCGTCTTCACACCATATCCGCTAATATAGGCTCCAGCCTTCTGGCATCCCATGAGGCTCATCTGCAAATAAATGAATGAGGGAGTGAGTGAGTGAGCGAGTGATTCTTTTTTTTAACTATATAAAATGACTTGGAGTTTGAAGTCCATGTAATTCTGTTGTTATAGCGTATTAATTAGTCATCATTAATTCCATTCAAGGGCAGTGATGGTCTAGTGGATAGGGCGCAGGATCGCTGATCCTAAGGTTGGGGGTTCGAGTCCTCACAGGGTTGTCACTCTCCCCCAATGCAGCTAACTGGGTTATCAAAGGCCGGCCATGTCTCTCACTGTCTATGGTGTGAGGTTCATGTAGAAGAACCATTGCTGACTTTCATAAAGAGTAGCTGCAAAAGCCGTCAGCGTGTTTCCGCCCAGCAATGGCCTGGCGAGCTGTCCAGGGTGTACTCTGTCCTCGCCCGAAGTTGGCTGGGATGGGCGCCAGCCTCCCCGTGACCCTAATTAGGATTAAGCGGGTACAGAAAATGAACTGAACTGAACTAATTCCATTCAGGGCAGCATCAGTGCTGTCGTCTGAATCTTTCTGGCTAAACGTTCAGTCAAGAATCTTTCTCTGTTGAGGACGCAATGTTTGTGTGAGTTTCCTCTGCGTATCCCAGTGTCCCCCCACACAGTCCAAATACAAGCACATTAGGTGAACTAGCTGCTCTAAATAGTCCATAGATGTGAATGTTAGTGTGAATGGTTGTGCCTATGTTAGCTCTGAATTAAAGACATGTACTCCACCTCTCACCTG
>CM045728.1:69367349-69394849 GCA_024760905.1 Plotosus lineatus | reverse complement strand
GTGCTATTATTCACAAATACAGGACTTTTATTATTCTCTGGCTGCTGGTTTCGATTTGAAGGACAAGCCACTGGACATGAAACATATGGCCAACAGGTTTGTCTAACCCCAGTTTTGGTGTATTAATAAAATCATCACCACAGCCGGGGCCTTATACTGAAACCCAGAGATATGAAGGTTTCCCATGGAAGCTACAAAGCAATCCAGATCTTTTGTAGAGCGTTAATGTTTCAATGCAATTATTGTTCGATTTCACAAAATGTACTCTGGCTCTATTATTATATGTACATTTTATATATATATATATATATATATATATATATATATATATATATACATATACATACATACTGTAGCAACTACATTATGAATTCTGCTGCAGTTACCAGAAAACTGTTTTAATTTACAAGTAGTACAAATTTAAAAAGTGAGTAATAAAATAGCAATGTTCTATAGAAAACATTTTTATTAATACTGTACTATTTTAAGTGTTAATATTAATAAACTTTATTCATCAAGTTTGTATTGTATCTTACTGACATTCATACACATACAAGTATATCATACACACACACACACACACACACACACACACGCACACACACACACACACACACGCACACACACGTACACGCACACACACACAGGGAGAGAAAGAGAGAGAGATATACACACACACACACACACACACACACACACACAGGGAGAGAAAGAGAGAGAGAGATACACAGATACACACACACACACACACACACACACACACACACAGGGAGAGAAAGAGAGAGAGATACACACACACACACACACACACACACACACACTGTACTGTGCCAATACTTAAGGCACACTGTTTTTCTTTTAGTAAAAACTTTGCTATAAATTTTTATTTTATAATTTAAAATTTTTATATTAGTTAGTACAAAAAAACAATTTAGAGTTCCAAACTTTTTTTTAGCACAAAATAAATGTTACTTTTTAAAGTAAGTACAGTATGTCAATAACAAAAATAGCATATTACACACAAAAGACCACTTTTCCAACAAAACATAAGGAAGGCTGCTGCAATTTACATGTAAATAAAGAACAAAGTGTGACGTCAACATTTCCAGGGGAACTGTGGCTGGTTCTGTAAGACGTCCCACAGATACTGTGCAAAAAAGGTGTAGAACAAAGGCGCCTAATATTTACATATAAATGTCAACATTAAATTAAAGATCTGTACATAAAATCTCTGTCCAGCACAAAAAACAGTATATGAAACTAATTTAATAATGTGTGTGATGATTTTTTTGTTTAAAAATAGAACAGCATGAGGTAGTTTATGCAGTTTTACAAGTACAGTGTGTATATACACACACACACACACACACACACACACACACACACACATTTTATATTATATATATACATACACACACACACATACATAACCTTCAATTCAAGTGAACTTTAAAGGGGGGGGGGGATCCCAGACTAAATGAATCCATTGTTCCACAATTATTGGCACCCCTCACCATTCTTAAGAGGGAAAATTTTAGTTTGCCACTATGCATAGTGAAGAGGATGGTAAGACAAATAAACAGTTCACCAAGCTCACTATTAAAGAATTGCAACAAATGGCAGCATCTTGGGGTCACAACGCATCCAAAACAACCATCAGATGTCATATGTATTGCCAACAAGCTGCTTGGGAGACATAAACAGAAAAAAACCTTTTCTTACTCACAATCATAAATGCAAACGTCTGAAGCTTTCTAAGCAGTACTGGGACATCGGTCAGATGAGACCAGGATAGAGCTTTTTCATAACAAACACTTTAAGTGGGTCTGGTGGAACACAAAAGATGAGTATGCAGAAAAGCACCTCATGCCCATTGTGAAGTATGGGGAGGATCGGTGATGCTGTGGGCCTGTTTCTCTTCCAGAGGCTCTGGGAACCTTGTTAGGGTACATGGCATCATGAATGCTGGCCTCTTCCCAGCAAGCAGAGATTGGGCTGTCACTGGGTCTTTCAGCATAATAATGACCCTAAACATGTGGCCAAATCTACACAGAAATGGTTCCCCAGACACAGAATCAATGGCCATCTCAGTCCCCAAACCTCAACCCCATTGAAAACCTGTGGAGAGAGCTGAAGAGGAGAGAGCAGAGGAGAGGACCCAGTTCGCTGGATGATTTAGCAAGATTGTGCAGGTACCACTTTCTGTATCGTCCTATCTTTGAAACATTAAAAGAGATTAGGTGCTGTTTTGTTGGTAAAAGGCAGTTGTACAAAGTATTAATATCGGGGGGCTAATAAATGTGTCACACATGATGTGATGTAAAAGAATTAGTTCTTAAGGTGAGATTTGTTTTACTCTTACTGAATAAATGCACTTGAGTTAAAGGTAGGATTTTCCTCGTTTTTCAATGTGATCCTTTTTTATTTATAAAAAAAATAATTTATCTGAAGCTAAAGAACACATCTTATCCTAGGGTGAAAATAATTATGGAGGGCAGAGTGTGTGTGTGTGTGTGTGTGTGTGTGTGTGTGTGTGTGTGTGTGTGTGTGTGTGTGCATACACACACACACAGATAGATAGATAGATATAGAGAGAGAGACAGAGAGAGAGACAGGATTCATGAATAGTCAAGTTCTTCACTGAAAATAAAATTCCCTCAGCGGTCGCATTATATTTTATCTATCTGTCTACCACTACACACACATACACACACAATATATATATACATATATATATATATATATATATATATATATATATATATATATATATATATAGATAGATAGATAGATAGATAGATAGATAGATAGATATATGTATATATCTTATCTTATATAGATAGATAGATAGATGTATATATCTTATCTTATATAGATAGATAGATAGATAGATAGATAGATAGACACTATCATGCTTACATTTAGTGATGAAACTTGAGCATAAAAATATGATCAAAACTTTGTGTATTCATAAGAGCATAAAAGAAAGAAAGATAGAAGGAAAGAAAGAAAAACATTAACACAGTTGATGGGGGGCATTTAGATGCCACAAATACCAATATTGATGCCTTGTTTCGAATGCGCCGTTGGTGATTCCAGCTTCAGGATGTCTACCGTACGAAGTAAAATGGCTTTATGGAGCACAGGGGTTTAAATTTGTCTTATTGTTCCTGGTGATTCATATTTAATTTCCCAGGCGCATGAGTGTCCCTCTGATTTACTTGCAATGGAGAAATCCTCTCTAATTGATTGATGGAATTGAAGTGAAGAGATTGTCTGGGTCATGCAAGGCCTTCTTGAGTTGTTTTGATTGTACTGCATATTTGATGTTATTGCGGCGAGGTTGAGGTAAATTGACCATCTTCCCACCCTTCTCTCCAATTTCACTTTACTTGTTAATAAGATAACGTTCTTTTCTAATATGCCGTGGTGCACCATCCCTGACATGTGTTCTCTGATGAGATGTAATGCCACAGTACTGCTTGCAAAAATAAAGATGTGCAGCTTTGTTATCATGATACTCTCACCTCCATGCTTCACTGTGGACATGGTGGTCTGGTCATTACCCCCCCCAACATAACAATCCTGATAACAACAATCCAGATAACTGCCAGAGAGAGTTTTTATTGTTGTTGTGGAACTGTTCACAATTGGTTAAATACTCATGTACAAATTTTATACCCGCATCTCTGCTTCTATTTCAGGAGTTTGGTATGGTGTGTAGATATATGATATATGGATTGTGGTGCAGAGTGCTTCTTGTTTCTCTCTGTGTAAGTGTAACTTATTGTTCCTATCTTGGCATCAGCTCTTTTTTTTCCACTGCTGGCTTCTCTCTTACTTTCCTTATCATTAGTCTGTTAAAGCCTTCTGACATGCACCCATCTGGAGTCAATTCGCGATGGTTCCCGAAACTTTCCAAAAGTGTAATAACGAAATAATATTAGTCAAAAAAGAAGATTAAAGTCTTTGCTAAGACTGTGTATGAGGAGCCAGTAGTGGTTAGGGTGTCACTGGGCAGGGTCTTAACCACAAGTGGGACTCTGTCCTTCCAGCATTATAAATGGGCACCAGTTGAAATTCTGGAGTGGTAACCTGTGATGGACCAGCATCCCATTCAGAAGCAGTTGAACTAGTCACTGCACCCGGATAAGCTCCTGCTGTGATAAGCCAGTAGACTCAGGTGAAAAATGCCCAACAGAATTATCTGAGACTCTGTAGCGTTTTCCATTTAAGTGTTATTCATAACTATTCTTGTCCCTGAGAAGCTCCTTCACCTTTACCAGGATTACTGCCTGCTGTGTGAAATTTTCCCAAACAACAAAAAGTCAAAAGATATTATAGGTTTAAATTTGAAGTGGACACAGGCAGTGGGAAAATATTAAATCGAACAAGAAATATTATACGGCAACAACAGCATGTGCAATCTGATTGGTTAAAGCATGTACAATGAATGGTGTATGGACTGGGTTGTATCTGATCAGCAGGTCAGCAGTGAGCTGGAGGTGCTACATGCTATGTATGTGCTATACAGTATGGTATGGTAGGCCTCCGTCAGTCCCGAAGGACTATGGCTGCGCTCTGGCTGGTACCCCAGCTGGTGATACCCCCCAGTGCGCAGAGCCTGGGTAGGGAGTAATGAGGGACTGGCTGTTACCCAAGCAGCAATTCCCCCCCCCTGTCTCGGCGCCACCGGAAGGATCCAATGGAAGGGCGAATGCCAATACAACTGGGTTCCAGTGCCGCTGCAGGAGAGAATCTACGGTCAATTTAGAACGGCCAATTAACCTACAGTGCATGTTTTTGGACTGCGGGAGGAAACCGGAGCACCCGGAGGAAACCCGCTCAAGCACGGGGAGAACATGCAAACTCCACACAGAAACGCCCAGGCCGGGAATCGAACCCAGGCCTTCTTGCTGTGAGGCGGACGTGCTAACCACTACGCCACCGTGCCGCCATGCTGAGTGCATTTGAAACAAGGCATCAATATTGGTATTTGTGGCGTCTAAATGCCCCCCATCAACTGTGCTATACAGTACAGCATACTGAAATGGTGTGTGCTGCGTACACTGCACTAATTTGTCATATTTTCAGAGAAGTGATTCACCTAATTTTGGAGATCACTGATGCTATCAGTTGATGGGAGAAGGAAGATTTAAAGTGAGTTTGCATTTTATAGCCTCGATAGGATCTTGATTGCATTTTATAGCTGTGTGGGCATCTATTAACTACAGTTCACTGCTGTTTGTATACAATAATACTTCACTAAGACATTTAGTATTTCACACTTTCCAATAGCTCAACAGAGTTTTTGTCGAAAAGTTTTTTGGGTAGTAACTCTTACACTGTAAAACCATACAGACATGACGGGAAAAGTTCATTATGATCCATGAGAAGAGATATCACTGATGAAAAATGTACAAAGTTAAGTACATGGACTTTAATTGTGTACAAAGTTAAGTGAATTGTTTAGTTGTCTTACTGCCACAGTTATTATTTTAAAATTGACATTATTTCTAATGTATCGTGATTTATACTATTACAGTATATTGTCATCATTATTATGAAAATTATGTTTTTATACTGCTGCATCTAGTTATACAGTATGATCATGACATTACCCCATGTCATGTAAAATAATACTTCTTTGCTTTATTCATTTTCATCCAGATGTTAGGGATTACTGAAAAAAAAGGTGAAATAATAACGAGTAGCAGGCCAAGCATGATTCAGTGAACATGTCACTGGAACATGAAGAATTGGTTTTGACAGAAGATGTGTATGCATTATTTATTATAGCCCGACATTCAAGTTTGTAGTGAAGTAACGGCAGCGTGCAGGTGTTGTGCACTGCTTGTTTTTTTCTCACCACCCCATTGCAGACAAGTCCTGTCAGATTTGTTCACTGTTACCTGTGCAGAACCACAGGAGAGAAGAAGCCTAACCTGACCCTGAGCCTGGAGAACAGTCACTTCTTGGTCACTGGCCACTCTGCCAGGACAAAACCCAGCTCCTGGCCTCTGTTCAAAAACATGTCTCTCAAGCCGAAGGGATTCCAACATGCTTTGCCAGCCTGACCTCTTTAACCCTTTTCTGTTCCATTTTTTGATTGTTTCTGTTTACGTAATATTTTGGCATCACCTCCTCCTCACCTTCTCTGAAATACTCAACATCCAAAAACCTGTTGTTTGCTGTCAAGATAACATAAGCACACAGACACCTAAGTGGACATAATTAAAGATAAATAACACATCCACGACAACTGTCATTTCCTGTTGTGTTATTTTTTTATCTTATTTAAATAGGCCACACACACACATTACATATATATATATATATATATATATATATATATATATATATATATATATATATACACAGACACACACAGACGCTCCCCAACTTACGTTCATCTGTTTTACGTTTTTTCGATTTTCGACCCACAGCAAGTACACTACTTTCGCAAGTACACTACTTTCGGTATTGAGCACCTCACATATTGTTAGCGTTGATTGGCTGTTTTAAGCTTCATGTAAAGTGACTCGGTATAAATAAGTGACTTATTTGAAATTAATGTTGATATTATTTGATATATTTGATATTATTTTACAATCTTATGTTTATAATAATTGATTTTGGGGTGTTTTATAAGATACAGTAATGGTATTTATGGATTTATAGTACAGCATGAGCGTCATACGTCACTGTAACAACTTGTATTCAGCCATCCGGAACCAATTAAAAACATAAGTCAGGGAGTGTCTGTATGTATATATGTATGTATGTATATATATATATATATATATAGAGAGAGAGAGAGAGAGAGAGAGAGAGCACATCTGACTCACAGCAAGAAGGCCTGGGTTAGATTCCTTGTCTGGGTGTTTCTGTATGGAGTTTGCATGTTCTCTCCGTGCTTGCGTGGGTTTCCTCCAGGTGCTCCAGTTTCCTCCCACAATACAAAGACATGCACAGTAGGTCAATTGGCCGTTCTAAATTGCCCATAGGTTCGCATCGTGCAGAAGGCAATGGCAAACCACTGCACTAATCCTGCCAAGAAAACCTCCATGAAGATGATAACCAGGGCGTTATCCTTCATGGCGGGTCGCCAATGGTCGTCCTACAACTCAAGCACTAGATAGATAGATACATAGATAAATACATACATACATTTGTGGATCATCAGGTAAGGTAAAGTCCATTGGGCTTTTTATACCTGAGCCTAGTGGTTCATCAGGCTGGTGCTTATTCCCGGTTTCCATAGCGTGAAGTGACTAGGAGTTCAACTCTTCCTGGATGGGACGCTAGTCCATCGCCGGTTACCTTCCCTGTATATTTTTACTGGTACCCATTTATACTGCTGGGTGAACAGAGGCACTCTTGTGGTTAAGACCTTGCCCAGGGATCTTGGCACAGTGGGGGATCTAACTGGGATTTGAACACACAACCTCCTGATCATGAGCCCAGCACCCTAACCACTACGCCACCGGCCCCACATATGTACAGTATGTATATTCAGGTGCATGCCGTCCTCATTATTGTAAAAAAATAATGAAATTCTATTACATTTGTAGCAGAGACACAAAGTGAGCTTAATATTATCCAAATTATTTATACTTTCAATATGCGCATATTGATTAGCAATAGAGTTAAGCATAATATACATTTAAAATACAGCAGTAAAACAAATACAAAGTCACATAAGCCAAAGACATGTCTCATTATTCTGAACACACTGGGCAATAAATACCTCTTCTCCCTTACTAGAATTAGCTAGTTAGTCTTGATATTTATAGTTATTGCCATCTAGGTGAAAATAATCTCTCTGTTAACCTGCACACTTTATTATTAGGTTTATTAGCCTTGTCTGTGCCATAGAAATTGCAAATCCATGTACTTTATCACAAGCAGCGGAAAAGCAAAATGCTATTTACTCCAGTCGGTTTAGTTTACGGGCTTTGTGACTTTGCTCTCTGTGTTTATTTGTTGAGCAGCCAATTATTTCCCTGTGGTACTTTTTCACCTTTTTGATAATGAGATGTTGTGTGAATACAAGCTTTAGTTTGAATACTGACGCAAAAGATTAAATGCAATCCTGTGGATTGGGGTTTGAGTTGTGGAGGTTTAAATTAGATCGAGATTTGTGCGGAGAGAATGTAATGTCCTGAAGACAAAATTTGGAGGAAGGAGAAGTGGAGCAGTGGGTCTCCTGGAAGTGGAGTTAAGCCTGAGCGTCGGTGAGCAGTAACAGGCCATACGTTAATAAGCTCCGTGGAAGCAGAGGGTCTCCTGGGGTCTGACTGCAGGCTGTGAGTGAGTGTCCACTTTAGATCGGCTACAAGATATGATGCGAGTTTCAATGGATTCAGTGTGCTGCACGATCTCCTTGTATTTTTAAGCAACTTAATGCATCGCGAGGCTGAAAGCACACACTTTAATTGTTGATCTATTACTGAGAGGTTGGCTGTGATTTCAGAGATTACTCATGTTTAAAAAAAAAAAACAAACAAACAAACAAAAACCTATTTCCGTATGCATTTGCAGTATCTGAAAAATAGTTCGGTTTTAACACTGATATACACAGAGAGATATTCAAACCAGCTTTCTTTCAGAAACATTCAATCAGAATTGAGAAGATAATATTTTAAACTTCATGGGATTCATGTAAAATGTTGCTGGCGTGATCTGGTGACCAATAATACTTGCACAGCAGTGTTTATTTAAGTTCGGCCAAAAAACACTGGACATTTTGCTTTATAGATGCCTCATACTGGCACCAAGTCAGTGTCAGCCTGAAAATTAAACTAATAAATTTCAAAATGATTCTAAGCAGATGGCTCCTCAATTGTCTTTCAATTATTACTTACTTTTTTGAACAAACATTCCCAAATGTTGTTTGGGCAATGTCAAATCTGTATTACGCCTTCAATAGATTTAGCAGCAAAACCCCAAAAAGTCTATAAACATGACAATAGACCAAAACATACCAGATCAAAGTGTATTAAAGACATTCTTCAACTGTGGCTATTTAAGCTGTCACGCGCGAGTCTCTGTGTTCCTCTCCCTACAGAATAATAAGCCTAATATTCTCTAAAAGCTGTGATGGAGCTTATCTCGATTAGTGTTTCCATCGTCTGTTCTCTGAAGTGTCAGAACTATTTAAATAAGTGAAATCTTGCTTATTTAACATACGGGTTCACGTGGGGGGGTTGGGGGTGATAATGAGAACCATGTTTGTTGGCTGAAAACATAACATACCACATCATTGAGACCAAAAGGAAATTACCTGAGGCATTTATGTTGATTTTGTTTCGGCACTAAGTTCGTCTCACGTAAGTCTCATGGGTAAGAGACCTCTGCTAAAAATGTTTAGTGACAGATTAGCTTAGAGATGTCCAAGCACATTAATCAGGATGACAAAATAGTCGTGGCATGTTTACTGTGCTAACATGGTAAACAGTGGCTGTATTTTCACTTGGACAAAGTTTTACTTTTAAAACAACAAAAATAATGATTAGGACCCAGTTTTTAATAAGGTAACACGTATTTCAATAAAAAAATAAATAAAAGTATTGCCCACAGTGTTTTAACTTCTTTCTATAACCTCTGTGGAGGGGGAAAAACCTGACCTGGCAGCAGACAAGCCCTTATGGCGGCACTAATGACTGTACCTACATTGCATTTGTGTGTCTGCCTTCATCTTTCACGTTCTTTCCATCCAGGTGCTTTTTTTTTTTTTTTTCCAAGAAGCTTTCACAAAGGTGCTCCTGTATGTGGCCAAGTCTGTGCTGTTTTGGCAGAGCTCAGATTTTCCAGGGTGAACCTGTGAACCACTCTGTTGTTTTTCCTTCCCAAACCAAAGTGAGAAGAAAAGCTGATTCGACTATGGAGGACAGTGCAAACTGTGTCATCAGGCCCAGGGGGAGCTGAGTGTACAGAGAGCATCCTCACACACAACTCATCGAGGTTTGTTCAGGATAAGAAGGATGCTGCACGGAAAAACAGAAGGAACAGACTGGCTGAGTGGAGAGGACCAAAAAAGTAATAATGGCAAAGTATTAGGCAAGCAAATGGAGGTAGGTTCATTAATGAGAACAGCAACAATAATAATAATTATCATCATCATCATCATCATCATAGATGTTATTCGCCATTTTTACGAACACAGAATCTAGTATATTATTTCATCAGTATATTTCAACTATGTTGGGCTTTTTCCACCCGAGCCAAGCGGCTCATCAGGCTGGTGCTTATCCCCAGTTTCCATAGCGTGAAGCGACTAGGAGTTCAACTCCTCCTGGATGGGACGCTAGTCCATCGCCAGTTACCTTCCCAGTATATTTTTACTGGTACCCATTTATACTGCTGGGTGAACAGAGGCACACTTGTAATTGAGACCTTGCCCAGGGGTCTTAGCACAGTGAGGGTCTAACTGGTACTCAAACACACAACCTCCCGATCATGAGCCCAGCACCCTAACCACTACGCCACCGGCCCCACATATTTCAACTATAACTTGGCTATTATGTTATTTATTAATTTCTCTTTTTTTTTCTCATGCCACACATTTGCTTAAACTTGAAAAGCATAAAATGCATTGAGTGCAACTTCAATTACCATATGATTGTACTGCTTTAAATACACAAGTTTGTCATGTTTCTTAATCATGTGTTTGAAAAAAAAGAAACACACACATACACACACACACACTTAAATAAATTCAATTTTTTTTAATATAATATTTTACTATTTTACCCTTATATGTCAGTTTAAAAAAATAAAGTTTGGGTTACAAATATCATTAAAATGTATTTATGTATTTCATTCAAACATGCATAATGGGAAGAAAAACATAATGCAGATTGAGACCAGCTGGGACAGAGAGAAAGACAGTAGAAGACCTTTGGCAAGTTTTAATATGTTTTGGAACGATTGACTCGCGAATATTTATAAAACGACACAGTTGTGTATGTAAAAGAACTGGTGGAGTTTAAAAGGCCAAGGATGGAATACTGATATGGTTCCCTGTTCTGTTTTTTTGTAGTGATTTTTAAAAAAATATATTTATTTTAATATTTTCAAAAGCAAAGTGTGTGTGCATGGGTGTACAAGTGGGTCACTCTCTGTTTCAGCAGGATGTAAGGGGAATTTAACCCATTCACTACTGTGAGCCACTATAGTGGTGCAGTTTTATTACCCCCACGTCCCCGTGAACCACTGTAGCAGTGATGAAAACTGAGCTTTCAAACCCGGGAGCCATTGAAGTGGTCAGTCTGCCCTGATCCAGAGTTACGAAAATTGTGTTGCCTGATGTCAGACATTCAAGCTGACAAACCATACTTAGGATGATCATTGAATGATTGTAACAGGTGGCTCCTGTAATAGCGGATATTTATCCTTAACCAGAGTCTCCTGACAAATATATCAAATGCTACAATGTTATTATGATTTGTATTTGTTTTACTATGATTTACCTGTCTGGAAATTGTCTGTGTGATACAAATTATCTCTTGCCATATATTTTGACAAATACCATATTTTCTGGGCCATAAGGCGCCACCGGATTATAAGGCGCATCAAGCAAAACAAAAGTCAGATAAGTCAAACTTGATTCAACTCAAACAATAACTCTATTCATTGTTCAATTGTAACAATATAAAACAATAAATTCACTTTTTCAGTTCATTCGTCTTCCACAAATTCATCAAGTTCTGCATCTTCAGTGTCTGAGTTTAACAGTTGCGCAAATTGGACATGAAGCCCGGATTCCTCTATTACTTTGTTATTATATTATATTATAATATTTTATAATCTATTATTCCCTCACACATGGAGTCAGATCAATAGAGACAGATATTATAAGTTTTCTGGGTCGTAGTATAAACTTCTCTCCGCCACGCTCCCTTAAAGAGATGGCGTCATCAGAATAACAAATATGGCAGCGCCCATTCACAGTGTGAGTTTTCTGTTCATTACAGAACGGCGGTCATTACTCTTAAGAAGCTGTATCAGTGTAACTTTATATTCAAGAAGGTTAATCCGTGGTCTCAGGAGGACACCTGTAGCAGTGCTTTATCCTGGTGATGAACATAAGACTCTCATTAAGCCAGCTGAGTGTCTTGAGGGTAGAGACTGAGATTAGGTGGAAAAACCAGCCATGTATTACTCAGCGAGTCACCTGACTACGATAGCAGTAATGCCGGTATTTGGACATAAAGCCCGGATACCTCTAACTTCCTGTTGACACCAATATCTAATGGTTGGAGTTCTTTGGTTAATTCACAGGAATGATCAGCTCTGAATTAGTTTGCTTCACTTGGGTTTTGACGGTGTCACTGAGATGGAGTCATGAAGCTTCATCCACACATAAGGCGCACCGGATTATAAGACGCACCATCAAAGTTTTTTGAAGATTAAAGGCTTTTAAGTGTGCCTTATGGTCCGAAAAATATGGTTAAAAAAAACTTCTGACGTCTGATTGTCTATGGAATGTATTTTTAAATGTTTGGGTACAAAAAGGACATGATGACACTAGCTGGTATTTCATTATGATTGGTTGCTTGGTGCCTTACGCCATACTCAAAAATATTTCACTCATATGACAGCGGAGCTTGGATAATTGGGGAGGAAACCGGAAACCGACTTTCCGTTGGTCCTTAGCAACTGTCCCACATAAGCTCAGAGACAAATCCAGCCTGAACAGGAAGCTTTCATTATGAAGATGTTCTGACCATAAAAATTTGGATTCCATTTACTTTTCTGTGGTTGTGACCCCTGACAAAGCCCAGGGGAAATGTTTTGAATGGATTGTTTTTTCCTGCTTCTGCTTTGCAGTATGGTTGAACTGGCACAGAAATGTTTAATGTCCCAAGTATTTGGAAATATAAAAATCCCAAAATTGACATTTTGAAGCGGAAAAACATATTTTCTGCTGGGGCTTGAAGGCTAGAACTGGCCCCAGTGCTCACAGCTATAGGTGACTGGAGTAGCAAATAAGTTAAAGGCAGGGATTTCTTCAATCTCCGAGTTAGATGTCATGTGTATGAGAGAGAGAGAGAGAGAGAGAGAGAGAGAGAATGAGCATACATGTACTGTATAAATACGGTAGACAGAATAGTTGACGTCAGCAAAGTCCCAGGAATAAGAAGGCTGATGGACCCTCTGCCGCTGTTCTCCACACGACCATGACAGACCAGGCTAAAAAGTGGCTCACAGATGGAGTAAATTGCTCTTGTCTGGCCCAGTCAAGATTTTGCAACATATGTGTGTGTGTATGTATGTGTGTGTGTGTGAGAGAGAGAGAGAGAGAGAGAGAGAGAGAGAGAGAGAGAGAGAGAGAGAGAGAATCAGCTTCTTAAACAATTACATTGTGCCTGTTATTTTTGTGTTGAAAGTGCAAGTGTTCTGTGTCATGATGCCACTGTGTAAAATAGACTTGTGGTAAATTAACCTAGAATATTCAGGCAGGCAACTATTTGGGATCTATAAATTTAATCTGTTTTCAATTCAACTTACCATTTTACAGTAATTGTGAGAAAACTTGGTGTGTGTGCAGATGTGTGTGTGTTTGTGTGTGTGTGTGTGAGAGAGAGAGAGAGAGAGAGAGAGAGAGAGAGAGAGGCAGGTAGATTTGATAGCGCAGCTTTTAGACTCCAAGTTATTTCTGTTCAGTTTGGCCATACTTCACATGTAAAAAGCCATAACCCCCAACAAGGAAAAAATAAATGATGAAAAAAAAGCCCAACAGGAATCCATAACAGATAAGGAAAAATAAAAAGCACCGCATGGCACCACATGCTAGAGCAAATGACTGGTCACTGGGTTGTCCAGCTTTATGGATTTGTTGTTCAGTCACAAATCATTATGGTCACAAAGCCAGAACAAAGAGGCAGCATGAGCAAGCCAGTGCAGGCAAACCAAGGGAGATGATTATAAACAAACATGTTATATAAAAAGCTTTCCATTCCTGTCTCATTTCAAACTGCTGGGTTAAATTGAGAAGCTGTTATGTGGCTTCTGTTGCACTGCCATGGTTGCAGTGATCAGTCAGTGTGGAAAGTCATCATAACTACTGGTAAGAAACTTCAAGCATGTCTGCAGCACAATTTGTTAGTAATTAAAAATGGACATTTTTTTGGATTTTTACACTCAAATTGGATTTGAAATTAAACAAAGGCTAGACAGGTGACCTGCACAGTTTTCCTCTTTCAGTTGATTGCTTTTCAAGCTCGACTGGGTCATCCATGGGAATCAGGGCTTTTTCCTTTATGCAAATTTGTTGAATTGGTCTAAAAGTAATTTGATAAACAAACAAAATCATCTAATAAAACTATAATAAAATGTCACAGATTCAAACAGTCCGTCCAGTGGATAACAGGCTGCAACCCACAGATGTCAGCGTGCACCGAGTGCTGCTGTGCCAGCTCTTCACTGCCATCATTTTCAGTGCTTGTTTCATCCTGTGGGCAAAAGCAGTGGGGGACCAGGGCTGAGATCATTTTTCCATCTCAATCCTGAGCTGCTGTCTAATTATCGCATCATAATGAAAAGTTACAATAACGTTGGCCTTTCTGTACCCGAATCCTGCCTCTGGCACCGTGCTCCTACATTGTTCCAACTGCCCACCACAATCTGGCCTCTGAGCATCCGGCCAAGTCCCATGTAGCTAAAACAGACTGTGTGATGGATTTTATGCTGCACTGTCTGAGAAGTAAATGACACTCGGTGTCAAATCAGCGGCATGTTTATTTTAGCAGTGATCAAGAAAAGATAATGACAATGAGTCATGTATAATAGTCATCTAAGGTCAGGACATAATGACGAGGTTAAAATAAAAGGAAAAATGTTGGTGACATATATGGCAAATACCGTAGATCAAAAAATTTCAAATGTATTTTACCTAAGTGGTGGGGAACAACACATTACTGGGTAATGATCTAGGTCCAGGGCACCCAAAACATCACACCCCAAGCTAACTTTCCAATAAAAAAATGCATAAATATATACAATAAAAATGTGAACAACCCTTTCCCTGTTACTACAGTAGTATGCAAACCATATATAAAATTAACCCCCAAAAAACACATCTTACATTCTCAAAAGGAAACGCAAAATATGGCATACCAAATGAACCAAGCTTCAAGAATCTTGGCACAGTTTAATTAAAGTTGGGGGAAATGAGATCAAACTATTTCACTGTCTGAACCGAGTGTGAGTTTTGACGATCATCAAAACATAACAATTTAATTAGCATCAAGCTAACAGGGTAAATACACATCCAACTATCAGGGGATCGCAACATAAAAATGAGAGTACATAGCACCATCACCTCATAGCGATATGGCTCCAGACTAAAACCTGCCATTTACAGGAGTCTTCTTGTCTGGAGTATGCATGTTTTATCCATACCTGCATGGATTTCCTCTAGATACGCCGATTTCCTCTCGCAATGCAAAGACATGCACATTTGATTAATTGGCTTCTCTAACTTACCTCGAAGTGCTACAACTTTGAGGTGAATCGCTGTCTGATTCTCTGTGGGTGACCTGCTCAGGGTAAACTCTTTCTCTTTCTCAATGTAAAATTGGATAGAACACTCCAGCAAACCCATCACACCCATGGATAAGTAGTATAGAGAGCAAATGATTCAAAAATATCATGGAGAATAGCAACATGTGAACTAGAGCACAACACGGGAAAAAAAAAGAATGGACGATGACTGAAATGGAACACATACAGTTGTAGTCAGAAATTACACACATACATCATGGACATGAATGTTATGGCAATATGAAGCTTTTGGTGACCGCTATGAACTATTCTTGTCCCCAGGGCACAATGATGCACTTTTTAATATAATAGAAAGGTGTTGCACAAGCTAAATTTGTTTTGGTTTTCAGAAATCAACAAAAGTTGGATTAAAATATTAAAATTGCCAAGGCGTCTTAACTTCCTGTTAGTGATTATGATTGACTTTTTCTTCTTCTTCCTTTCAGCCTCTTCCCTTTTTTTCCTCAGGGGACGCCACAGCGAATCATCTGATTCACATGTTTGATTATGATTGTAGTAATTATGGTTGTAGTGATTATGATTGACTATCGCTGGGAAATAATCTGTGCCAACATAAAAATAATTTGTCCAATAGCGGTCATTGGAATGATGCGGTACAACTGAAAAGTCCAAGGAGCTCAGTGCAGATCTGAGTAAGAGGCTCTTAAAATGTTTCGATGAAAAATGTCTCTTGGTCAAATTTCAAAGACACTGCAGATTCCAAGATCATCAGTTCAAACAACAGGACTTCATTCCAAGGTATTGAAAGGTGTAGTCATTTCAAGTCCTGGAAGAGCCACACTGTCACCCTGGACCAAGAGGAACCAGCAGGCCTGCCATTGCCATAGACATGAAGCTGCTGAACACAAGTGTTTGCTGTCTCTACCGTTGTTAGTTTCACATTGCCATGGACTCAGAGGTTCAAGAAGAAAAAAGCCCCAATACCAAAACTGACACCTTCAATCTTGTTTAAAGTTTGTAGCTAACAAAAACAGAAAGAAAAAAGTCTTCAAAAAGTATGGCTAAAATTGTAACGGAGTACAGGTGACGCATTTAATCCCAAGAATACTGTGTGGTGGTGGTAGCATCAATCTCTGGGGCTGTCTGTGCTATTTCTGCTGTGTATAAAGTGGATGGAGTAATTAAAAATGAGGAATACATCAGCATTCTTCAACATAATCTCAAGAAAACTGAAACTTGGGCACAATGAAGTGCTCTAGACAAGACAGTGACCCCAAATACACCTCAAAGTTAGTTGTATAATGAATATACCAGATGACAATTAAACTTTCAGGATGATCTTCCCAAAGTCCTGACCTTTTTTTTGGGGCCATTTGGAGAGTTACATGAGTCCACTGTTTATGATATGCCAGTAACCATGGAGGGTCAGGCTATTGCAAAGAATATTTGGGCATAACCATTTTTCTCTTCCGTAAGAAGGCGACAGAAAAAAACACCAACATACGCATATAATGCCATGACAACTGTAGACACTTTGATAGCACCACTATCTGCCAGTGCATGTGCTAATCAGTTAGTCTCTGTTGCAGGTCATAAAGAGTAAGCGTAGGTGAGACTAGAAATACTTTTCTGCAAGAAAGTACGAGTGTGAACCTCTGAAGTTAAAAAAAAATTAAGGTGCTCATGAGTGTTTTGTGTGTGTGTGTGTTGTTGTTGTTTTAGGGCCATGAAATTACGTTTGGGTGCTCTATGATGGCTTGTTTGAGTACTTTATTCCAAAAGTCGGTCATTTTAATTGGGGGAAGGATGAGAAAACCAGTGCATCTAACTTCTAACATCATTAATTGTAACATATGGGCCGTTTATTTCTTATGAAAACATTAAAAACAGTTGTATAGATGCTATGTACAGGATAATTTGGCAAAATGCTGCTGTTATGATCTACTTTCCAAATACATATTTGAAGATAGTTATATAACACTATTATGCACTGTGCTTAAAAGTGAAGTCCACACTAGAAATGCAAACATTTAATCGAACGGTGTCAAGATGGGTGGTGAAAAAACAAAATTCTGCCAGCAGATTGTTGATGTTTACTAAAAGGATATGTCAAGGTGAAACATGCTAATGGATATTGAACAGACATTTTAGATTGAACATTTAGTTGCTGTCTGTATAGCTTTGACTTTGTGTTTTGTCTTGATTTCAGAAAACCTGAAATATAACTAGAATCTGATTGATGTAGTAATCAAGCGGTCAGATATGCCAAGAAACTCCCTGTGTCCAAAATTGTTTGGTCATTCAATACTCTCCAATAATTCGTTCATTTTTTGAACCATCTAATCATAATTAGGGTTGTGGGGAGGCTGGCACCCATCTCGGCCAACTTTGGGCTAGAGCAGAGTACACCATGGACAGCTCACCAGGCCATTGTAGCCTATAATCCCAATATAGGAAATTAATGCAAAGGACTATACTGAATAGTGAAGCTAGGGGTTGGCACCAAGTTCATGTTGGTCATGGCTAGCATGGATTTCTACTGAATTCTTATTCTATTTGATTATTAGATTAAAGTGTTATTGTATTGGAAGTTAAACAAGTTTACTTGTGTCTTTTGACAGCTTCAACAAAATTCAACGCATGGTGTAATGTTTTCATAACTTTCACAATTTCACTGCAGAGATGACTGCAAGGATGTGAAAATAGACCAGTAGAGAAATTATATCTTTTTTATTTTGATATACTGTATTAATCCCATAAGGGAAATTATTTCATCTGTATCTAACCCACTCAATGTAAGCACACACACACACACACACACACACACACACACACACACACACACACACACACACACACTCTCGGAGCAGTGGGCTGCTACACATTGGGGACACCCAGAGGGCAGTTGGGGGTGAGGTATCTTACTCAAGGGCACATAAGGAGGGAATGTGCAGCTCACTCCCCTATCACCATAAATGTTTGCGCTGGTTTGGGAATAGAACCTGCAACCTTCTGGTCCCAAACCTTCAGGCTACAGCTGAGACCCATTAGTGATCATTAGTGATCCTTCCAAAGGTAACAAATTAAAAAAAAAAAAAAAAAACTTGTATAACTCCCACTCCGTTTACCTTTGGTGGTAGATTGAGCTAAAAATTCACTAACCTGACTGCTGAAACCTTAAAATAATGTCAAGGGCACCAATGCACAACCACATATTGTGTTTTCCGGGCCACAAGGCGCACTGGATTATAAGGCGCAATGTCAATGAACAGTCTTTGAACAGAATCCGTCAATACACAAGATGTACCAGATTCAGCGAAAAAAAAAAAGTCAGATAGGTCGAACTGATTCAACTCTCACAATAACTCATCATTGTTCAGTTTTTGCAATAGAAAACAAAGTCTGAGGTTAACAGTTGCGCGAGTTGGACATAAAGCTCGGATCCCTCTATTAATTTTTATTATTATATGATATGATTATATTTTATTATCTATGATTCCCTCGCGCATGGAGTTGCAGATCAATGGAGATGGAGATTTGGTGGAAAAATCTAGGTCATAATTTAAACTTCTCTCAGCCATGCTCCCTTAAAGCAACAGCGTCATCACAGTAACAAACATGGCAGCGCTCATTCACAGCACGAGTACAGTATTGTGTTCATTACAGAACAGAGGTCATTACTCTTAAGGAGCAATATCAGTGTAACTGTAAATTCAAGAAGGTTAATCCGAGGTCTCAGGAGGAGACCTGTAGCGGTGCTTTATCCCAGTGAGGAACATGAGACTCTCATTAAGCCAACTGAGTGTCCTCGTAACAAAACAGATGGTCAGTAGAGATGGAGATTAGGGGGGAAAAGCCTGATGTAAACTTCTCTCAGCCACTCACATATTACTCAGTGAGTCACCTGACTATGATTGCAGTAATGCCGGTATCTGGACATAAAGCCCGGGTCCCTCTAACTTATGACCTGTTGACACCAATATCTAGCGGTTGGAGTTCTTTGGTTAATCCACCAGGATGATGGTAAGCTCTGAATTAGTTTGCCTCACTTGGGTTTTGACAGTATCAGTGAGATGGAGTCACGTGGCTTCATCTACTCATAAGGCGCACTGTCAAATTTTTTTGAAGATTAAAGGCTTTTAAGTGTGCCTTATGGTCCAAAAAAAATATGGTAGGAGAAATTTGTGACAAATGTCATTTGAAGCCCATCCACCAATTTTGGTGATTCAGTATCATTTTCTTTCAAAGTTAGGACATTACCAGGAATTGAAAAGTCTATTATGTGATAGGTGATCCATTTTTGAGTGATCCTGCTGAAACCTCCAGATTGGAGGTGTACAAAGACAAAAGAGAAGCACCACCCTCTGATGGGCGGTCTTAATAATCAAAATTTGCGGATAAAGTCTTTGCAGTTCGTTTTTAGTAAATATGTACAGCTGTCCAAAAATTGAACACTCATTCTTCCTGAGAAAAAGAACGGTACCAAAGAAATCATAGAAAGCTTAATACTTGCATGACATTCATGTCCATAAGCAAACAATACAAAATATGCAGGTTACAACAACAACTCTCAGTAGTTTTGTTCTTCTGAGACGGCAGCAAGAAAGTAGTAGGTATTTAAAGCCTCTATTTATTTGCCCACAGCTATCTTCCCACTAGGAGCTGTATCTCTGTGGCTATTTGCACAGAGATAATTATCAGGAGCTGCACTGTCGACAAACAGTATGTTGTTTAATAGAGAGACTTTTGCGCATAATCCTGTCCAAGGTTATTACTCATATGAAACAGGCTGGAGGGGATAAAGCAGCAGAGCAGTGCGTGGTGAAACCATAAAGCCTGCGTCTGAAGATACTGACAACAGGGTGAAACTTTCCAGTAAGCCACATCAAGGTAACTGGGACATGATGTACTGAAACATTCATCCATTTTCTGAACCACTTAATCCTAATTAGGGTCTTGGCCAGGCTGGTGCCCATCTCACCCAACTCTGGGCAAGGGCAGGGTATAACCCAGACAGCTCGTCAGGCCATCACAGGGCAGAAACAAACTGGCAGCTATGCAGCCAACTCTTGACAAAAGTCAGCAATGGTTCTTTTACATGCCCCTCACCACAGACAGTGGGAGACATGGCCAGCAATTGATGACCAAGTTATGCCATAGAATTTCTATACACATAGAATTATGGAGAGTCACAGAATGATGGCTAAGTGGAGAATTATAGGAATTTATCAGTCTATTCGGCTGTTAAATATGATTTACTGTTTGTCAGCCAACGTTCGTGGTTCAAGCCCCACTTTCAACAGGTTGTCATTGTCTCCCCAGTGCAGCTAACTGGGTTATCAATAGCCGGCCATGTATCTCACCATCTATGGTGAGAGGCATGTAAAAGAACCAGTGCTGACGTTCGTCAAGAGTAGGCTGCCTAGCCATCAGTGTGTTTCTGCCCTGTGATGGCCTGGAGAGCCATCCTGGGTGTACTCTGCCCTCACCAAGAGTCGACCGAGATGAGTTTCAGCCTCCCCGCAACTCTGATTAGGATTAAGCGGCTCAGAAAATGAATGAATGAATGAATGACTTTTTGTCAGCTTTGGAGAGCCAAGCACAATACATGAAGGTGGCAAAGTTAAGCCCAAAAATAAGCATCCAGACTAAAGACTTTAGATTCCGAATTATTGCATTACGCTGGAGAGCTATTATATATACAACATGATGATATAAATCTGAGCAGGCGTAGGTGTCAGCGTGCTTCTGCCCTGCGATGGAAAACTGTCCAGGGTTATGCTCTGCCCTCATCCAGAGTTGGCTGAGATGGGTACCAGCCTCACTACAACCCTAATTACAAACCAAGTGTTTCAGAAAATGAATGAACGAATGAAATATTTGTTTTATTTATGTAATATAGAGCTTCATTTTGTAAACGTAGGTTTTAGGCATTTACTGTATGTGTGAGTTTTATCTCGAGTTTGAGTGCTTGATGTAATTTTGACTCCATTTTGACACTGGCGCACCCTGTAGAGTTCCTTGCCGTGCTATTAAAGGGTAATTTTAAATTAATTAAAAGTCATGCAGAAAAAATGGCATTTTAAATCTGTTCAAAATGTACTACATTAAAGAAGCGCACAGCTGTGCTGTCATCGTAAGAAACATGTCACGTAAGTAATGACTGTTCGAGAAAGGGCTCATCTGTACTATTGTCTCTATAAGAGAACTAGCCCTTCTTACCGCCTATAACCTTCCACTGAACTGAGGCATATATCCCAGGGGCTGCAAAAACACTATGCCCAACATGCAAATGAAGCAAGAGCATGTGATCGATTGATAGAGCTGATAAAATAGTTTCCATTGCAGCTTGGCATGGGGCAATCCCATTTGGCAAGTGCAGCCTCTGCTGAATAAATGTGCATGTATACTATGTGGATATGGATTATGGAGATAAAGACCAGATGCCGGGGAAAGCAGAGACAGAATTTATAGAAGTCATGATGGAGAGGAGTCATTGTGGAGACAGAGACGTGAAGGCGTTCCAAACGAGCTCTTAAAATTCTGCTTCAGGATTTTTTTTTTTTCTTAGGAGTCCCGGTTAGGGCTATACATCACTGAGGAATGATACTTCACCTTGTTTGACATAACTGCTGAACAGGACTTCAAAATATGCTAAATATCTTGTTGTGACAGCTCTAGGGGTCACATCATTCTCTAGTAGCATTGGAACAGATACGGTATGAAAACAATAGCAGCAGGTCAAATGCACATTGTGACATGTCTCCATCCTCATGCTTTCTTGACACTGGAATCCAATTAGACCAGATCAGTGAGACAGGAACACTGGGCTACACAGAAATATCATGACTTCAAAACTGAAAAGAAAAGAAACGGAGGAAAGAGGATAAAAAATTAGCCTCTCTCTCCCTCTCTCCCTTCTCATATGGCCTGTGGGCAGATGGGAACAGTCACTTTCAGACAGGAAACACACCTTCCTCATGTTCTCCACCTCAGGACATTCTTACTTGGGTCATTCTCTTTTCACGTGATTTAGCCTTTTTAACTTTTTTATTATTTTATTTTATTTTTTTGATAAAGCAAGACTTTTGGAGGTCAGCCTGCTCTTGCCGCTCAACATTATCGTTGTTATCTGATCTGCATCTCAGATCCTAGCGGGGTGTCTGAATGTTACAGCAGGGTTCTGTTCATTTTATGGGCTATCAGCTTCCTTCTGTTCAACTCTGAGTGGAACTGATGTTCAGCATGCTCGATATATAGCAGGTGTCCAGCAAAAATAACACTGCCAGAATCCAAAAGTGGAAGCAAAAAAATAGACAATAAAATCTGTTTGTAGACTGCACACTAGCAGACCGATGCAGATGCAAGGTTTGGACAAAGTGGGGAAATATTTACTTGATGTTTCTGAAGGCATCGGTACATCGTGACACGGTGTAATACAGTATAATGATTTCTTATACTAACATTCATTTTCGTCCTAAACAGTGCAGCCTGAAAAAAGCACTAAAACTAGAACATTAATGTGTAACCTAGATATGGCTGTTCACTGACGTTAACATTATTTGCTGCACAAATTAAACAGAATAAAAATAGGAATGCCCTGATATGGTTGGATTTTTTTTTAATTAGTGGCTGGATAGTAAAATTTGCAGAAAAGTTGCATATAGAAATATCGCTGAATTTTCAAATCCGGATGTGCAAGTCTTTTTATAGGAGGAAAGTAGGTCTTACTATGACAGGATAAATAATAGCCAGAAAGTAACACAGGCATAGCAACACCCTGGGACATTAAGCTACTTCACCTTCAATAAACCTGTGTATTTTCATGAAAGTGGTGAGTGACAGTTTCAAAACATCCCACTTTACCAAACTTGTCTACTCCATGAATCTTCCCAAAGCAAAATCTTAACCAAAAGAAAACCAACGTAGTAAAATCCATGATGAAGCAAATAGGCTTTCAACCTTAATTGAAAGATTCATACTGTCTGAGGCCGAGATACGAACTTAAATCTATTCCATGGCTGGGTGGATTTGTAGTGGGAAAGCTCTGCATTTCTTTATTATTCGACATAAACAGCCTCCACCTTTTTCACTGAAGCAGGCACTGTAGTATGAGACCAGTTTATAGCTCATCATATTTTATAATCAGGCTACTATATTACTGCCAGTGTAATGTGGAAAGTATGGGTTAATATGAGCACACATTCTAGTGACAATTGATTGCGGAATAGCTTTCCTGAACAACATGATTCTATATATTGACGGTTTTGTATATTTATTATCCTGCATATACTGCAATGTGCATTTGGCGTCTCGCAATTGGCTCACACTGTCGTGTACCTGCACTTTGCTATACTTTTGCACCATGGTTATTTGATGACTCATACCAGTATGAGTTAAGTCTGTCTGTCTTCCTTTCGGCTTTTTCCCTTTTACTCGGGAGTCGCCACAGTGAATCATCTGATTTGCACGTTTGATTTGGCAGAGGTTTTTACGTCGGATGCTCTTCCTGTCACAACCCTTTATAGCAAGGGACAGAAACACGCTGACGACTTTGCAGCTACTCTTTACGAAAGTCAGCAATGGTTCTTTTACATGCCTCTCACCATAGACAGTGACAGACATGGCCCGCCTTTGATAACCCAGTAAGCTGCACTGGGGGGACAGTAACAACCTTGTGGAGAGTGGGACTCGAACCCCCAACTTTTGGATCAACGATCCAGCGCCCTATACCACTAGACCACCACTGCCCCTCCAGTATTAGTCAAGTATTCATCCAATTAAATCCTCTTAGGCTCTTTTGTCCACCTCTCAAGCGTAGGTCCTGCTTCACAGTGGCAAGTTATTCGCAACCACCAAGGTTTGTTGGTGTTTCCACACACCAGCTCCACTTCCAGTCCTTTTTTGTTTGAGAAATTCATTTTCTGTAAGTTTGCATGTGATGGGTGGTTTAACAGCCAGGGACAGTCAGTCACATTCTTCAACATGCCATAATTTGACTTTCAACAGGAAATATGTCAGGTTTCAGAATCAAATCACAAATCTCAAGTGAATTCACTGGGACAGTTGAGCCCTGGTACACATGACACAACTGAAAGGCTTTTGTTCATTCATTTTCTAAGCTGCTTAGTCCTAAGACTTTATAATTTAAAAAAATATGCTTAAACAATCCAGGTGACAAGGTGCTGTGGTTAGCATGTATGCATGCAAAAAAAAAAAAAAAAAAAAGTCATGAGATCGAGTCTTGGGGCTCAGTCATTTCTCTGTGGAATTTGCATATTCTCCCTGCGGTTGTGTGGGTTTTCTCTGGTACTCTGGTTTTCTTCCACAGTCCAAAGGCATGAACATTGCGAGAATTGGCTGTTCCAAATTGCCCCTAGGTGTGAGTGTGAATGGATGCATACGTGTTGCCCTGTGATGGTCTGGAAACCATGCCTTTACAAAGAGTCAGCTGAGAAAGGCTCCAACTTAGTAGGATTCAGTGGTTCAGAAGACGAGTGAGAAAAACACACAGACCTTTCTGAAAATGGAAGCCAAATTATGTTCGAGGCTTTGATGATCACTAAAGGCAAATACAAACACAAACCCTGCATATCCTGCACTTAATCACAATCCTATGAGTGCTTTCAAACAATTTACAGGGCATTCAAAACTAATCATTCTATCTGTTTTTAATAATCATATCAAGTCACTAATTACTGTCCCAAATGATGTGATCTATAACCTTGTGTACACATGTGGTGTTAACTGTACTAGATTCATGCTTTTTCCTTATACATATATACACACAGGGATCCCTCGCTACTTCATGCTTCAATTCATGTGGCTTCAGTGCATCATGTTTTTTTTTGTTTTTTTTAATATTCATTGAATTAAAAAAATAAGGAAATTAAGGAAGAACAGGGGGAAAAGTTAAGAAAAATGCCACAAAACAAGGCCAATTATGCAAAAAAAAAAAAAAAAAAAAAAAAAAAAAAACACGACCCAAAACCTCCCATCAAAACTACTTAGATTTTTAAGTGAGGTGCACATCTGAGTGTGTGTGTGTGTGTGTGTGTATTTATATTTTATTTACATCTTATGCATTACTTTTGAATGTTTAATTGTTATAATAAGCATTTATAGCATTGAATATGTATTTATTGATATTATATAAACATATACATGTCTGTACACGTCACTTTCGGGGGGTGTTGATCCTACTTTGCGGAATTTCGGTGGTTGAGGGGGTTGTGGGGGATCTCCGTCCCAATTAACCGTGGAAAGTGAGTTATATAGTTATATATATATATATATATATATATATATATATATATATATATATATATAAATAATCAACATGTTTTTTTCTTGCAATTAATAACTTACCTGTTTATGAATACTCTGCTGAGATTGAATGTGTGAAGGACACAGTTCACAATATTCAGCACAAAACCTTTAAAGCAGAGATTGTTTCAGTTTCCATGGTAATGCAAGAATGAGTGAATACGATAAAGACAGAAAGCTGTGTGGGAGAAGGTATGCGTGCGACAGAGGGAATGTCAGACACAAGGTTGGAAAAGCAGAGAAAAGGCAGAAAAGCAGAATAAGAAAAAAAAACAGCATATAACATTGTGGAAGTCGTGTCAGACCGAGAGAAATGCTCTTCTCCCTTATCCCTTCCTCATCAAAGCTAACTCATAGAACTGACAGACCACAGTGAATCCCAATCCTCAGTTTGAGCCCCGCCGAGGGACTTGTGCAAAGTTGCTGAGCTTTCACAATGTCAGCGTTCAATGAGGACGATTCATTTACCCACAAATCTCACAGAAATGTTTGCGTACAGACACACAGGAGATTTTCTTCATTGATTCCGTCTTGCTCATCCATATTGTTCTCTTGCAGCAGATTATGCCATAGCATTCAATATCCACCACCAAAGAAGGATTTTTTTTTAAAGTTATTTATTTATGTCATTAGGGGGCATTTTTGTCTGTGCCCAGCACAGAATTTACGACCTGCTCACTATTTCTACATTAAAATTATCAAGTGCTGGGTTTTAAACACGATTGATTTGAGCTAATGCTTTCTTCACCTTGCTACATAAGTCTTCATTAACCAAACCTCCTGACTTGCACTAACCTATCATCAATACACTCCAAGCCTTCATTAACATCCTCCTCTTTGCCAAAGGCAGAGCACAGCTTTTTGTCTCAGTCTTACTCCTGTCACGATGCCATGCTGGACAGCCTGAATACTGCTCTGTCCTGTTGCAGCCTCATTACAGATGGGTCTGAATGCAAGCATTCTAAAGGTACTTCCTTCATATAGATGAGGTTGAGGTATTACTTTGATTAAATGATCTAATTATACTTTCTAATATCATCTCCGTTTCTTGTCGACATGCAGAACTTGTCAGGTATCTCAATAAAATTGAGTTACAGTACCTAATCAGAGAAAAGTCATACTTTTACTCAAATAATTACCGAATACTTTGGGGTTTGGACTATATAGGAATATTAGGAACTGTAAAAGAATGTAGAACAGGCAGAATTTTACTCTCACGGAGGCAACAACAGGCCACATGAATGAATGCATGCTGGATGTAGAGCAATGTTCATGCATTCATATTCTGGAACCGCTGAAATCGCAATTAGGATCGCGGGGAGGCTGGTGCCCACCCCAGCCAACTCCAGATGAGAGCAGAGTACACCCAGGACAACTCACCAGGCCACTGCAGGGCGGAAACACGCTGACGGTTTATGTAGCATACTCTTGTCAAACGTCAGCAATGGTTCTTTTACATAAACCTCACACCATAAACAGTGAGAAACATGGCCAGCCTTTGATAACCCAGTTAGCTGCACTGGGGGAGACAGTGACAACCCTTGGAGAGTGGGACCTGAACCACCAACCATAGGATCAGTGATCCAGCATCTTTACCACTAGGCCACCACTGCCAATGGTGAGTAGATGTTTGATGGATGTAGAGCAAACTCAGAGCTACTTCT
>CM045728.1:69344849-69359849 GCA_024760905.1 Plotosus lineatus | reverse complement strand
GAAAATAATGAACTTTATCACAATATGCTAATTTTTTGAGAAGGACTAGTATAGTATGCAATCAATTCCAAAGTCGATTTCACCGTTTTAGCAATAATATGCTTTAATTGTATCACACAAACAAGTGTGTGATCATACAAAATCACTGCTGATTTATTGCATATTTATTACAAGAGAACAACAGAGTTCTTGGCTTTTTCTTGATGGACAGAAATCAATTTCAAATTACAGACACTTTATAGCCCCCTTACGATCTGGCTAGCTAGTTCCTGGGACCAGTTGAATCACAGTTATTTGTACATTTCTGTTAAAGGTGGAATCAGGGAAACTAACTTCCTTTTCATATTCATATGACAAGCTGTCATAGATTAAATTGGTAGTTTGAACAAAAAGGAGTGCCAGAATGAGAATTTGGCCCAGATATGAGGAGTGGTCAAGTGAACATTATTATGTTCCAGTATGGTTATGTAAGGGACAATGTGCAACAAGACTGTCATGATTGTAAAATAATGCATAAGTCTTGAATCACAATGAAGGGGTTTATATCTCAGTAATGCCATGTTCGCTGAACATTATAATGCTTAGTAAAGAAATCAATAATTTGAAATAAAACATCGACTTCGAAATGGTTTATATATAAGTATTAACTTGCTTCTACTCATGACATCATCCATCACAAGGGGTTGGTATAATAATAATAATGAGAGAGAGAGAGAGTTCCTTTCAGCTTTTTCCCTTTTTCAGGGGCGCCACAGCGAATGATTCGCACGTTTTGATTTGGCATAGGTTTTTATGTCGGATGCCCTTCCTGACACAGCCCTCTAGCAAGGGGCAGAAACACGCTGACGGCTTTGCAGCCAACTCTTTCACGAAAATCAGCAATAATAATTATAAAAACAGAGTGCTGAATACAATTTCAACCAATGAAAATCCATTATTCAAACAACCTGTGTTATCAACTAAATATAAGCACTATAATAGTAATAGTCCACTAATAGTCCACAATAATTGGAAAGTAATCTGTCCAATAAAATATGCAATAGACTTAAATTAACTGATGAATAATTAATACAGTAGGCCCCCGACATTCGCAGCGGTTCGGTTCCGAGCCCTCCCGCGAATCGAGATAATGCGCGAGTTCTGTACCCGGAAGTAAAACCCCATGGAACACGTCACATGCGCGAATGAGCAGCCGGAAGTCAAATACTATGTATCTATTACGTGTGTTAAAATATGCTTCTTAAACACATTCTATAGACAGTCTTACTCATTAATACAGTATTAATGTAGTAAAATATAGTAATGATTAAGAAAAACTTGTCAATTTTTACTCTTATTTTTATTGATGATAAAATATAAACATTATACAGCATATACTGTTGGAAAGCACTCCTTTTAAAGGTTTTTTGCAATTATTATTCCAGCATAGTACCTAAGTTAATTCTGAAAATGTTTGTGCGTTCGTTTTAATTTGTTTTATTTGTTTGTTCATGTTTTGCACTATGCTCGTCTATGATCGGTCGACCCTACTACAGCTATGGGCAGCTTCAGCTTCGGGCAACTAAGCGCGCAACAACTTCTATCTTGACCTGATATTCTATGGCAGCTCAATGCTAGCGGTTAGATAGCAGTTACCGGCTAAGCCAAGGCAGAGTTCTCAGAGGCTTGGTTAGCACTTCCGGCCATACTACTTGAAAATTTTCAGTCCCTGCGAAACAAGATGGCCAAGCTTCTTGCTCAGATTGCTGCGCAAAGGGATCTACAAGACTGTGTTTCTGTGAAACATGGCTCGAGGAGAGTACACCCAATGAGGCGATTGCTCCAGCCTGCTACACGGCCTTCATCCTCTGCAATCCCAAGCGCCAGAGTCGTCGTTCAGCCCCTTCCCACCTGGGCTTCTTGTCCGCTGTTGTGCGGCTCGCATTGGGCTGCCTAGTATGGTAGGCATATTAGCTCTGCTGGCCACATCCCGGCTAACAAGCCTAGTTGAGCGTGCTTAGTTATACACGCCCGAAGATACTCCAATCTTATAGCTGTAGTAGAGTCGACCGGTCGTAGACAAGTATAGAGCAAAATATGAACAAACAAAACAACAAATTAAAACAAACAAAGAAAAAATTTGACTTTGAGAACTTATCGTGAGCTGCTATGCTATGGGAGCTCCATGCCAGGCAAAGTTCTCAGAGGCTTGGTTAGCACTTCCGGCCATACTGCTTGAAAATGTTCAGTCCCTGCAAAACATGATGGATAAGCTTCATGCTCAGATTGCAGGGCAGAGGGATCTACAGGACTGTATTTCTAGGAAACATGGCTCGAGGAGAGTACACCCGATAAGGCGATTATACTAGCCGGCTATACGGCCTTCATCCCCTGCAATCCCAAGCGCCAGAGTTGTCGTTCGGCCCCTTCCCGCCTGGGCTTATTGCTAGCTGGGATGCAGCTCGAATTGAGCTGCCTACCAAAGCATGTTAGCTCTGCTAATAGCATTCACGCCTGAAGATACTCCAATCTTATAGCTGTAGTAGAGTCGACCGGTCGTAGACGAGCATAGTGCAAAACATGAACAAACAAAACAACAAATAAAACAAATTAAAATGAACAAAGAAACAATTTGAATCTGAGAACTCCGTGACGTCGCCCTCTGGGCAGCGCCATCTTGGCGACGTCACTCCAACTTCAATGTAAAAGGACGTGAAGAGTACTGTAATAAAGTTTATCCTTTTGGTATCGTTTGTTAAAATTGCTCCAGAACATAAAATCTCACGCATAAACATGAACTTAGGTACTGTACTGGAATAATAATTGAAAAAGATTTTAATACAACACTTCAGAGAAAACCGTCAATTCTCAGGAGAAAGTCTTATGTCTTCAGAAGAGACATCCAGCGTTTTCTATCGCTTAGCCAGAGAAGACACACAGCGTTTGAGTGGTATCACAGAGCTTAACTGGTAATTAAAACACACACAAAAAAGAGGCTCATTGACAACTTGTGTGCAAATGAGGGGAAAAGGGGCGGGACATCAGCTCAACCAATCAGGAGAAAGAAGGACAGCCATTGGCTGAATTTGAATCACGTTCCGGTTGCTCGGCAGTCAGCGAATACTCAAACCGTGAGTGCAAAACCGTGAATAGTCAAGGACATACTGTATAATGATTGACTTGCATTATTAACTACATGTCTATACCTTTATATGCCTAATTCTTCTAGAAACGGACACAAAAGTTGTACTGCATATGGTTTCAACATAATGAGTAACTGTGTAGCAATCACATGGAAATTGTTGGACCATAAATACATTAGGTATGTTAAGGGCCCATACTGGAAAAGTCTTCTTTATTGTAACAAATCACAAATCTGGATAGTTTGAATACAAATACCATGATTTTTACCATGGCCCCTCCCTGAATGGCCATCCCTCCCTGAATCGCCACCTTATCATGGTGGAGGGGTTTGCGTGACCTAATAATCCTAAGAACTATGTTGTCGGGGACATAATGCCCCTGGTAGGGTCACCCAAGGCAAACAAGTCCTGGTTGAAGGTCCAGATGAAGTGAGATTCAGAAGACCTTTATGATGGAGAGACATCCAAGGAAGCAGTCTCCCTTGCCCGAACACAGGTCACCGGGATTCTCCCCTGGAGCCAGGCCCAGGGAGGGGCTTGAAGGTAAGCGCCTGGTGTCGGGCTTCTGCTCATGGAGCCTGGCCGGGCCTTGCCCGAAAAAAAAGACATGGGTCCGCCCTCCTATGGACGCACCACCCATGAGAGGAGTTTTAGGGGTCGGGTACAGTGTGAGTTGGGTGGCAGCCGAAGGCATGGGTTCTGTCGGACCGATCCTCGACTACTTACTCTGACCCTCTGTCTTTGGAGACTTCAACGCCCATGTGGGCAACGATAGCGTGACCTGGAAGGGTGTGATCTGTAGGTACGGCCTCTCCAGTCTGAAACCAAATGGTGTTTCGTTGTTGGACTTCTGTGCTCGTCACATCACGAACACAATGTTCGAACATAAGTGTGCCCATAAGTGCACCTGGCACCAGGACACCTTGGGTCGCAGTTCGATGATTGACTTTGTAGTTGTGTCATCGGAATTGCGGCCATATGTTCTGGACACTGGGGTAAAGAGAGGAGCCGAGCTGTCTACCAATCACTACCTGGTAGTGAGTTGGCTTCGGTGGTGGGGAAGGCTGCCTTCCAGACCTGGCAGGCCTAAGCGTGTAATCAGTGTCTGCTGGGAACGTTTGGCGGAGTCCCCTGTCCGAGAGGCCTTTAACTCTCACCTCCGGCAGAGCTACAACCACGTCCCGGAAGAGGCGGGGGACATGGAATCTGAATGGGCCATGTTTCGTGCCTCCATTGCTGAGGCGGCAGCCCATAGCTGTGGCCGTAAAGTCGTCGGTGCTTGTCGTGGCGGTATCCCCCGAACCCCGTGGTGGACACCTGCGATGAAGGGGCTGTCCAGCTGACGAAGGTCCAGCTATCGGGTTTTATTCGCCTGTGGGACTCCCGAGGCAGCAAACAGGTACCGGCAAGCTAACGTGCTGCAGCCGAGATGGCCGCAGATGCAAAATCTCGGGCATGGGAGGAGTTCGGTGAGGGCCTGGAGAGTGATTATCAGTTAGCCTCAAAAAGGTTCTGGACCGCCATCCGACGCCTCAAGAGGGGGAAGCAGTTCTCTACAAACACTGTTTACAGTGGAGGTGGGGAGCTGCTTACCTCAACTGGGGATGTCGTCGAGAGGTGGAGGGAATACATTGAGGACCTCCTCAATCCCACCAACAAACCCTCCGTGGAAGAGGAAGACCCTGGGGGTTTGGGTGGGGGTCCGCCCATCACTGGAGTGGAGGTCACTGAGGTTGTCAAAAAACTCCTCGGTGGTCGAGCTCCGGGGTTGGACGAGATCCGCCCAGAATATCTCAGGTCTCTGGATGCTGTAGGACTGTCTTGGTTGACACGTCTCTGCAACATCGCGTGGTCATCAGGGGCTGTACCTCTGGATTGGCAAACTGGGGTGGTGGTCCCGATTTTTAAGAAGGGGGATTGGAGGGTGTGTTCCAATTATCAGGGAATCACACTCCTCAGCCTACCTGGGAAAGTCTATGCAGGGGTACGAGAGAGGTGGATCCGACTGATAGTCAAACCTCGGATTCAGAAGGAACAATGTGGTTTTCATCCTGGCCGTAGCACTCTTGTCCAACTCTATACGCTCCACAGGATTCTGGAGGGGGCATGGGAGTTTGCCCAATCTGTCCACATGTGTTTTGTGGATTTGGAGGAGGCTTTTGACCGTGTCATTTTTGTGGGGCGTGCTTCGAGAGTACTGCGTTCCGGACCCGTTGTTACGGGCTATTCGGTCGCTGTATCACCAGAGCCAGAGTTTGGTCCACATTGGCAACAACTGGTTGAATTCGTTTCCGGAGGGAGTTGGGGTCCGCCAAGGCTGTCCTTTGTCACCGATTCTGTTCATAATTTTTATGGACAGAATTTCTAGGCACAGTCAAGGTATTGAGGGGTTCTGGTTTGGTGGCCATCGGATCTCATCTCTGCTTTTTGCAGATGATGTTGTCCTTTTGGCTTCATCAATTCGGGACCTCCAGCTCTTATTGGAGTGATTCACAGCCGAGTGCAAAGCAGCCGGGATGAGGATTAGTACCGCTAAGTCCGAGGCCATGGTTCTCAGTCGGACAAGAGTGGAATGCACCCTCTGGGTCGGGAATGAGGTCCTGCCCCAACTGCAGGAGGTTAAGTATCTTGGGATCTTGTTCACAAGTGAGGGAAGGATGGAGCGGGAGATCGACAGATGGATCGCTGCAGCCTCCGCTGTTAAGCGGAGCCTGTACCGGGCCATCGTGGTGAAGAAGGAGCTGAGCCGCAAGGCAAAGCTCTCAATTTACCAGTCGATCTACGTTCCAACCCTCACCTATGGTCACGAGCTTTGGGTAGTGATCGAAAGAACAAGATCGCGGCTACAAACGGCTGAAATGAGCTTCTTTCGTCGGGTGGCAGGGTTCGTCCTTCGTGATAAGGTAAGAAGCTCTACCATCCGTGGAGAGCTCGGAATAGATCTGCTGCTCCTACCCATTGAGAGGGGCCAGTTGAGGTGGCTCAGGCATCTGGTCAGAATGCTTCCCGGACGCCTCCCTGGTGTGGTGTTTCGGGCATGTCCAACCGGGAAGAGACCTCGGGGTCAACCGAGAACACGCTGGAGGGACTATGTCTCTCGGCTTGTCTGGGACCGCCTTGGTATCCCCCCCGGGAGAGTTGGAGGAAGTGGCTGGGAAGAGGGACACCTGGACCTCTTTGCTTAGGTTGCTGCCCTGCGATCCAACCCTGGACTAAGCGGAAGATGATGATGATGACCATGATTTTTAAATCACTAATTCTTACATTATATGTAAATACTTAAAAAGAAACGTAATATCACAATGTTACCTGCATCTGCTCACTTCTATATATGCAGGTGGATCTGTTTGGGTTTGATATTTTTCATACCACCAGGTAATAAAATAAATTTAAAAAATGTAAAAAGCTTTGTCATGCTTCACAGTACCATATTCTTGTTGGCATAAAGATAACTTTTAACATTTTGGTTTGTACGAGGAATTGTTATGCTCGGCAGTGTTTTGCCCTCTCCTCATGCACTCGTTTGTGTTTATCACCTTGTTGACACAACAGATTCAAAAGTAGCATTTTGTGCTTGTCCATAAAAAGTTAAGCTGTTAGCAAATGTATCACATGAGTTTTCATCAAAGCTACATATCAAATAAAAATGTTATAGTGCTTGAATCTACTTATGCACAAGTTATCAAGTTCTCATTATCAACGCTATTAAAAATAAGGATAACTGTCAATGTTGTTACCACTCCAGGTATCCTGTAAATTTCTTTGAAGATTCCCAAGTGGCACACTGACAGGGTGTGTGACTATCAACCTGAAGATCACTGGTTCAAATCCAGATTGATGCCTTCGCCGTCCACGACAGGTAGTCCATGGGAGCTAATTGACTCAGTTCTCCTGGGACAGAGGGATGGCATACGCTCACTTTCCTGTCACTCAAAGCAATCATTTAGCGTCTGTGGGGTCATTCATATGAGGGGGGTGGATATTGCGTTCCCTCCGTGTGGGTTAGGTCACCTCTAGATAAATTATACATATTGTATATGCACCACATCAGAGGTCACAGAGCGTGTGTGTGTGCATGATTTCGCCCCTCCCTGGTTGGTGGCGGCTGTGTCATCGGGAAGGCAACACCTGATGGGTGTGAAGTGGATACGACTAAATTAGGCGGTGGATTTGGAGTAAAAAGATTCTCCAAGGAACTTAGATTCCCTGTCAGAAAGGGTTTTCTAAGTGAGAGTCATTTCAACAACGTAACAGGCTAAAATCATGCATAATGAGGAAAATTAAACTTTACAGCACATGCCACTTTGAATATACTAAAATAAAGGTGATCTTAACACTTCGTTATTCCGATAAACTCTCACAAAGGAGCCAGGAGGGAGGAAAACGTGGAGGAAAGTGAATTAAGGAAAATGAAAATGTAATTTCTTGCTCGGCACACAAAATCAAGAGTAAAATCTTTGTTTTAGCCTACGTTTAATTTATGCCATAAATTAAACACAGGCTAAACTGAAGACTTGACTCATGATTAAAATAAATTAATAAATAAATCCATGAATTTTATGGCTCCTGACTAGAAACCATGACAGGCTTTTATATTTAGACTTGTTATGCATCTGTAAGTATTAGACACTGCAGCTATCAGCAATGGCTGTATTTTGCAGATATGTAATTGAGATTTACTCATCTGCTTTTTTATTGCAAGGAATTAAACCATATATTTCTTTCTTTGCATAGTTTTTGGTAACTGTGTACCAAGTCTAAAAGTGAAAGTTCTCCCAGCAGAAAAGCATGAACCACTGAATGAGTATGAACTGTGGCAATGTGCGTCATCAAAAGGAAGCTGAATGGACCGTGTGGCTTTGTGTGAGGGGGGAAAAAAGCTGCTGTCCCAAGAACTGCTTCCAGCATATTTATAACAATGACGTGACCTGAATTTTGTACTCTGCTCTTAACGGACAACAAAACCCCCAGATAATAACCATTAACAGTTTCCACAAACAAGCCATCACCTTGTAAAGCTCGTATTCAAGAGATAAAGACAAACAATAATGATATGGCCAGGAAGGCATCATGCGTGTTTGAACCGTTCTTTCTGAAAATGGATTTTACAAGTGCCGGTAGCTTCGAGACAAGAAGTGCAAAGCACTGGATTATCCATGCCTATTCTTAAAAAAATTGTGCAGATCCTTTCATGAGATGGAAAGAATTGGTGGTGGTGTGTTTTTTTTTTTTTTTTTTTTTTTTTATCAATGCTGGAATAAAAGCAGGAGCATGCTGATGACACCGTGCTGAAACAAACACAATGGCACTGTGCTCAAAGCAGAGTCTAATGAGGCTGACCTGAAACCGACGCCTGTGCAATCGATGCCCTCTGAGTTTCGCTCATACACGCTCAGATCAATAGGCCTTTAGGGAGAAATTCATTCCTCCATGCCTGTGGAAAGAAACAGTGAATCCGATTATCAGATGTGAGAGCTGTGCTGCAACAGAGGTCTTAATGAACAGGTGCAAAGATATACCTCACCTCTGGGCTGTTTCTCTGAAAGAAACTAGTACTCTTCAACTTTAATCACATCTCGTCATGCAGAAATAAATTAAAGCCATGTTTCTGTCAAGGCTAATGATGACAGCACATGGCTGGTGGGTGGATCATGCAGAAGGAGAAGATACTAAAGTCTGTAGCAACTCTGGATTTTTTCATCTGCATCGAGCGTAGCAGACATCAAATGCATCAAACGGACCTACAGCTGCTTTATGGCAATACACATTACTAATGCATTCCTAAGAATTTCTTTATTAAAGTAAACAGAGCCTTAGGCAATGAAGGTATAGAAAATTATGCATAAGAATGGAGGAAAATCTGCACAGGTTGGCAAAGTAATGTACAGAATAAATGCAACTCAATTCTGATTGGCCAATTTTGGGATTGCCTGGTTGGTTATTTCTGTATAACAGCCGGCTGCGATGAACTATGTTAATAGCAGAACCATTAAATTAGTTTCAATATCGATAAATCAGTGTTTTGAATCAATAGTCAAATCTCGAAGGATTCAGTTCAGTAGTAAGTAGTTGTGTACTAAGCAGGATATTAGACATCGAGCACAGGTCATAAACCCCTTCAGAGTGATTCAACACTCCTGCACCTCACTGTTGTCTGGATTTTTTTCTCAATAATAATCAGCTCACTGTATCTTATACAGCAGGGTACTGTCATATGGCTTGACTCAAAATTCCCCAAAAGATTTTTCTAAAACAGCACATTCTGAAGTGTTCGATTGCATTTAGAATACAGTTATTTTGCCGATGCGTTTATAATTCTTACTTTGTTAATGAAGATATTTCTACGTTAAATCTCGGGAAGTACAAAAAAAAAAAAAAATCTTCTATTGAAGATTCTTGCAAGTGAGACAATGCATCACTATCAGTTGTCTTTGGTAAGAAAATATCCTTTTGAAGGAAAAAAACAAACAAACAGGGGGGGTATTCGTAAACTTAAAGTTTGGTAAACATCAATCAGTCCGGTCCCTCTGAAAATAAGCTGTTACTATGGAAACTAACATATGATAAACTATAACATAGAGCAAGCAAATTGTGCACCTATCCACTATACTTTTGTGTGTATTTTCACATGTTGTTTCCAGATGTTTTACATCTGTTCCTCATACGCTTCACAGAGCTGGTTTTTAGATAAACAAGCATACAAAAGTAAAGAATACAAGCCTGGACCGTGTGACAAGATAGAACATGACATTAATGCACTGTGTGAACAGAAATCGAACAAGGTAACATCAAAACAACATTATACTTGAACAAATGCATAGATTTCTTCCAGATAGTAATGCAGTGATGACAGTGGTAGAACTTGTCTTTTGTAAATGAAATGGAAAGAATGGTAATGCCACAGGGAAATAACAGTGAAGTGGAAAGGTGGAAGAAACTACAGCAGAGAGGAGGGAAAAGTCAATTTCTTTCTTTTTTTTCGGCTTTTTTCTAGGGAGTCGCCACAGTGAATCATGTGATTCGCACATTTGATTTGGCAGAGGTTTTTACGTCGGATGCCCTTCCTGTCACAACCCTTTTCGCAAGGGACAGAAACACACTGACGGCTTTGCAGCTACTCTTTACGAAAGTCAGCAATGGTTCTTTTACATGAACCTCTCACCATAGACAGTGACAGACATGGCCCGCCTTTGATAACCCAGTTAGCCGCACTGAGGTGTGTGTGTGTGTGTGTGGGGGGGGGGTTAAAGTCAATAAATAATTAAATACTTAAATCATTTTTAAAAGTAGTAAAAGTTGACCAAAATATTTTCATAAATAGCCTCGTCAAATGGCCATGTGTTCAAAAAAAATCTCATTTTATTTAAGTAATGCAATTTTCTAATAATTTCAGCCTTCATTCACTTCCATCTTAGGGCGGTCATGGCCTAACAGTAAAGCAACTAAAGTCGTTTTGGCTTTTTCCTTATCTGCCTGTGTTTTCCTCTCCCAGAACATCTGGATTGCCTGACTCCTCCCACTTCATTGAGAGATTGGCTTCACCTGCTTGGAGCATTTAAAAAGCTGGGTGAATTCAAGACGGTGATCCTTGACTCTCTCCCAACAAGCTGGTGCTTTTCTGGCATTTCTTTTGCCTCTGACTCTGAGATGAGACTTCCTTTCGGCTTTTTCCCTTAATCAGGGGACGCCACAGCGAATAATTCGCACGTTTGATTTGGCATAGGTTTTTACGTCGGATGCCCTTCCTGACACAACCCTTTTCGCAAGGGACAGAAACACACTGACGGCTTTGCAGCTACTCTTTTTACGAAAGTCAGCAATGGTTCTTTTACATGCCTCTCACCATAGACAGTGAGAAACATGGCCCGCCTTTGATAACCCAGTTAGCCGCACTGGGGGGGACAGTGACAACCTTGTGGAGAGTGGAACTCGAACCCCCAGCTCTTGGATCAGCGATCCAGCGCCCTATACCACTAGCCCTCTCTTGTATCTGCCTCTATTGGGTTAGAATTGGCTACCTATAGGTTATGTTACTATATACATGGAGGCTCATAGCACCCGCCCTCACCTCCGCACTAATTGCTGACTTGATACATTAAGCTGCTTATTTTGTGCTGCTTTTAAAGTCTTTGGGTTGTGTATTCACACTCCTACTGTGTTGACTCCCTTCTTTGTTGTGCTCTCCAATAAGCTGGGCAAAACATCGGGTTTGTGACTAAGGTTTTGGTTTGATTCCCAAACCAGCAGTGAAAATGTGGCGGTGGGGAGATACAGTAGCACCTTCCGTTTCTCAACATTCATAGCTAAAGTGGCCTGAACACCACATAAACCCAACTGTTCTCCAGGTGCTGCAGTGTGTGACAGCCCATTGCACTTAGTGTGTATTCTCACTATTTACGCGTGTGATCACTGCGGATGGATTAAATGTAGACGCTAAATTCCCCTTGAGGAATTAAAAAAGAATTCTCCTCAAAACTACGTTATGGCATTCAGCACAAAGTGCGTGTGTGTAATTAGAAAACAGTGGTTTCATGTGTGTTCATAAAAAGGGGTTTAATTGAGATTTCGACAGTTGCCTCCATTAATCTTGAGTTAGGTTTTAATCTTGCAGGTTCAAAATGAGAAAAACACTGAACACAAAAAAGGCCTTTACTGCTCAAATCCTGTGAGAAAAAAATAATCACACAGACAACAAATCAAAGCTGGCCTCAATCCATTTATTTGCCAAATTTAGTCAAATCTCCTTTTCAAACTCAAAAGATAGAATTTCTGTTTTTTTACTGAATCAGTACATATAGTGTAACGAACTATAAATATTTAAAAATGCATATAATTGCGTTATTGATTCATATACATGAACATTTACAAATATTCATGTAACAATGTTATCTCAGTACATGTTATACAGAGGAACAATTGAAAAAATTTCTGCTCATATTTTCTTGACTGCTAAATAAGGAGATTTCCTTGGAACCAATTACAGGACTCGCCTCAGGAGAACCAGAATGTTGGTTGTCCTCTAGCTGCCATGGCCCTGGAGAGCCTCTGCCATGAAGAGCTTACCCAGGTTCTGAGAAGTAAACTCCTTCACTGTCTGGCAGTATGTGTTGATTTGCCCTAAAAACAAAAAAGGGAAAAAAAAGACATGATTACGGTGACAATCTCAAGTCTTGCCGATTCACTTCAGATTCTGAGAAAGAGATAAAGAGTGAGATAGAATGGAGGAAAAGGGTGACAGAAATACCAAAAGAGGTGTAGAGGTAGAGAGTAATGACAGCAGTGGCTGGCCATCTTAATGTCCTCTGTTATGTCGTAAGGCCAGGCTGCAGCACTAAGTGATTGGCTTTCTGCACGGCAGTTGTTGAAGGGGAACACACGCTTCACCAGGCAGGGCCTGAGAGTTTTTCTAAAAGCCCTCAAGAGGCTGAAAAATGAAATGTAGCTTCTCCCTAGCTCCCACAAACACTCCATCAACTGCAACAGCAGCTCACCTCTCCAAAGCACATCCACACACAAACTTCCTAGTTTGAGGACCACTTACGTGTTGCTCTTCCTAATCCAGCACTGAATGCTAATGCAGCTGGAGCACAGGGTTAATGCTTTTTGTTTCTCCCCTAATTTTGATATATAGACGCTCCCCGATTTACGTTTTTAATTGGTTCCAGACGGCCAAACGCAAGTTGAAAGTGAATGTAAGTTGTTACAGTGACGTATGACGTGCGACGTATGATGCTCATATTGTACTATACATCCATAAATATCATTACCGTATCTCATAAAACACCCCTAAATCAATTATTATAGACATAACATTGTAAAATAATATCAAATATATCAAATAATATCAACGTTATAAATTAAATAAATTAAATTCAAGCAAAATAATTTCAAATTGATACATTTTAATCAAAGTCACTCATCAAATATCAAATACAGTATCAAATCTGACCTTTAACATTCTCTATGATGCAATCTTTCCGCTTGTAAATGGTTCCGATGGTCGACGGATGATCACTTTACATGAAGCTGAGCTGACTCACTTTACATGAAGCTTAAAACAGCCAATCAACGCTTACAATATGTGAGGTGATCAATACCGAAAGTAGTGCACTTGCTGTGCTTGAAAGCGGGTTATACGGACTTCCGGCCTTTCAAGTGAGCAAGGTCCGTTGAACTCATTTAGTACTCAGCCTGCACTGATGTGAATCACCAGCAGAGCAGAGAGTTCTCTTTCATTTTACAAATCTCTTTGCTTAACTGAGTATGCATGGTAGATTGCGCCGATCCGAACAGATAGTTAATTCATCTCTGTACATGAGACTTGCACCCATGCTAGTAAGCTTACGCCTCTGACCAACCATATTTGCTTTGGGTTACAAAAGTCCGCAAAACAGTGTAAACACAAAGATCACAGAGACGACGTCTTAACACAAGGGTAACACACTATATAACGTGTGTGTGTGTGTGTGTGTGTGTGTATATATATATATATATATATATATATATATATATATATATATATATATATATATATATAAAAAAACTGAACTGGGAAGGAGGGGCATGTTCAGTTTGTCGTTTGTAAACAATGGACGCAGCATCATTACGTCATTATGTCAGCGTACTACATAGGTATGTCTAAACTAAAAATTTGACATTTTTTTGGGGGGGGGGGGTAAAATTGAAAAAACGTAAAACGGATGAATGTAAGTCGGGGAGCGTCTGTACTGTAATTAAATGTAGAAGCCAAATTTTCCTTGTAGTTTTAATAATCAAAAATGAACACACACATGGAAACAGAGTACACAAACTCTACAGTGCCCGGCGGACTGCCTTGCTCAAGGGCATTTCTGCCATGAAGATGGAAGTGAAAGTGCAACTCACTCCCGCCACACATTTTCCTGTTAATTTAGGAATTGAACCAGTGACCTTTTGATCCTAAACCCACTTATCTATCCATTAGGCTACGACTGCTTCCTATCATGCTCGAGCCATTAAAGCTATTTTAAATATATCTGAATGTGAGCTTAACACTTCCTGCTTAAAACATCCTTTTCCAGATGTCGCCCATTAAATGTTTTGGAAAATGTACATTTTGGTATCCCATAACATTCACTTCACACTATTACCTGAACAAATCCATTAACACATCTTGGAAATATTCCATGTTATATTTTCAGCATGTAACAGCTACATCAAAAAGTCCCAAGGATGACACCAAGACGTAAAAATCAAGTCTTGCTCCCAGATTTTTTTTTTAAACACACGATGGACATCATCCTGTAATGTATTCTGTTGGGATAAATCAAAACCAAGGAGCTTCCTGAAAACCCAGAGGGATTCCATTCACAGATCCAAGTCAAACCAAACACCGGACCAATTAAACCATTGCAATCGTAAATGAATCAGGTGAAATAGGATCAATGAATAAAAGATAGATGCAGTTATGTTCATATCTTTGTAAAAATAACATTACCGAAATCTATCAGTCAGGGTTTAGGCCTCATATTTGCAGAGACAACACTCATTAAGGTGGCCTCTGACCACAGTTATGTCTCCCTGCTTGTGTCACTTGACTTTAGTGCAGCCACTGACACTATTGATCACACGATTCTCATGGACAGATTACAAAATGTTGTTGGAGTTAAAGGAACGGCCCTCTGCTGGTTTAAATTTTATTTAACTGACCATTACCAGTGTGTAGATGTAAATGGTGATTTCTCTGTATGTTTTAATATCAAGTCTGGTGTTCCACAAGGTTCTGTCTTAGGCCCGTTGCTTTTCTCTTTATACATGCTCCCATCGGGTAACATCATTTGTGGTCATGGTATTGACTTTCATTGTTATGCTGATGATACACAGTTATATATTTCAGCAG